>OX402007.1:10843266-11315766 GCA_947859395.1 Eupithecia insigniata | reverse complement strand
CTTATCTAGCTAGGAACCCATAGATCAACGGGGCCGCCGCGCCGCCGCCGCTGCTTCTGAGTTTTATCACGTTCTGAATATAATATTCTCCAAGTGTACCATACATATTTTCATTATTATTTTATATAAATATTTTTATTTTATTTTATTTTGTTCTACCTAAATTACCTTCATACTTACATATATATAAATGTATATTTTATTATGTTTATTGGCAGGCTTAGTTCCTATGTTTTCATGTTACTTACAAGTACATAAAAATTTTTATTTTTTTCGTATCATTGTTCTACTCTAATATCCAGTGCTGCCACATTGTTTCATTTCTTTTTACATAATATTATCTACTCTGTCTTGCGCTGGATCTGAGATCGTGTCTGTCCACTCTACATGGTTCTGACTGAAAACCAGCGCTCTTTCACGAATTCCCTAGGTTTTTGTGTTAGAGCACCAAGCTGAGTCAGGACCTGTTAGACCTTCACACTACTACTAGCTGAGTGGGCTACTTAGTACCAACCCAATGCTTACTAGTCTTAGTAACTACCTACTTATTGTTCATCTGTGTATTGTCTATGTGTTATATAGTAGGTTCTAAGTAGTCTTTCATTTCTTTGTATAACTGTGTGTTGTGTCTAATAAATTATTTTCTTCTTCTTCTTCTTCTTCTTCTTCAGATCCTAAAAATTTTAGACCTATTTCACTACTACCTATTTTTTCATGGATGGATGGATGGATGGATATATCTAGGCTACAATTAATAACAAAGGCCTCCGACTACCTAAGTATCAAAAGAAAATGCTATGGACAATAGGTGAACGCTTGTTTAAGACTTTTATGTAGTCGGGTTTTAGTAGTTAACTATATTTTTTTGCGTGAAAGAGTAACAAATATCCATACATTCATCCATACAAACTTTGACATTTATAATATTAGTAGGATTTTCTGGTAGGTACCAGAAAATTAATCTCTGCTTACTCGTAGTTTGGGACTAGATCATGCAGTGCAATTTTTCCAGTAGACAAGCACGGGGATTGTTCTCTAGGGTAGAATGTATGTATGTATGTGATCCATCCATCCATCCATCCATCAATCAATCCATCCATCCATCCATCCATCTATCCATAAATCCATCAATCCATCCATCCATCCATCCATCCATCCATCCATCAACCCATCCATCCATCCATCCATCCATCCATCCATCCATCCATCCATCCATCCATCCATCCATCCATCCATCCATCCATCCATCCATCCATCCATCCATCCATCCATACATACATCCATCCATACATACATCCATCCATCCATCCATCCGCCAACTTCTGCAGCACAAATACGGTGTTAATATCTGCAGCGTTCCCCGTTAGTATAAAAATACCTTGGCGTTCCCCCCATATGCCATATTATGACATAATACTAGATTATGGATGGATGGATAGATGGCTGGATGGATTGATGGATCATCCATCCATCCATCCATCCATTCAACTTAAAATTGCAAAAGTTCTACCTATTTATAAAAAGGGAAAAAGAACAGATCCTAAAAATTTTTTACCTATTTCACTACTACCTATTTTTTCATGGATGGATGGATGGATGGATATATCTAGGCTACAATTTTTCTAACAAAGGCCTCCGACTACCTAAGTATCAAAAGAAAATGCTATGGACAATAGGTGAACGCTTGTTTTAACCAGAAAATTAATCTCTGCTTACTCGTAGTTTGGGACTAGATCATGCAGTGCAATTTTTCCAGTAGACAAGCACGGGGATTGTTTTCTAGGGTAGAATGTATGTATGTATGTGATCTATCCATCCATCTATCCATCCATCCATCCATCCATCCATCAATCCATCCATCCATCCATCCATCCATCCATCCATCCATCCATCCATCCATCCATCCATCCATCAATCCATCCAACCATCCATCCATCCATCCATCCATACATCCATCCATCCATCAATCCATCCATCCATCCATCCATCCATCCATCCATCAATCCATCCATCCATCCATCCATCAATCCATCAAACCATCAATCCATCATCCATCCATCCATCCATCCATCCATCCATCCACCCATCCATTCATCCATCCATCCATCCATCCATCCATCCATCCATCCATCCATCCATCCAACCATCCATCCATCCATTCAACTTAAAATTGCAAAAGTTCTACCTATCTATAAAAAGGGGCAAAGAACAGATCCTAAAAATTTTAGACCTATTTCACTACTACCTATTTTTTCATGGATGGATGGATGGATGGATATATCTAGGCTACAATTAATAACAAAGGCCTCCGACTACCTAAGTATCAAAAGAAAATGCTATGGACAATAGGTGAACGCTTGTTTAAGACTTTTATGTAGTCGGGTTTTAGTAGTTAACTATATTTTTTTGCGTGAAAGAGTAACAAATATCCATACATTCATCCATACAAACTTTGACATTTATAATATTAGTAGGATTTTCTGGTAGGTACCAGAAAATTAATCTCTGCTTACTCGTAGTTTGGGACTAGATCATGCAGTGCAATTTTTCCAGTAGACAAGTACGGGGATTGTTCTCTAGGGTAGAATGTATGTATGTATGTGATCCATCCATCCATCCATCCATCAATCCATCCATCCATCCATCCATCCATCCATCCATCCATAAATCCATCAATCCATCCATCCATCCATCCATCCATCCATCCATCAACCCATCCATCCATCCATCCATCCATCCATCCATCCATCCATCCACCCATCCATCCATCCATCCATTCATCCATCCATCCATCCATCCATACATACATCCATCCATCCATCCATCCGCCCGATTCTGCAGCACAAATACGGTGTTAATATCTGCAGCGTTCCCCGTTAGTATAAAAATACCTTGGCGTTCCGTGTCTGTGAAGTTAGCAGAGCATCTTCCAGCAGAGCATAAATAAATTAGAGTTCTGTTCGCATGCAGGAGAGTTCTATAGTTCCTGATACTTTACAGGAATAGTTCTGGCGTTTTTACATAATAAAATTGAAGTGAAATTATGCTCTGCTAACTTCGCGTAGCAGAGCATATTACAGAAATCGAAAAAAAAATGAAGGATCTAGGTATCTGTACATAATATAAACAGTTCCTGATAGATTAAAGAAATAGTTCCGATATATTTACTAAATTTAAAGATCTCATCATGTACAATTTCTGTTAGGGTTAGAGTCGTGAAAAAATGTCCCTTCGACCAGCGAAAATTACTATTTTCATGGATTGCATCGAGATAAAAACGAAAACAGATAAGCTTTTTCGGTTTTGATAAGTTTTTTTACCTGAAATCCTGAAATACTCATACAAAACGACCTTGTAAAAATTAAAAATATTAGTGATTTTTCGTTCTATTCGAAAAGTTTCAGACACCATTATAGTAAGTTTTATCCGAGTTCTATTAAAATGGACCGCGTTTAAAAGTGAAAAACGTCTGATCAAGAGTCTAATCTTTAATTTTCCATAAATTTAAGAAGCACAACTTATGAAAATTTTATGAAATTGGAGTTTGAACTCTGACGCAATCTGTGATTTGTGTGTTGAATTTGTAAAGATTCAAAGGCCTATAAATATTTTTGTAAGAGTTCTCGTAGCATGCATGGAGATTAAGATAAACAATGGTCTGTTCTTATGATTCAGTGCAAATGCAGCAAGAGAACTCCTGAAACTTTCATGAAATCGGACTTTGAACTCTGACTCAATCTGCGATTTGTGTGTTGAATTTGTAAAGACTCAAAGGCTCATAAAAATATTTTTATAAGAGTTCTCGTAGCATGCATGAAGAATAAGATAAACAATGGTCTGTTCTTATGATTCAAAGCAAATGCAGAAAGAGAACTCCTGAAACTTTCATGAAATCGGACTTTGAACTCTGACGCAATCTGCGATTTGTGTGTTGAATTTGTAAAGATTTAAAGGCCTATAAAAATATTTTTATAAGAGTTCTCGTAGCGTGCATTCAGTTTTAGATATACAATAATTTGTTCTTATGAAACAAAGTAAATGTAGAAACAGAACACCTGAAACTTTCATGAAATCGGACTTTGAACTCTGACACAATCTGCGATTTATGCGTTGAATTTGTAAAGATTCAAAGGCCTATAAAAATATTTTTATAAGAGTTCTCGTAGCATGCATGGAGATTAAGATAAACAATGGTCTGTTCTTATGATTCAGTGCAAACGCAGAAAGAGAACTCCTGAAACATTCATGAAATCGGACTTTGAACTCTGACGCAATTTGTGATTTGTGTGTTCAATTTGTAAAGATTCAAAGGCCTATAAAAATATTTTTATAAGAGTTCTCGTAGCGTGCATTCAGTTTTAGATAAACAATAATTTGTTCTTATGAAACAAAGTAAACGCAGAAACAGAACTCCTGAAACTTTCATGAAATCGGACTTTGAACTCTGACACAATCTGCGATTTGTGCGTTGAATTTGTAAAGATTCAAAGGCCTATAAAAATATTTTTATAAGAGTTCTCGTAGCATGCATGGAGATTAAGATAAACAATGGTCTGTTCTTATGATTCAGTGCAAACGCAGAAAGAGAACTCCTGAAACTTTCATGAAATCGGACTTTGAACTCTGACGCAATCTGCGATTTGTGTGTTGAATTTGTAAAGATTGAAAGGCCTATAAAAATATTTTTATAAGAGTTCTCGTAGCGTGCATTCAGTTTTAGATAAACAATGATTTGTTCTTATGAAACAAAGTAAATGCAGAAACAAAACTCCTGAAAATTTCATGAAATCGGACTTTGAACTCTGACACAATCTGCGATTTATGCGTTGAATTTGTAAAGATTCAAAGGCCTATAAAAATATTTTTATAAGAGTTCTCGTAGCACGCACGGAGATTAAGATAAAAAATAGTCTGTTCTTATGATTCAGTGCAAATGCAGAAAGAGAACTCCTGAAACATTCATGAAATTGGACTTTGAACTCTGACGCAATTTGTGATTTGTGTGTTGAATTTGTAAAGATTCAAAGGCCTATAAAAATATTTCTATAAGATTTCTCGTAGCATGCATAGAGATTAAGATAAAAAATAGTCTGTTCTTATGATAAAGAGCAAATGCAGAAACAGAACTCCTGAAAATTTCATGAAATCGGACTTTGAACTCTGACAAAATCTGCGATTTGTGCATTGAATTTGTAAAGATTCAAAGGCCTTTAAAAATATTTTGATAAGAGTTCTCGTAGCATGCATGGAGTTTAAGATAAACAATGGTCTGTTCTTATGATTCAATGCAAATGCAGAAAGAGAACTCCTGAAACTTTCATGAAATCGGATTTTGAACTCTGACACAATCTGCGATTTGTGCGTTGAATTTGTAAAGATTCAAAGGCCTATAAAAATATTTTTATAAGAGTTCTCGTAGCGTGCATGGAGATTAAGATCAGCAATGGTCTGTTCTTATGATTTAAGATAAATTCAGAAACAGACCTTTGAAACTTTACAAATTCAACACCCAAATCGCAGATTGTGTCAGAGTTCAAAGTCCGATTTCATGAAAATTTCAGGAGTTCTGGTTCTGCTTTTGCCCTGAATCATAAGAACAGATTATTGTTTATCTTAGTGTCCATGCATGCTACGAGAACTCTAATAAAAATATTTTAATAGGCCTTTGAATCTTTACACATTCAACACACAAATCGCAGATTGCGTCAGAGTTCAAAATCCAATTAAATGAAAGTTTCAGGAGTTCTGTTTCTGCATTTGCTTTTTATCATAAGAACAGACTATTTCTTATCTTAATCTCCATGCATGCTACGAGAACTCTTATAAAAATATTTTTATAGGCCTTTGAATCTCTACAAATTCAACGCATTAATCGCAGATTGTGTCAGAGTTCAAAGTTCGATTTCATGAAAGTTTCTGGAGTTCTGTTTTTGTATTTACTTTGTGTCATAAGAACAAATTATTGTTTATCTAAAACTGAATGCACGCTACGAGAACTCTTATAAAAATATTTTTATAGGCCTTTGAATCTTTACAAATTCAACGCACAAATCGCAGATTTTGTCAGAGTTCAAAGTCCGATTTCATGAAAGTTTCAAGAGTTCTGGTTCTGGTTTTGCACTGAAACATAAAAACAGACCATTGTTTATTTTAATCTCTATGCATGCCACGAGAACTCTTATAAAGATATTTTTATAGGCCTTTGAATCGTTAGAAATTCAACACACAAATCGCAGATTTCGTCAGAGTTCAAAGTCAGATTTCATGAAAGTTTCAGGAGTTCTCTTTCTGAATTTGCACTGAATCATAATAACAAACCATTATTTACCTTAATCTCCATGCATGCTACGAGATCTCTTATAAAAATATTTTTATAGGCCTTTGATTCTTTACAAATTCATCACCCAAATCGCAGATTAAGTCAGAGTTCAAAGTCCGATTTCATGAAAGTTTCAAGAGTTCTGTTTCTGGTTTTGCATTAAATCATAAAAACAGACCATTGTTTATTTTAATCTCTATGCATGCTACGAAAACTCTTATAAAAATATTTTTATAGGCCTTTGAATCTTTACAAATTCAACGCACAAATCGCAGATTTTGTCAGAGTTCAAAGTCCGATTTCATGAAAGTTTCAGGAGTTTTCTTTCTGCATTTGCACTGAATCATAAGAACAGATTATTTTTTATCTTAATCTCCATGTATGCTACGTGAACTCTTACAAAAATATTTTTTTAGGCCTTTGAATCTTTACAAATTCAACACACAAATCGCAGATTGCGTCAGAGTTCAAAGTCCGATTTCATGAATGTTTCAGGAGTTTTCTTTCTGCATTTGCACTGAATCATAAGAACAAACCATTATTTACCTTAATATCCGTGCATGCTACGAGAACTCTTATAAAAATATTTTTATAGGCCTTTGAATCTTTACAAATTCAACGCACAAATCGCAGATTTTGTCAGAGTTCAAAGTCCGATTTCATGAAAGTTTCAGGAGTTCTCTTTCTGCATTTGCACTGAATCATAAGAAAAGACCATTGTTTATCTTAATCTCCATGCATGCTACGAGAACTCTTATAAAAATATTTTTATAGGCCTTTGAATCTTTACAAATTCAACGCATAAATCGCAGATTGTGTCAGAGTTCAAAGTCCGATTTCATGAAAGTTTCAGGAGTTCTGTTTCTACATTTACTTTGTTTCATAAGAACAAATCATTGTTTATCTAAAACTGAATGCACGCTACGAGAACTCTTATAAAAATATTTTTATAGGCCTTTGAATCTTTACAAATTCAACGCACAAATCGCAGATTTTGTCAGAGTTCAAAGTCCGATTTCATGAAAGTTTCAGGAGTTTTCTTTCTGCATTTGCACTGAATCATAAGAACAGATTATTTTTTATCTTAATCTCCATGTATGCTACGTGAACTCTTACAAAAATATTTTTTTAGGCCTTTGAATCTTTACAAATTCAACACACAAATCGCAGATTGCGTCAGAGTTCAAAGTCCGATTTCATGAATGTTTCAGGAGTTTTCTTTCTGCATTTGCACTGAATCATAAGAACAAACCATTATTTACCTTAATATCCGTGCATGCTACGAGAACTCTTATAAAAATATTTTTATAGGCCTTTGAATCTTTACAAATTCAACGCACAAATCGCAGATTTTGTCAGAGTTCAAAGTCCGATTTCATGAAAGTTTCAGGAGTTCTCTTTCTGCATTTGCACTGAATCATAAGAACAGACCATTGTTTATCTTAATCTCCATGCATGCTACGAGAACTCTTATAAAAATATTTTTATAGGCCTTTGAATCTTTACAAATTCAACGCATAAATCGCAGATTGTGTCAGAGTTCAAAGTCCGATTTCATGAAAGTTTCAGGAGTTCTGTTTCTACATTTACTTTGTTTCATAAGAACAAATCATTGTTTATCTAAAACTGAATGCACGCTACGAGAACTCTTATAAAAATATTTTTATAGGCCTTTAAATCTTTACAAATTCAACACACAAATCGCAGATTGCGTCAGAGTTCAAAGTCCGATTTCATGAAAGTTTCAGGAGTTCTCTTTCTGCATTTGCTTTGAATCATAAGAACAGACCATTGTTTATCTTATTCTTCATGCATGCTACGAGAACTCTTATAAAAATATTTTTATAAGCCTTTGAGTCTTTACAAATTCAACATACAAATCGCAGATTGAGTCAGAGTTCAAAGTCCGATTTCATGAAAGTTTCAGGAGTTCTCTTGCTGCATTTGCACTGAATCATAAGAACAGACCATTGTTTATCTTAATCTCCATGCATGCTACGAGAACTCTTACAAAAATATTTTTATAGGCCTTTGAATCTTTACAAATTCAACACACAAATCACAGATTGCGTCAGAGTTCAAACTCCAATTTCATAAAATTTTCATAAGTTGTGCTTCTTAAATTTATGGAATATTAAAGATTAGACTCTTGATCAGACGTTTTTTACTTTTAAACGCGGTCCATTTTAATAGAACTCGGATAAAACTTACTATAATGGTGTCTGAAACTTTTCGAATAGAACGAAAAATCACTAATATTTTTAATTTTTACAAGGTCGTTTTGTATGAGTATTTCAGGATTTCAGGTAAAAAAACTTATCAAAACCGAAAAAGCTTATCTGTTTTCGTTTTTATCTCGATGCAATCCATGAAAATAGTAATTTTCGCTGGTCGAAGGGACATTTTTTCACGACTCTAACTCGAACAGAAATTGTACATGATGAGATCTTTAAATTTAGTTTATTGCAGTAAATATATCGGAACTATTTCTTTAATCTATCAGGAACTGTTTATATTATGTACAGATACCTAGATCCTTCATTTTTTTTTCGATTTCTGTAATATGCTCTGCTACGCGAAGTTAGCAGAGCATAATTTCACTTCAATTTTTTTATTTTAAAACGCCAGAACTATTCCTGTAAAGTATCAGGAACTGTAGAACCCACCTGCATGCGAACAGAACTCTAATTTATTTATGCTCTGCTGGAAGATGCTCTGCTAACTTCACCAACATGTCCGATAGTAGGCATCTCGCTACTAAATCGACGAATAATAAGTAGGAATATTTAAACACTTGCTGGTGCCCGCCCCTTCGCCCGTGGTTTATCGGGATACAAAATAGCCGATATGTTATTCCAGGTACTAAACTATATCCATACCAAATTTCAGCCTAATCGGTTCAGTAGTTTTTGCGTGAAAGAGTAACAAATATCCATACATCCATACATCCATCCATCCTTACTAACTTATAATTATACTAGCTGACCCGCCAAACGTTGTTTTGCCTTCAACCCTTATCACTTAGGGGTATGGAAAATAGATAGTAGCCGATTCTCAGACCTACTGAATACGCATATAAATTTATGTAAAAATCGGTGAAGCCGTTTCGGAGGAGTACGGTAACTAACATTGTGACTTGGAAATTTTATATATAAGAAGATATAGTAGGAGTAGGATAGTATAATATTAAATTAAGTCTTAAAGTCAGTGAATAAAGGCTATTTTTATTTTATTTTATTTTTTATTTAGTAAGTATAGTTAGGTCCCCCCTACATGGGAGACCATCCACTCAATGGACCGAGGACATCGTAGCGGTCGCAGCGAGTCGATGGATGGAGGCGACTCAGGACCGCTATTTGTGGCGTCGTACGGGGGAGGCCTATGTCCAGCAGTGGACGTGTATGGGCTGATGATGATGATGATGATAGTTAGGTATCTTAATTGGGCTATAGACATTCGCTGTCCGACACAGAAGGTTATCAAGGTAAGTGGTCTTACTGGCCGTGAGCTCAATACAAATTCCACTAACCTTTATACTCCAGGGAACTCTATCTTCACCCTTAACCCTTTCGCTTTGACGCTGTCGACTAAAAATGGCTCAACCCCTCGACCTGAAGAGCTCACAGGGCCGGTAAATAATCTTCACAAAGATAACAAGAAGTTTCACCTACAGATACGTGGTTTGGTTTGACCTAAACAAATAGCTGGGCGAGGATTTTGCATGT
Organism: Eupithecia insigniata; assembly: GCA_947859395.1. Lineage (NCBI taxonomy): Eukaryota > Metazoa > Arthropoda > Insecta > Lepidoptera > Geometridae > Eupithecia > Eupithecia insigniata. The sequence goes on along the minus strand of OX402007.1, from coordinate 11,305,722 downwards.
TCATACCTTAGGGCGGGACAAGTTATTGTAAGCTTTGCAGATCGCACGTGACACGTGATAACATTATAACCTTAATGTAATATATGTAATCAATTAAATTTTTTCCATCCAGCATTCGGCAAGCCACCGTCTGCCGCTTGTAACAGTATTGAGAGTATATTATGGCAGGCGTCCGTAGCCTCCCTCGTAGCCCAACTACCCAGTCCATCCATTCACCACAATAACATGGCTTTTTTTGTTATTTTCATTTTCCTTTGCAATAGTCTCTACACCTGGCGGATATCATCTTCGGGTGTATCATATTGTGCAACCAAGGATGATACCCGCTATGTGTAGCTCTCGCCTTTAGATTAATTCTCATAAAGGGCCTCTGTGCTGTTGGCTTCGGCTCCACGCATGCCTCCCAAAGGACCGGGTCACTATATGGCCCGTGATCATGGAAATTTAATTGAATATAATAATGTAGGTATTTAACTCACAATGTAGCCCACCTTTATAATTCTTAGTACCTAATCAGTAACACTTAGAAATTAAGCTATTGTTTATATAAAACCTATTCGATAGTTACTCGGCTGACTCGATAATAACACTCCTTTACTCATCTCTGTGATTTACATAGTGTTATTATTATAAGTTTCCAACGTAACATTATTTCAAGTTGGTAAATAAATAAATAACTAGTTTCTGCCCGTGACTTCGCAGGAGTTTCTGTGGAAGCGTACAAAGGTTATTTCAATCCTATAAAAATAAAATTATTTTATTCCGGACAACAACTGGATCCATAATTTGTTAGTAATAAACGAAGAGGACTTTTAATTAGGATTAGTTATTTTGCTTAACACTAGGCCCTTAATAATACTAAAAGTTAGATAACCACAAAATACAAATAAAATACAAAATAATTTATTCAGAATAAGGTACTATTAAATACATAGGTTCCAAATGAACGATGAGGTAGCAAAAGTTCAAAACTGTGCAGCAGCCTCATCGCCCGCCTCCTTGGCACATCATAAATAAATTAGATTATAGGTACATGTTTCTTGATCTTAAAGTTATGTTTAAAACATATAATAATTAAAAATCTCTAAAAGAATAAAAACTGACTGAGTGGGGGAGGTCTCCTGAGGCCACCTGCACCGGTCTCTAGAGAGTCCGGGCAACAGGAGACTATCCTCTGTACCTTGGGTATGTAGTGGACATGTGTGTGTGAGTGTGTGTGGGGGTGTGTGTCCATGTAAAGAGCTTCTGAGTACACCAGTCTCATAAGAGTCCAGGCAATAGGAGACTATCCTCTGTACTTTGGATATGTAGTGGACATGTGACATGTGAGTGTGTGTGGGGGTGTGTGTGCATGTGAAGAGCTTCTGAGTACACTGGTCTCCTATGAGTCCGGGGAATAGGATCTCAGCACAACAACAAACAATACCACGTGGGAGAAGTAATCCTACCAGCTATACTTAGCTTGTAAGTTGGTGTTGGGGATGTCACGCAATCTGCGCATCAGGGATTCGATCCTTTTACGGAGAATGGCAGCAAACCCATCCGTCGCATCCCTGATGCACTGCAGAAACGCGGCAGTCCCAACAACATCCTAAAAATATTATCTATTTATATAAAAGAGAAAACTGGGTGACTCATCAAGAGATCTCTGAAACTATACAAGAACTGAAGCTGAAATTTGTTTTTTGCATGGAGGTTCCTTTCAGGACGTAGGCACCTGCTAAGAACGGATTTTTGGAAATTCGTATTCTAATGTAGTTAAAATGGGGTCAAAGTAATTTTTATAATAACTTCAACTGGCCCGTTGGCCCGTCAAAATGTGTAGCGTAGAAATATTAAATCAATTAAATGACACGTGCGTCAGGTCGTTTTTTTGAAATTCGCACCCTAAAAATCAATGGTGTGGAGTCAAAATTAGGCCACGCCCTGACTTATCAAGAAATCTTAAGAACTAGAAAAGCTACGAGGCTGAAATTTTGTTTTTACATGGAATCCAACATAACTTGGGGTATAACTAAAGTCCTCACGATTTAAATCGCGGGTGGGTCAGCTAGTATATGTATTAGGGAAGTAAGTAGTACGTCCTATGGGAAGTGAGTCATACGTTTCAAAGTAGTCGTTTTTGTGCCAGGTATGGATCTACATTTTCGCGCACTTTTAAATTTCAGCCCGATGCGTTCAGTTCAGTAGCTTTCGCGTGAAAAATTAACTAACATTCATCCACCTACCCATCCATCCAATTTTTTTATTTTTGTCGGTTGACCTTTCGCTTGACCACAATCTCACGGGAAAGTAACGATGTGGTCGACGGTGTATCGCGAGGATCTAAAAGATACCTATTCACTCTTGTCTTGAAGAGACCCAGATTGTAATTGGCCAGGAAAACAGAAGCAGGCAGCGTGTTCTATTCCTTAGCACTGCGTTTGATGATGGTGGAGAAAAACAGCTTAGTACATGTGGAGGGTATATCCACTAGATAAGGATGGCATTGCGTAATTTTGTATTACATTAGTGATTAGTGATATTGTCGATCTACACCAGACTGAAAAAAACTAAAATAATTTAGTGAAACTCAAAATAATGTTTAGTTTATGCCAACAGGAGCGCGATTACAGACTTCGCCAAGCTCGATAAGCAACGATTTTGTCGATGGGTGGATAAGATTCAGTAAGAGCACACACAGACCGTGTTTGACGCATGTAATCGAATGAATGAACGAACACTTTATTGTCCATATTAAAATAATACATAAAAACTCATACCTAATTAAAATAAATACAGTACAAAAGGCGGCCTTACCGCTGAGAGCGTCTCTCTATTCCTCCCAGGCAACCTTTAATAATTTATTGTAGTAATCGACACCGGAAACAAATTCGGTGGTTAAGTACCGATCGTTATCTAGATCTGTACTTGCGCTTCCGAATCGTCAACGAAAATACATTCTGTACCTACTGAAAATACCTAACGTACCTATAGTAATGTCTAATATTGTAAAAAATTTAAAAGGACTTGATATCAGTTTGTCAGAATATACCTAATTAGCGACCCACCCCGGCTTCGCACGGATGCAATGCTGTTACTAAATCTTATATATAAAATTGCCATGTCACAATGTTAGTTACCGTACTCCTCCCAAACGGCTTTACCGATTTTTACCAAATTTTATATGCGTATTCAGTAGGTCTGAGAATCGGCTACTATCTATTTTCCATACTCCTAAGTGATAAGGGTTGAAGGCAAAACAACGTTTGGCGGGTCAGCTAGTTATACATATAAATCTTTCTCTTGAATAATTCCATCTATTAAAAAAAACGCATCAAAATCCGTTGCGTAGTTTTAAAGATCTAAGCATACGTAGGGACAGATAGCGGGAAGCGACTTTGTTTTATAATATGTAGTGATAACGCCAAAGCCCTTAAATGGATGGCTTAAACAAAGCGAGCAAAGCCGCAGGTACACGCTTGTATTTTAATATTATTATTATTCATTTGTTCGCTTTTATGCTGCATATAAAATATTACATGCACACGTGCGCGCCCAATCTTTTAAAGTAGTGTTAAGTCTACCTATGATTATCGAAGCTACGAAAAACTTCAACCAATATCATAAAACAAAAAACATGATACAGGAACATTTATTCAAAGTACAGTCCCTTTCTTTGAAATGCAAAAACTCGCGCAAGCTACGTTGTTTTCTCAACTTGGATTAGAGAGGGACAGTTTCCTATCGGGACAAAACAAAGGAACTATAAGAATCTCGTTGATAGCAAGCGTGAATTTCAGCTTTTGATTTTGTTCGCTCAGATTTCTTCAAGAATTACCTTTGTTAGGGTTCCGTATCCAAAGGATGAAAACGGGATCCTATTACTAAGCCTCCGCTGTCTGTCCTACTGTCCGTCCGTTCTTCAGCGGGCTGTATCTCTTGAAACGTAATATGAAGACTGTTGAAATTTTGACAGGGTGTGTTTAACTATTGCCCCTATAACAATAAATAATAAAAATAAATTAAATAATTAACGGGTCCAATCTAACGTCCATATCAAGAATCAGAATCAGAATCAATAACTTTATTTCTTTAGGCTTAAAAAATAAGCACTTAGACAAGTCTATATTATAATCATACTCAAAGAAAATAACAATCAAATAATATAAACAAATTAAACTAGTATTTACAATTGAAACAATTGAGCTAACTGCAGACTGTTGAAAACAATCAACGGATAGCTATTATTATAATAATAACATAGTTATTATTATCATATAAGAAATAAGGTGTTATTGATATTCTCTTCACTTATTTTTTTTCCACTAGTGGAAGAAGTAAAAGAAAAAACCACTAGCACAGTATAATATCACTTATGTGTCTAATACACGTTTATTTTGCCTATCAAAAACTAAATTTAATGCGATTTAGATACATGTCAATATTTCTATAAAGCGAAACAGAACATTGAATGTCTTACATACTATACAGTCAGTGCGAAACGGAGCGACATCTAGCAAAGTTGAGTACCGATTACTGGAATTACGCAACTTCGGGCGTAGTCAGTATTTTGATGGTTGTTCGCGTCATATGGGCTTCATGCTTTTTATAGGTTAAAAATAACTCTTTATTGACAAAGAAAATAACAATCAAATAATATAAACAAATTAAACTAGTATTTACAATTGAAACGATTGAGCTAACTACAGACTGTTGCAAACTGTTGAAAACCTAAAAATAACTATTTTTAGGTTTACTCTTGCGAAATAGTTATGTACAATGGTACGGAATCCTTCGTGTGCGAGTTGACTTGCACTTGGCTGGTTTTATTTTTCTTTTAAACTAACAGTAGTGCAACACTATGTAGCAACATATTGAAAACTGAGTAACTTCTTCCCGTTGCACGGCTATTTTCTAGATTAAAACTAGAATAGATCCTTATGTTATATTTTGTAGTAAAAAGTTAATAGACAGATCTGCGACAGAGTTTAGTAAGTCTTATTTGTACGCCAGCACCTAACTCTGTTCCCACTTGGGAGAAATTTCCAATATTGTCCTTGCAGTGCATCACTTTTGATTCGATGGGCTTCCTTCCGAGAATTTTACTCGTCCCTGTGACAGAGTTTAAGTATTATTTGTACGCCAGCACCTAACTCTATTTCCACTTGGGAGAATATTGTCCTTGTGCTACATACTTAAGTAAAAATTCAAAAATTATCTAACTCCGATCCGTAGGAATCTCGCTACTAAATCCAAATTTCTATCTGTTTAAAATACAATCTCCAAAAATCCTAAAACCATAAAGCAGGTCCTACCTACGTAGTACAATATCTGTAGTTTTGAATAATATTGTATTGTAAGCATGAATAAAATAAATAATTTTGAAAATTATGTATATCGCCTAGAATTGTTAGTAAATTGTCTTTTATAAGGTGCATTAAACTAACTAAGTTAGTGGGTACTTTGTAAGCAAGCACCTGCATCTAGATCTTAAGTATTCTGGCTTAATTTACACCTAACGTTAATTTGGATATCGTGTTTCAATACTTTCAATACCTGGATGATTAATTTTCCGCGTTGATACGGTGAGAGTTTGTTAGGACCGAGAGAACTCCGATACCTAATCGGACGCAACTCGTATCGTGGCAACCCCTAACCCGAGCGCACTCGGTAGACGACGGCGTTCGAGTTGTGTAGACTTGGACCACGTTCTGGATATTTATATGTAGAACGTGGTCCGTTATCTCGTATACGAGTTAGAAAACAAAATGGCGCCTTGTAAGAACAACAAAGCGTCTCATGATATTTTCGATGTCGACTAGAAAATAATCCGCGTGAACTATTTAATATTTGTTATTTAATAGGTTGATATTAAATAACAAATATATATAAATATAATATATATATATATATAATAAAATATAATAATATAAATATATGTAGCTGTTGCGCTACACTCGTAGTTGTGAAGCTACTCCTACGAGTCCACTCCGTCCGACCTTGTCCGAGCAGACTCTGATCCTGTCAACGCGGCTTTATATAACTAATTTACACTGATATTTTGGGCCGTGTTATGAGTTTTTTTTTATAATCCTGTATTATATATAATATATAATACAGGATTATATATATAATATAGTATAAGCGAATATACCTATGTAAATTCTTTTGACATATAAAATTCTAAAACCGTAAACCATACATAAACTATATAGTTTATTTAGGTCCCTGAACCGATGTAAATGCGTCCGCCCCGCAGCCATTCTTGCACTAAAACTTAGTCAATAAATTCATTGTTTCATGTTCTGCCCACACTGTTACTACTTGCTATCGACTCTGCACTCTACCTGTTACATACTCCTTGTTATGTGCTGTAACATTACTGCAACATTCTTAGTAAGTTGCCTTCTGTTTAAACTTCTACGGTCTGGTGTAAAGGTGCCTTATAATATAAACTTCGAAAAATACAAGTAAAAGGAGTAAAATTCACACTAAGGGATCGGAGTGCAGGTAAGTATAATCATGCTGTTGTCGCGGCGGGCAAGGGAATCGTTGACGGCGACTTAGCTCACACGTCGATTTCGTTTGTTTACAAAATCACGCGTTCAACGTCTAAATAAATATATGTGATATCTCACTACAAATTCGTGATGTTGTTGTTTGTCGAACCATCTCCCCCTTTCGAGCCTCACGTGATTAATGGACGACCCCTAATATTATTGATGCAAAAGTTTGGATTAATATATGCGGTTAGTATTTAACTCTTTTTCACCCTTAACAGTAGACAAGTAAACGTTCGAAAACCTTAATTTTGAACCATCATAGTTTTAGAACAGTATTATTCATTTGATAGCTGTGCCCGCGGCTTTGCCCGCAAAGAATTTTAGTTTTTATGCGGAACTTGTGAGATATATACGAGTATTTAAGTATGTTATGATTTATGAAACAAAATCCACAGACAAAAACTAAAACTGACAGACTTATTCACAGAGCCAACGGTCGATACAGGATTTACTTTTTTCTAAAGAAGATTTCTACAAATATAGCTAAGAACACTTTTGACATACTCAACTTACAAAAAAAACCAAATCAGTTCATGAATGAACGGAACTATGATGTCACAGACAGACTTTAAGATTCACGTCATGCACCCCCTTTTTGTAAGGAATAAAAATACGTGTATTATGCACCTAGCACTATAAAAATAAGCTTTACTTGCAATGTAATAAGATTTTAATTCAAAGTTCTCAATGTATTTTATTTCTACTTCCGCTCCGGGGTGAAGAAAATTGTGAAATTTAAAACTCCTCGCCAAGACACTTCAAAATTGCATTTTTATGCGACTCATTCTCTATATTCAGGTTTTTGCGGCATCTTTTAATTAATTTTCAACCATAATATCAGGGTTTTTGATCTATTTTCATTTAAATTGGTTTTTATGACGAGTATGTATGTTCTTTTGTTGTGAGCCTAATGAGGTTGTACATGTACCTTGTAAAAATTTTTACTTATATTTTTTTCTAATTGTACTTGGCCATTATTAGGTGCTGACTCTTTTTTATGATATGTGTTTACCTTATTCCGGTTTTCTTCATCAAACGTGAAAAACAAAAAGATAACCTATTTACACCTAAAATTATTAAATAAAAGCCTATTAATGCTACTAATGTTGCTTGCAAATGATGAAAAAAATACGGAAGTGCGTGATTAAAGCAATAAAACCACCGCACATACTCACCTAGTTTACAGCCTCGCTTTTTATGTTAAAAAATAATAAAAGAAAAAATATCCTCGTGATAAATACGGCATAAATAATGCACACGTTTGTTTATATTTTAGGCGTATGTAGGTCGCGGCGTGGTCAACATTTTTAGGGTTCTGTTTTTTCATGTTTTTTTTTTTCATACAGGTCGTAATGTTGTGGAACGCACTACCCGAGTCCATTAGCATAGCTTGATCTCTACCTGTTTTTAAAGCTCGCGTCAAAGATTTTTATCTGTTAGAAAAGTAAATATTGGTGCCTATCTACATATCTTGCTCTTGATATTTATTTATGTATTACATATACATAATATATTTTCTACTTTATGTATATTATTGTATAATTTTATTTTAGGAATTGTTGTAAACACTTGCCTTTCTTAAATTGTAAATTTTCTATCCATCCAAAGTTTGCCTGGAAGAAATCGCTTCTAAGCGATAAGGCCGTGCATTGTACTTATTCAAGTTAATGTCTATGTTTTTAATTTAACTTTGTGGTGTACAATACAGAGTTTTGTATTGTATTGTATGAAATTTTAACACTTCCATGGCCTACGACGCATATGTTCGCGTGCAGCTGTGTCTGTCAGCAATGCGACCCGCAGAGGCTTGTCAGTGAATACATTAAATAAAAGGCAATCATATCTTGTTCTATCTTCTATGAAAACAAAACAAAAAAAAACTATTTCAATATACAGTTTTTTTTATCTTGATTATTATTTTAAAACGGAACGCTGCGGTCACTGTCTTTGCTTATGTGATTGATAACACATAGTCTTTTCTCAATGAATATAGGTAAAAATACAATATATAACGGTAAAAATACAATATTAAATAAGAATTACGGTACCTCTCCGCCAAACAGCTGTAAGCTGCTGATTGTACAAAACCACTGAGCACGAGTCCGACTCGCTCTTAGCAAGTTTTATTAATTAATTAAGTTAAATTGCTTTTAGTTTTATAAATATTTTTAAAGGTGGGTTCGTTGTGTGGGAAATAAGTCATATCCGTATATAATATCGTATTATAATATCAGACAAATAACCAGGTGTATAAATGTATAAAAAAATGGAAACAATTTTTGTTATGAATGTACCAGAAACGGTAACTTGCTAAGCAGAGAGTATATAGTCCGTGATGAGTTACAGTTCATAATATAATCTCTATTATTATTAACTAGCGGCCCGTCCCGGCTTCGCACAGGTGGACATTTATTTTTTAAACATTTAGGCATAAACGTACAGTAAATGCCTATATTAATAAGTGATAATGTAGCATTCAAATGGTGAAAGAAATTTTAAAATCGTTCCAGTACTTTTTGAGCCAATTCGTTACAAACATACATACAAATATTTCCTCTTGTAACAAAGCAAAACAATTCCGCGCGCTCCGGTCAGCGTCGGACTCCGCGCGACCGCACGGCAAACCCAGTCGAGCGTTTCAGCGACGCCCCCCAACCCCGCCACACGCGCCGCCGGGACCCATTGTTTAAATAAAAGGCGCCCGAGCCTTCGAACAGGCAGGCAGTCCTACCTCTGAGTTATTGTTGTTAGGTAGTTACTAAGCTAGTTAATTAGTCATAGAGTTCAGACCTTATGTTTTCTACTGTTATAAAATGTTTCAATCTAAAGCTTGTTAATATGTTAAAGTTTGTATCGAGGGTTACTTGGTTTCCCGTAGGAATTCCCTTTACACTCTTTAAAATATTAGTAAAGATAAATTATAAGGTCCTCATTAGGGAGGCCTGTCCAGCAGTAATAAAGGCTGATGATGATGATCATGATTATACTTAATAATACCTAATAGACAGATATTGTTTGATTTATTGTATACCTAGGTATACAGGTATTTCGTTTCCTGATTTTTTAACTATCTACTTGAAGAATAACATGTCATGATTTTTACCTACACAATCTAAAAACTCCTATCTATCACCACACATACCTACGTGCCTCCCTTCAAATCCACCATAATTAACAGCAAAAAGTCTACCACTTTTAATATAGTTTCTCAAATATCTCAAAATAATGTCTGGTCAATTAGACGGGTTGTAATAAGTAATAAAGTCCCTTTGGCACTCTTTGGAACCGGAACCGTAGAAACAGTATCATTAAGTTGCCGAAGAACCAAAAATACAAAGTGTGAGTGGTCATTGTGGTAAACTTGTATCAAACTATAACAAAAAGTTCTTGAATTAAACTATAAATACAAATTTAAAATAAATCCTTTCTCATAATAATCGTTAATCGATATTAAAACGTTTATTCTTTGAGAATATAATTGCTTTGTCAATGACACTTATCCTACTAATATTATAAATGTCAAAGTTTGTAAGGATACGAGTATATAGATGTATTGATATTAGTTACTTTTTCACGCAAAAACTACTAAACCTGGATGAAATTTGGTATTGGTATAGTTTGGGATCGCCGTGGGGCCGCGGCGTACGAATATCGACCCCTCCAACTCAACCAGTGGATGTCGTAAGAGCCGACTAAGGGAACCAACCAGAGGAAGGGCAGCAGCTTCCGTCTGAGTATTTTTAAACACCAACACTGCGATCACCAATCCGCCTGCCAAGCGTGGTGATTATGGCAAATCCTCCCCTACATGTGAGACCATCCACTCGATGGACCGACGACATCGTAGCGGTCGCAGGGAGTCGATGGATGGAGGCGGCTCAGGACCGCTATTTGTGGCGTCGTACGGGGGAGGCCTATGTCCAGCAGTGGACGTGTATGGGCTGATGATGATAGTTTGGGATATGGAATAACATATAGGTTATTTTTTATCCCGATAAAACGCGGGCAGCAGCTAGGAAGTCTATAAAGAGAAAATAATTATACGAATTTAGGTTTAATTATTGTCATTATAAAACAGCGAGTAAATAATTATATGTATGTAGGCAGCTTCTCTACTTAGTCCGTGATCACCTACTGCTGGAATCTGCTTCCTCTCTATTATGCCTTTCAGTCCAATCTAACCTTTCCACTCCTCTCCGGCTATCCTTACGATATTGTCTATCGGGCTAGTGGTCTGAATCTTTGTCCTTGATGAAGAAATAGTTGCCAGAAGTATCTGGGCAACCATTAAATCTTCCTTAGATTAAAGTCACTTCGGGTTTTATTCGGTTTGTACACTTTAAAAAAACACACAATTAAAAACACATTACAATAATCCGAATTAATAACGTAAATTGTTGAAACTAGTTATTCGACCATAACTGAAATCAATTAAAATCTGAACCGCACATAATTTCCAAATGCAATTAAACCTAAGCGAGGTTTAGGTACTCATTAAAATTTGTTGCGATAGTGATTCCCATATTGTATCTATTGCTATCTGGTTTACAATAAATAAATGGAAATCTGCAGGAATAGGGATAACGACAGTAACAATCAGTAAAAATCACAAAAATTATGTATTTACCGAATTATACCTGAGCCATAGATTACAAAACACATATTATATTTTATATTTTGATCGAATTAATTATTATTTTGATAAAATAAATCTAGAAAATACATCAATCCGCCATGACGGGTTTAACACCAATCAGAGAATACATAACTATGACGTCATGTCGTCACAATATGTAATGTAAAGGCACAGAATAGCTGGTAAAGCTTCTCTTGAAAATATTATGATCATTCTGTATTATCAGATGTTCGTGCATCTATGACGTCATAGACAGAAGCCATGAGTATTGTAGCGTTTTTGATCGAAATTGAAAATACATTTTTAAAAGCTGTAATGATCTTTCCATGTAACTTTTTTTGCAGAAATATGATTTATTTTGCATTCAGTAGCCTAAAAATATCACGGTGAAGTTTCTCAAAATCAGTCGTTATGCCTATTATCCCCACATTGGGCATGCGGGTTGGGAACCGCAGTTCGATGGGCGATCACTTCTGGGACCGCTGCTGCCCGTATATCCTGGCTAAAGAAACATCCGTAGGTAAGAACAGAAACAAAATAAAATTAAGCTAAAATAACTTACTATTGATACCTACAACGAAACATAATAATATGGTATACTAGCAGCTGCCCGCGCCTACACCCGCGTTTTATCGAGATAAAAAATTGCCTATGTGTGCCCAGGTCCCAAACTATACCGATACCAAATTTCAGCCCAATCAGTTCTGTAGTTTTTGCGTGAAAGAGGAACAAACATCCATTCTCACAAACTTTGACATTTATAGTAGGTATTAGTAGGATCTACTAAATAGCTAAAGACTAAAAAAATATAGAAGAACTGCTCATTTCCGAACAATTTTTAATTTAGCCAGCTTTATTTCACAAAATGCAGTGTGCATTTACTTTGTAAGCTGAGCTCTGAAAAAAAAACGCAGTAAATTTCCGAGTGAAATTCGTTTTGCAGCTCGTTTCATGTCACTTTTGGAAAAGGATTTGTAATTTTTAACTTGTGAGTTTTTTGCAGGGAGTCGATGGATGGAGATTGCTCAGGACCGCTATTTGTGGCTTCGTATGGGGGAGGCCTATGTCCAGCAGTGGACATGTATGGGCTGATATGATGAGTTGTTTGCACTCAAAAAAAAAAAATTCAAAATTCATTTATTTACCAATATACAAAAATGCTTATACAGTTTACTGGTGGTCCCCGCACTAGGTTCAGAACCTGTATCGCGGGAGGCCGAATTACAAACAGAATTACTAATTTATAGACTGTAATAAACAGGGCAGAAACACACTCTACAAAAACAAAAATATTTAGAAGAAAACAAAAGTGATACTAATACTGATAATAACAAAAATAAAAGTGAAGTAGAAAACATGTACGTGTGTAACATTTTAAAACTTTTAGAATTAGAATGAGAATATCTAGTGAGAAACTGGATTATTATTATTATTTTATATCACAAGACTTATGTACACAACACACTTAAAGACGGGACGGACAGGGGAGAGGGATAACACAGGGATGCACTTGTTTTACTGTTTCAAATATACGGTATCTTTGGGACACTACACGACCCTATGGTGATGATCGTATAGAGAAGACCGTTGGTCAGCGTTTGGTCAAAACATGCGTGCTTAAGAAACAAAGATATTTCTCTTCATCATCATCATTTCTATTCTTTATTGCACACAAATTAAACATCAAATTTGTGTTATAAATTGATGAACGAATGCGATCTTAATGCTAACAATTTACTTACAGCAAACGTCTCGTCTATGATTACATGTAACGAACGCAAAATTGTGTACTACACTAAAATGTATGCTCATGGAACTTTGATGAGCAAAAATATTCGTTCTTAAAATATAAGGAGAAACACCTAAAAATTGTAACGGAAAATATGGCATTGATTGCACAAAATTCGTAGCAGTGCTACGCTGCCTCGTAGCAAAACTCGTAGCATTAATGCTACGTCGTAGCAATAGCGCTGTTTCGTTAGTGGGAAGTAAGCTTGTTTGACGCACCGTAGGGTGTTTGATAAGAAAACAATCATTTGAAAATGAACAGGACCGTACATGTATGTATAGCAAGCGTCTATACTCCAGCAAAATTCAATATGAAATGATTGTGAACAACCCACAATAAAAAGAACTAAAATTCTCGTTGATCTTCGAGTTTCAGAATGAATAAAGACAAACTTCAGAATTTTCTTTCTTTTTGTTGTGGTTTCTTTACAAATATATAACAGCGAATTGAAAAATTGGCGGGAGTATAGCTTAGCTAGTCGTGTAGATGTAGAGAGATGATGTTTATTTTTGTGTAAGCAATCCATCAACCGGCCGTTTATCTGTAATTCTGCAATGTGGACTCGAAGTTTCATACTGGACTACTGATAGATACTTAATTTTATGACAAAGATGGGCCCTGACTCTAAAGTCGAGTTTCCACCGCTAGCGATACGAGGAAAAACATTTCCCCAAACCCCCAATATACAAACCAAAAAAATACAGTTGACTTTTTTCAACCACAACGCCAGTCTCCATCCTACAAATATTATAAAAGAATTAAAAAAAAAAAAACTCATGAAAATGTTTACAACGCCAAAACTGCTGAATGGATTGGGCTGAAATGTTGCATAAAGATTTAGACCTGGAATCATATAAGTTACTTTTTATTCCAAAACCGCGAGCAGAAACGTTTGTTTATTAAAGAAACACATATCCCTCACATCTCGCTTCACAAACATAGAAGTTAGTTAGTATGTACATATGAATGTAGCCTGGAGTCGAAGCGTCGGCTAGCCAATCACATTTCAATACAGATTTCATTAATACTGCTGAAAGCTGGGATTGTAGGACAGTGTAGTGATTTGAAAATATTCAGAAAGTTTATTATGCTCTGCACACATTCGCTTCGTTTTAATTTTGGCGTAAGTTTCCACCAGCCATTTTAATTTTGGCGTAAGTAGATGAAGAAAACGGTTAAACAAACCTCGAAACCTTTGCAGGTGAGCAATGCAACCTTTTCTTATTGGTAAAATGTATCTAGGCGTAGAATTGCATTGCAGAAACTTTTGTCCAGTCTCGTCAGTTTTCGGATTCACATGTCGAAGATCAAAGTTATACCCGTCTTCGCACTACGGGGGGCTACTGTAGGTCCCACTGCGAGGAAATGTGGGGGCACACTGCCGAGGGCCCCACTGCCAGCGCCCCACCGCCGGTGCCCCCACTGTGGGGGTCTAATGAGGGGTTACCACTGCAGGGCAATGTGGGAGGCCCACTTCGGGGGGCCATCTGCCAGCGGCCCCCACTTCCTGGGCCCCACTGCAAGTGCCCCCCCCCCCTGTGGGCCTTACTGGGAAGGTCCGGTTGCGTGAGGGGCCCCCACTGCCTGGGGCCCCACTTCCAGTGCCCCCCACAATGGGGGGCTTTCGCTCTCTATCGCCCTTGCCCCGCGCGCCATCCTGCAAACACGCAAAATTTCACTTCCATCCTCTCTCATAAGGGAACCCTTCTGAATTCCGGTATAAAATTATTTTATGCCCTTTCTTGAATATGAACTTAGAATAATCAGAATAATCAGAATAATCAATTTATTGGTAAGAATTTTACATGTCAAGGAATAATCATTATACATAATTATAATAATAAAATTATAATTTAGATGATGAATGTATTATATAAAATAAAAAATAACAATAATGTCAATTACAATAAATTAACAACAAACTAAATTATGTAGTTAAATAGTATTATTATTAGATTTTTGGCAAAAATTCGTCAACATTGTAGAATGCCTTCTCAACGAGCCACGATTTAAGTCTACGCTTAAACGTAGAGAGGCTAGGTGCAGCGACTATCTGACGCGGTAGGTTATTGTACAACGCGGGTCCCAGCACGTGCGTGAGTCTGTCCGACTTAGCTAGTCTGTGGGATACTGCAGACAGCTTGCCAGCTCCTCGGGTGTTATAGCATCGCGCGTGGTGATCTCCGCGCGTTTTGAACCGCTCCAGGTTTTGTCTAACGTGCATTACCACCTGGAATATAACAATTGAAGGCAGCGTAAGAATCTGGAGCGAAACAAAAAACGGTCGCGCGGGCGAGTCCCACGCTGCTTTTGCGATCGCCCTCACAGCACGTTTCTGCTTGCGGAAGACGCGCTCCCGATCAGCCGCGCGTCCCCACAGCTCTGCGCCGTACTGGAGAAGCGAGTGAACGGTCGCGAAATAGCAAGTGCGGACCACGTCCGCGGACACCACGCGCGACAGCCTGCGCAGAGCGAAGCATGCGCTACCCAGCCTGGCGCACAAGGTATCAATATGGTTATCCCAGTTTAGGCCGCGGTCTATATGGAAACCCAGGAACACGGTCGTTGGAACCTGTTCAATGATATTTCTTTCTATTGTTACGGACAGGCTCCTAACCTGACGCCCAGATATGCAGAAATGCATGAAGTGCGTTTTCTTGTAGTTAAGAGCGAGTCCGTTCCACTGAAACCATTGCGACACCTGGCGTGCGACCGTGTTCAACCGCTGCTCGAGCCGATCCAGTGACGGTGCGCTGACGACCACAGCCACATCATCCGCGTACATGTACGCCTCCCCTTCCGTCACATATTCCGGCAGGTCGTTCAGTAGCAACGAGAACAGGATGTTGGATACCGACGATCCCTGCGCCACGCCCATCACCGTCCCGAGAGAGTCGGACTTCGTCTCACCGCCGTCAGCAACCACCATCTGCCTTCTGTCTCGCAACAGATCATACTAAATTTCAAAAAAAATCATACTAAATTTCATTTGAATACCATCAGTAGTTTCGGCGCTATGCGCAGCCTCGGATTTTTACTTTCATACCCTCTCCCAAAGAAACCCTATTGAAATCCGGGATATGAAGTATTCTATGTCTTTCCTCGTAGTATGAACTCAAATCCTGCCAAGTTTAATTTCAATACGTTCAGTAGTTTCGGCGCTAAGCGTAGCCAAAAAAAATTATTTTCATCCCCTCTCCCAAGGGAACCCTATTGAACTGTGGGATAAAAAGAAACCTTTATCCTTCCTCATAGTATGAACTCAAATCGTGCCAAGTTTCATTTGAATACATTTAGTAGTTTCGGCGCTACGTCCAGCCAAAAAAATTTACTTTCTTTCCCTCTCCCAAGGGAATCCTATTGAAATCTGGAATAAGAAGTATTATATGTCCTTCCTCGTAGTATGAATTCAAATCCTGCCAAGTTTAATTTCAATACGTTCAGTAGTTTCGGCGCTTCGCGTAGCCAAAAAATTTTACTTTCATCCCCTCTCCCAAGGGAACCCTATTGAATTCTGGGATAAAAAGTATCTTATGTCCTACATCATAGTATGATCTCAAATTCTGCTATGTTTCATTTGAATACATTCAGTAGTTCCGGCGCTATGCGCAGCCAACAAATTTTACTTTCATCCCCTCTCGCTAGGGAACCCTATTGAAATCCGGGATAAAAAGTATTTTATGTCCTTCCTCGTAGTATGAACTCAAATCCTGCCAAGTTTAATTTCAATACGTTCAGTAGTTTCGGAGCTATGCGCGGCCAAGATACAGACAGACAGTCAGACAGACCGACATGATGGAAAAAAAATAAATTTTTGGCATCAGTATCGATAATAGAGAGCCATCAAAAAAAAAATCAAAATATCTTCAATGTACAGAATTGAACCTGTTACAGTTTTATTATAAGTATAGATGTCACATTTCAGCTCAATCGGTTGAGGATAACTGATCTAAAATTGAGTTGCAAGATTTCACCTGAACAAACATACATACATGTACCTATGGCAAGTTAAATAAAGCTTGTAAAAAGCACGACCTATGAAATCATGAGTTAGTCTCACTTCGGACCACAAACAGTTGGAACGCGCGAGCCCAAGAGAAAATTCAAAATAAATCAATATTTCTAGTAGATCTTTGGCTCACTCGTCGTTATTTAAAAAGCTCAGCTTGATTTTGTACAGTCGCCAATCAAATATTATTGAGAGTAAATGAAAGCTTACTTAATTTAAAAATACTTCATAATTTTTCAGAGATAGAATCATTCTTCAAAAGAATTAGTATTATAATAACTTTTTTACATCATTAAGTCATAATTAGATTTCTACTTAATAGACAAATAAGTGAGCCTAAGTACAAAAAAATCTAGTTTTTAATAAAATCTACGAAATAAAAGTCACGAACAAATTAACGTTCGAATTCGCATTTCGCTCGCTAAAAACATTTTCTATAAAATAATACGTACGTTTTCTATAAAAGCTTTTGTATAAATCTCGTTCTGTAGAAGCTAACGTCCTAATCTCAGTTTCACTGAAATTCGTTTAGCCGGCTTTCATTTAAGGTTGTGAAAAATAGATGAATTTAAAATTCATTAAAGTAAGAAGGGCATTGCCGTTGGTGTTGACTTCACAGCTTATATATAAAAAGCCTAGCTTCAATTGTGTACACTAGCATTATTAAAACCAAGTCTAAGAGCGAGATTTAATCATCATCAGCTAGCCTACTAATAAAATCCTACTATAATTATATTATAAATGTGAAAGTTTGTATGGATGGATGTATGGATATATGGATATTTGTTACTCTTTCACGCAAAAACTACTGAACCGATTAGGTTGATATTTAGATGGGTATAGTTTGGGATCTGGAATAATATATAGGCTATTTTTTATCCCGATAAAATCGCAGGGCAGGAGCTAGTAGTGAATAAATATTGCTGGACAATCCTCATATAGGTAGCATCATCTAGCCCAAAGTCAGTAGAGCTTGTGCTAGTATTATGGATGTTAGATAACTGATTACATAATACATTACTACGTAAATACATATGTTTACTAAACCTAGAATTAACCCAGAACGCCCTAAATAAAATATCAGCAAATGGTAAAATTATTCGTCCCTACTCGGGAATCGAATAAACAACCTCCAGCCTCGCAGCCAGACCTTCGCGTGCTGTGCCACAGAAGTCGTCTACTGGACACAGGTCTCCCTTAATGAGCACCAGAACGCTCGGTCTTCAGTTGCGGCATCCATAATCTGCATGCAGTCGTTCGCAGGCTTTGTTTTAGAATCTGAATAAAAGAAGTATCCTAATTTAAGGCGCATAGTGATGCGACACTAGCACCACTCTTTATTTTTCTTAAATTAAATATATTAATTTAAGAAAAAAAAATATAAATATAAAAAAAATATGTAAAATATAAATTATTTTTCGATACCTGCAGCAGACGATGTGTGGAAGAGCATTTAGCAGAAAATGGTTTATTGCGTTTGGTGGGCACCAAAAGCAATAAACCATTTACTGCTAAATGAATAAATGAATCAAAACTATTACAAAGGTGTCTAAAAATAATTTATACTGGGTATTATCAATTGGCGGTGAGAACTTTTGGTAATTATTTTCTATAACGATAATAGAAGAAAAATAAAGAGTGGCGCTAGTGTCGCATCACTATGCGCCTTAATATTATAAATGCGGAAGTGTGTTTGTTTGTTTGGCGGCTTCCTTCATGCCCTAACTAAGCCAATTTTTGGCATAGTTGAAGCATAGATGCAGAGTAACATATGCTACTTTTTGTCCTGGTAAAACATCAAATTCCCATGGGAGATTTAAGGGAATATCCCCTTAGAAATGTGAAATTCGAATTAAACGCGATTGAAACCACGGAGAACAGCTAGTCTGAATAATATTGCGTATGCTTTTCAGAAACTACAATAACAGAAGGTATACAGAGTTTTTTACAGAGAACTGAAGCTGCCATCTAAATTATCAAATATAAATATTTTTTAACTTGAAAAAGTTATCTTAGAACCTTAATACCATAAGCTAAACTTTGTTGAACTTAGTATATAATAATGAAATTTTCAATGATCTAAGTAATGAAAGAAAACAAAGAACAATAACCTACTTTTCTTTAAAAAAAGTCCTTTACTAAAGTGTAAACCATTTAAAAAGTACAATCATTTTAATTTGAAAAGTATTTTCCCTCAGACATTATTAAAATTTAAATAACCGTAAGATATGAACGTTTTTACAAAATACTTAAAAGTTTTTCGCCTTATTTTTTTCTATTTGGGTAGTGGGTAGTATAACAAAAATATAATTTTGTAGAAACCTTTTCCAAAACAAGGGAAAGCAATCAGTAGGAGTGCAGTTGAACTGCTTTGCTCAAACGATCGTGAAACATTTTAGGTTAGGCTAAGGATACATCTCTTAATTGGTTAGATTGTCTAAGCATAAATTGGCATCTAGTTTTGTTACAAAGCCTTGTTGGTCTAGCGGTTGTGTGTACAGCCACCGTTGATAATGAAGTCCCAGTCTAAAATCCCAAGTCGGGCCAAGTATTGTTATTAGGATTTTTGTAGCAAGATAATATGGCGTGTTTTAAATAACGATAAACCGACTTCAAATTCCCTTACTTTTACACTTATTTTAAGTTTTATGGGATAAATACTAATCCCCTGGGGAAAAAAAATATGGGGCTCTTTCGGTATCATTTTATATTATTGTTATTCATTTATTTCAGATCATATTAATCCATAAAACATTAGGTACACACTTATATACTCACCGAAATCGGTCGATAATTGGCGGAGATATCGAGTAACATACATACAAAAAAATAATACAGATGAATTGATAACCTCCTCCTTTTGAAGAAGGTTAATAATTCACACTGCGCACATGTTTAGTCCCCGTTGAGACTGGGTGCCGAGGCCGAAAATTCGGTTACGAGAGATATAAAATTCGACTACTGAGGAGTCGAATTGTTTTATTTAGTTTTTCAACATAGCTATGAGAGCTATGAGCTACCAAGACCATTTGGTCTTGGTCTTGGTACCAAAACTAGTTTCACCTAAATAGGTGAAACTTTTTATGAGGCAACATAGTTTTGTAAAATATCAGTGGCGTCTAAGAAGGTACCTCACGTTTTTTTTGCAGTCCAATTTGAAACACGCTATCATTAAGTAGATATACATTTTTCCTTGTATCCTTATCAGTTCAAAAAATGCAGTTCGATATGCAAATGTCTATTTGTGGGAGTAATTTGTGTGTACACTGCCTCAAACTTATCAGTTGATGGCATTGCTAACAGAGAAGGCGTCGTGTGAGAAAGCACTCAATGAAATAAGGTAACGATCCTTATTTCCTCTTTTATTTACCGGCACAGATAAGTTGAAGATACCAAACATGTCGCCCCTACAGTGTGCACCCTATTTAGGGGATTTAAAGGTTGTCATAGGATATTAGGGCTTTTTAAAGACTGTCATAGGATATTAGGACTTTTTAAAGACTGTCATAGGATATTAACGAGTTCGCATTGACTGAGTGTTTCAAGGAATTTTCAGACATGTTTCGTTTTACGTATTTCACGTAACAAACTCTTGGGAACGGCATCTTGGAGACATAAGCTGGAGGTTGAAGAAGTACAATTTTTGGATGTGGTATTTTTCTCACATTTAAATAAATACCTTTTAGCGGGTTTTTATAAGGCTTGGGCGCCTGCCACATCTTTTATAAAGTAAACCACTGGTTAGCACTAAATTTAAGACTGAATAATTTATTTATCTAGTGACGCGTGACGCGAGGGCTGATGAGTATCTGGCGCAGCTGGATTGCCAAATAGTGGGGGGATGCAGCCAGCATCTTGGAGAGGCTTCCGGTAAGTATTGATTTGGATCAGTTGAGCTACCTCTGGATTGTTTTCATGTGTGCAAAAATTAAATACATATATGAATGTAATATTTGTGATTTTCCTTATTCATAGCTTTGAAGTGAATATATTTAGATTTGCAGTGTGGGTGTGTGATGTGTAATGATTATTGTGGATGTTTGAGAATGGTTGATTGTAGCAGTTCACCTTTCAGTTGACCTTTCAGTTTAAGTTAGGTGGGAAGACAGTAGGTTATCTTAAAATACGGTTGATGAGTTTTTGTACTCTTGTGGACCAAAGTCTGAAGACGAAAGGTTTTAATCATCATCATCATCATCAGCCCATACACGTCCACTGCTGGACATAGGCCTCCCCCGTACGACGCGACGCCACAAGGTTTTAATATGTGATCATAATTGTTACCTTTATCTTTAAGACTACTGAACAGATGAAGATGAAACATTCATGAATAAAGTTCTTGACCTGGACTAACATAGTGCTACTTTTGTTCCCGAATAATAGGTGTAAAGCAGAGAACTGAAGCACGTTATTAAATAATTAAATTATACTGGTCCATATCATCATCATCATCATCCCATACACGTCCACTGCTGGACATAGGCCTCCCCCGTACGAACGCCACAAATAGCGGTCCTGAGCCGCCTCCATCCATCGACTCCCTGCGACCGCTACGATGTCCTCGGTCCATCGAGTGGATGGTCTCCCATGTAGGGGGGGATTTGCCATAATCACCACGCTTGGCAGGCGGATTGGTGATCGCAGTGTTGGTGTTTAAAAATACTCAGAAGGAAGCTGCTGCCCTTCCTCTGGTAGGTTCCCTTAGTCGGCTTTTGCGACATCCACGGGTTGAGTTGGAGGGGTCGATATTCGTACGCCGCGGCCCCACGGCCCATATATGTACATACATACATATATGCATCGCATTAGGGTAAAAAAACGTGTAATGTTGTAATACTAAATTGTAAATAAATAAATAATTTGTGATTAGTATTGGGTTATTATACTAGGCAAAATCCGATACCTGTGACTTGCGTTACTGTGACTTCAAAATATCTGTGACAAATACTAGTGACAAAATACTAGCTAGTATTTCTACCAATCACGTACAAATTCATTGTTTTACTGATTGAATAATATATTTATTCCAGCAATAGTACTCAGCTCGCTACGTAACGAAAATTCCTCTTGAATTTTATGTGTATAACGCAATGTAACAACTTTGTTACATTGCGATATACATTTCAAAATTCCAAGAATAATTTACTAGGTGTGTCTCATTCTGACTTAGTGATACTATCAAAGAGAGAATATAATAGCGATATTATCCAGCTGAAGCGATTTATTGCGTAGGTACGTAACAAAATAACAACGATATTATATCGTGCACTCGTGACACTGGCACTACCTTTGAGACAGTCACAGATATATTTAGTTTCTGTCACTGTGAAATACCGCCAATTTTCTATACCTGTGACATTTATCACTGACGATAAATACGCCTCAAGCCTATTTGTGATGCAGGGAGAGATTTTGGAGTATATGGTTTGATACTTTGTCCTTGTATCATTATAACAACATCTATTTCTCCAGGAGCGAAGAGATTTCACCTCAGATCTCCATTTCACTCTGTCTCCAGTTTCACGACTCATTCATTGATATTAGAAACTCTACTTACAATTTGATACTCGGTCGTATCTTCCCGATGCCTACAGCTGCTCCCCAAGCATCTTAACACCACATTGATGTAACGTCTGTGAGAAGCCCATTACCCCGGATCAAATGGGCTCCACGGGGTCTGCAGACATTAAGCAGAATTTTTATTTTTACTGAAAACTCGGAACGTTAAGTAAAATTGCTTATTAAACGACATTTTAGGGTGGCTGTTACACTGTCTTGTAATTTGGGGTGAGTGGGTGTATTTTTCGGTATAACTGGTAAGTTACCTGAAGGATCTAATATGGTTTTTGGTGTTTTTCTTTATTGAACAGAAGAAGTAGGTATTCTTAGAAGTGGTCATCTTCGGTGGACCTTTTTTCTTTGGACATGATTGATTCTGGAATTTTTATTATGGTTGTAAACAACGACATAACATATAAAAACTATTGGGGACGCTTCCGACTGGTATTGATATGGACCAGTTGAGCTATCTATAGATTGTTTGCAACAGTCTGCAGTTAGCTCAATTGTTTCAATTGTAAATACTAGTTTAATTTCTATATATTATCTGATTGATATTTTCTTTGTCAATAAAGATTTAAAAAACTATACAATGTAATGATAGTTCATTTATAGCCACCCCGTATAAACCGCTTTAGAGCAAAAATTCGATATCAAAACACACCGTCAAGTTTGAATACCTACGTTCAAACTCGGGTGCCTATTCCTATCTTTGTGAATATTCTACTTGAGAATATTTCCTACCAGTGTGACGTATTCCAAGCTTTCATCATGATAAATGTTCGAGAATATGGATCGTAAGCATTACACAACTTTATGGGGTGTAACTTGTTTGCAACGCAGACTTACCGGTTTAACATTTTTAGATGCTCTAATGAATTACGAGGGGTCAATGTCCTGATGAATGACGGCAAGTGAGCGACTGGTAAGTATTTTTGACATTTCCAATTATTACGTTTTGGGTTGGAATAGAATGAAATCACCACTGAATTTGATTTTCCGATTTCGGACTACTTAGGGCGGAAGCCAGTGGAACGAACACGGAATGACTCAAAATATTCTATAAGTGTTTTCTAATTTGAGGATTAGCAGCTTCATCTTAACTTTGTCGTAAGAAATATTTACGAAAACTTCTGTGAATAAGATCCTATTAAAAATATGACCGGCCGTTAATATTTTAGTAAAAACCATCATGGCAATATTTTCATTATCTAATTTTACTCTACAATCATAGGAGAAATTAGCCGTGTTTGCATACATTATCTTTTATTTTTGATCTGGCAACATAATTAGATTTTATTGTTTGCTGTAAAAATATGTCAGAAGATTATCAGAAAATTAATATGCTTCATCAATTTTCGTGTTTTATTCATAACTGAAATTAAGTTTCCTTGGAGGATTGACAATACGAGGTCGCTGACTCTACACTCCAAACATAATTATTTGAGTCAGTAAACCTTTATTTAATGTGCTTGTAAACAAGCTTGCGTTTTTAAATTTATGAGGTTCAGGTCAATAGCTTTGCACCTAGTTACTAAAACACTTACGGACATATACGTTTTCAACTGTATTTTTTTGAACGTAAAGTCGAAAGTTAAGTGAGGGTTTCAATTCTCTTGTGGTTGGTGTCTATTCTAGGTAAGAATGAGTTAAACCGTAAGAATACACAGGTATTTGGTTTTTACGATACGTCATGTCCTTCTAGTCGAATTTCGGCTAGCGGCGACTAGCCATGTGCGCAAGATATAAATACAAAATTATTTTCATTCTTTTCTTTATTATACTACTTCCGACCGATGTGGCGCGGCGGGCGAAGGTCCGCCTGCGACGCAGAAGGTTGCGGGTTCTATTCCAGCCTTGGGAAAAAAGTTTGTACAATCTGCAAATATTTGTCTCGGGTGTTCTGGGTATTTTATATGTATAATAATAAATATCTATCTATGTTATATATTATATTATATATATCAGTCATCTAGTACCCATAACAACCATAACAACTCTGCTTAGCTTGGGGTTAGATTATGTTGAGTGCATTGTCCAACATCATTTATTTATTAGTTTCTGCCCGCGGCTTTGCACGCACTGTTTCTATGAACTGATTGATGGGATAAAAAGTAAGAGTAAGTTTGATTCCAGACCTAGAATTACTTGTATGAAAAATTTCAGCCTGATCCGTTCAGTACTTTTGGCAAGAAAAGGTAACACATGCGTACATCCAAACTTGTGAAAAACAAAGTGTGATAGTGTATAGGCGTGTGCGCAAACACAGGTGCACTCTGTTCCTTCGCTGTCATTTTCCGATGGGAGGGCAGACTGATAGGACCGGGGAGAGATCAGGCACAGGACCAACGACTGAACGTGCTTTCTGTAGCCTTGAGTCAGAAAGATGGCGGTCTTTCTGACTAAAGGCTGCCACTGTGAATTTTCTTGCGGGAAAAATCCCAATAATAAAACTGTTATTTACAACCTTGTTTAACTATAAAACTTTTGAAACTAACATGATCATGAAGATCGGTTATATCCTACTAATATTTTAAATTTCAAAGTTTGTATGGATGGAGGTATGGATGTATGGATATATGTATGTTACTCTTTCACGCAAAAACTACTGAACCGATTAGGCTGAAATTTGGTATGGGTATAGTTTGGGATTTGGAATAACAAATAGGCTTTTTTGCCGATAAAACGCGGGCGAAGGCGCGGGCAGCAGCGAGTAATTTGATATATCATATAATTTTGCATAGATGTAGGACTAACTGGAATAAAACAAAGGCTACTTTTTTACCCGACTACCAACGTAGGAAGGTTATGAGTTTGGGACTTTTTAACGGCAATAAGAAAATAGTTTGAAAAAATATGTACATAGTTAAAAACTAAAACCCGATTACGTAAAAACTCTTAAACAAGCGTTAAAGTCCTAAGCGGAGGTCATCTTACCTGGGATACAAGTACAGCACAACAGCTTCCGACTACCTAGTAAATATCAAAAGCAAATGATAACGATAATCGATGAACGCTTGTTTAAGACTTTTTACATAGTCGGGTTTTAACAATATTTTTTTATCCATATATCAGTTTCTATAGGATAGAAATAATCTCTAAGCGTTTTCATAGAAACTATGCATGCGAAGCCACGTGCATAAAGTTTTAATTTCAGCTTTGCTAGTTCTGCCGGTTATTTACCTCCTGTGTGGTAAAACTATGAGGAAACTGTGACGTGAAATCTCCGGGGAGATCGGACACGCAATGCGACAACGTTAGTTAGGATAGGGAAGTATTCACATCAGCCTTTTAATTCCGGGGGGTAATAGCGCGTAATGCAGTGCTATAATATCATTTTAAGGGATCCGTACTTCAAAAAGAAAAACGGGACCCTTATAGGATCACTTTGCTGTCCGTCTGTCCGTTCATTCGTCCGTCTATCCGTCCGTCTGTCAACCCCCTTTTTTCAGAAACGCGTGGAGCTATCGAGTTGAAATTAACATTAAATATGGTCCATAACCTTTTGGAGCCCTGATATAAATCAAACTTCTAAATCAACGCAATCAAAAGTTACAGACGTATATGCCCAATTTTTTGGGAATCACGTGCATACATAATATATAGGGTAGGTACTTCCCGTTGACCTAGAATCATGAAATTTGGCAAGAAGCAAGGCCTTATAGCACAATTAAAGTGAAAATCCGAAAGCAGTAAATTTGTTGTTTATTCAAAAAACATTATTTTTCTTTTTGCTTTTTGTAAGCGATCAATACGTGTAGGGTACATAAATCCCCTTGACTAAAAATCATGAAATTTAGCAAGAAACAAGGTTTTATAATAACGGAACCCTCGGTGCGCGAGTAACTCGATCTTGTCGTTTTTATTAATGTCGTTGGCCTTCTTAGCAGTCAACAAATAAGTATGTGTAATGCTGGATAATTCATACAGCATCATCTAGCCCCAAGCTAAGCAGAACTTTTGTTATGGGTACTAGATAACTGATATACATAATACAAAAGTTTACCTACAGAGGTAAAGTCTTTATTGACAAAGAAAATAACAATCAAATAACATAAAGAAATTAAACTAGTATTTACAATTGAAACAATTGAGCTAACTGCAGACTGTTGCAAACAATCTACAGATAGCTCAACTGGTCCATATCAATACCAGTCGGAAGCAAACATACAAAAGTACATTATAATATGTGGATATTTTTTATTATACGTAGAAAACACCCAGAATCAGAATCAATAACTTTATTTCATTAGGCTTACAAAAGCACTTAGACAAGTCAAATTTTATACAATACTATAAACATAGTTGGGGGAGGCCTATGTCCAGCAGTGGACGTGTATGGGCTGATGATGATGATGATGATAAACATAGTTATTATTATCCAGAACACCCGTTACAAATATCCTGCAGACCATACAAACGTATGTCCCGACGCGAAAACCGAATCCGCAACCTCGTGGAGAGACGAAACTAGTAGACAACTTACTTTGATGAATACTCATCAGAGAAGGTTATACGCGGAATTGTTACTAAATATTTCTTCATTCTAATATTGTGCAATGGATTTCCGCAAAGTAACGCCTGAATCTATTATTTACAACTGGCTATACCTATGTATTTGACGCCCACTGTTGCGCAGCGGGCGAAGGTCCGCCTGCGTCGCATGAGGTTGCATCAAAGTAAGTTGTCTACTAGTTTCGTCTCTCCACGAGTAGACAACTTACTTTGATGAATACTATCAGAGAAGGTTATACGCGGAATTGTTACTAAATATTTCTTCATTCTAATTTAGCCAGTTATGTTAATTCACACATGTACAGATTTTTCTTGCCTCTAGTACGTAATAAGATTCTCCTTGACTGTAGTACGTAATTAATGTAAAGGACATTAACCTTGACCTTTGCTACTTTCGCTATTAATTTTTCAGGTCACCATCATCGATGTTTTATCAGCCCGTGTACGTCCACAGCTGCACATAGGCTTTCTACAACAGAATAGCGGTCCTGAGCCGCCCCATCCATCCCTGCAACTCCCTGCGACCGCTATAATGTCGTCGGTCCATCGAGTGGGAGGTTTTCCCACACTCCCTTTCGCATTGCATCGTGGTCGCTAGTCGAGACCTTTACTCCCCAACGGTTATCGATTCTGCGAGCAATATAAACTGCCCATCGCCACTTCACCCAGCTAATTCAGGTCATTGGTCTAAAACGGTGTCTTGTTTTCTCTAATGTTACAAATAAAAACAATTTTTATTCCCCAACGGTTATCGATTCTGCGAGCAATATAAACTGCCCATCGCCACTTCACCCAGCTAATTCAGGTCATTGGTCTAAAACGGTGTCTTGTTTTCTCTAATGTTACAAATAAAAACAATTTTTATTTGTATCGTTTTACGACCGATCTGGCGCGGCGGGCGAAGGTCCACGTCCACGTCCACGCAGGAGGTTGCAAGTTCGATTCCCGCCCTGGGACAAATGTTTTGTACGATCAGTATGCTGAGTGTGAACTGCCATACTGTTTACCACAAACTTTGCGTAACTTGATTTTCTATGGAATTCCTATTTTTAAAACTTCCCGCTTGGAGCGCTGTTCAGGAATTCCATAGAAAATAAAGTTACGCAAACTTTGTAGTAAACAGTATGGCAGTTCACACTCAGTATACTGCAAACAGTTGTCTCGGGTGTTCTGGGTATTTCCTATGTATAATAAAAACAAATCTATCTCTATAATATATTGTATTATGTATATCAGTCATCAACAAGCTCTGCTTAGTTTAGGGTTAGATGATGCTGTGTGATTGTCCAGCATTATTTATTTATTATTTATAAACAACTGGAGAGTCAAGTCAATAGACCATAATTTTCAATTCAAATATTTCGGCTACATTATATTATGGTATCTACAATACATTTTTACTCACCGTCTGTAGGTATTTGCAAAACCATAAAACAGAGGTGTTTCTGTTCACTGTTCAACCTCAACAGTTAAAAAACTCAAATTCCAATCAAAACTATCCCAATCAATAACAACCAGCGATAGATAACAAATTGGCAATTGGAAATCCGCAGTACCTTTATGAAATCTGCCAGGAAATTGGAATGGGCGTATTTGGGTTCCGTATAGGCGGCTAATAATTTTGCAGGTTGTTGTCTAACCGGGCGAGTTAGGAAACATAACATCAGCTGTAGGAAATTGTACTGAAATTAAAGTGAAGTACAGGGGAATTGTTTTGGGCATATTCAAGACTAGCTGCTGCCCGCGCCTTCGCCCGCGTGTTATCGGAATAAAAAATACCCTATATTTTATTCCAGGTCCCAAATTACACCCATACCAAATTTCATCCTAATCGGTTCAATAGTTTTTGCGTGAATGAGTAATATATATCCATACATCCATCCATACAAACTTTGACGTGTATAATATTAGAAGGAAGTAGGATAACAATCTCTATATATTTATATTTATAATTTTATATTTAGGTTGAGGCAAGTTCTGTGTTAAAGTTTGGAGATTTTGGTCCTGATATCGGCCACCACTTACTTTTTCCAAATCGCGGCGAAAATGAATGTTAGATAGGTATTCGGATAGAGAATGTTTTTACAAATGAAATATTATTATATCTTATTATAAAATAAGCTAAAAAATAATGTTTTGTAGGTATAAAGATATTCATTAGAAATGTTTTAGGTAGGTACATGACATTATTATCTATCCTCTTTCAAAATAATAAATATAACTTTCTTGTGTCTCGTGATTTTGAGAAAACTAAGTGATGGCCGATGTTAGGGCCACCCTCCATCTTCAAACTCATATAAGTAACATACGGTTTGAAGTTACAGATTATTTAATAGATTGAAGCTACAGCGGCGATCTAAGACAGGTCACTGGTTGCTAGCCTCGTTACATTATTATTTTTCTTTAATATTGTTTGTAAAAATATATGATATCTTAATTTTATAGAAAGATATATGAGTTTTCAAATATTTCGCTATCAACAGAAAATTTCAAACTTAACAGAGAGATTACCTAACGATGAACGATACTGTATAAAAGCGTTAAATTAAGCCGCGTTTTGTTTTTATTACTGTGTTTGATTTTGAGCTTTGTCATTTTGAATTTTTAAATGCGATCATGAAAACCAAAGCCTTTCATAGGTACAACGTTGGTGACTTTTGATTGGCGCACTTGGTAAGACTTCGATATTTCTTTTTATAGAATAGGCATGACGATTGATTTTGAGAAACTACACCGTGATATTTTTAGACATCTACTGAATGCAAAATAAATTACATTTCTGCAAAAAAAATGGACTTCGAATGAAAAATACAGCTTTTAAAAATGTATTTTCAAATTTCGTTCAAAAACACAATACTCGTGGAGGCTGTCTATGATGTCATAGGTGCACGAACATCTGATGATACAGAATGATCATAATATTTTCAAGAGAAGCTTTACCAGCTATTCTGTGCCTTTTACATTACATATTGTGATGATATGACGTCACAGTTATGTATTCTCTGATTGGTGTTCAACGTGTCATGGCGGATTGCTGTATTTTTTAGTTTTATTTTATCAAAATAATAATTAATCTCGTTTAAAGCACAAATACGTTTTTGTAATCTATGGCTCCGTTATAATTCGGTAAATACCTAATTTTAGTTATTTTTAGATACTTTCGTCATCCCTATTACCAAAGAGAACATCTTGTGTCTCACGTCTGCTAAAAATACCTGAGAGGTACTTCTGTTGTTACTTTATAGTTTTGATTTCAAAAGTTCAAAGCTTGTTAAGCTTAAGCAGTTCTAAAGAAGGCAGGTATGCCCCTTAGCCTAAAAATTGCCGAAAATATTCAAACCCAAAATCCAATATAAGAAATGAGATGAGAAAAAGGGGCAATCTTTATACCATTACCATCCCCGTCTAATAGCTATGGCCGGATTAAATTTTGTTGAACAGGCCGAAAAACTTGCACAGCAGTGTGTGAGGTGTCGGTTCTAGGAATGTGCGGATTAAGGCGAAGGATTTGGGTGCATAGAAAAGCATCGCTAATTTATACAGATACGTGATGGAAAGGACGGTGCTGAAATTAAATCAAATTTATTATTAGACGCGGCAGTAAGTACGTCAAAAGTTACGTTAAATGGGCTGCTGCGCTGCTTGCCTAAGGAGCCTCTATAGTTATATTGCGAGTGGAGCACGAAAAATCAGAGGTTAAAAAAGATAACCAAACACAATCTAGTATGTTTATCAGCAGAAAACGCTGTGGCCCGAAATAAACAAAATTACAAGAATTGAAGTTAGTTGTAGACAAAAACAGAACAAGAATATGAGGGCCATAATGTGTACCGATGACCTGGTGAAGTTTGTAAAAAACAGCATTGGATGCGTAGGCCGCGCAGGAGCAGTTATTGAGGAGTTCTTTGAGGGCACTGCCTCAAAGAACCATGTTCAGCAACGAACGTTTTTAGAAGAGATTTATCGCAAAATCCCACAGCTTTTATACCGACATGGCGACGAGACGGCGGAAATAAAAGGAGGAGGTTTTCAATGCGACATTTATAGATTAAGAAACGAGTACTTATCGTAGTGTTTAAATTTGTGACTACGTTTACGCCTTTTTCATCTTGAATAGGTATTTTACAAATCGCGAAACTTAAATAGTTCTTTTTCGACTTTTATTTTATTTACGAACAGAAAAGGCATTATGGTTTGGCTGGAAATTTAAAATATCAACATCATGTGGGCACACAACTGGTAAAGCCTGATTACGCCCACGCTGACGAATTAATTGGGTTCGAACCCGACCCTTGTAGGTTCGCACGCTCAATCCGAACTTGACTCAGTCGTCCGCTTAATTTCCTTCGACAATTTACTTTTTCTTGATAATTCCCACAGACCTAATTACACAAATGGAAGTTCTAATGAAAAGATGCCCTTTTCTTGTAAAACTCGCCGAAATTAAAATGAATTTATTTTATGGTGGCTTTATTACATTATCATTAGGCAAGTTGACTGTCAAATTATTTTCCATCATGAAATGTTTGAAGCATTTGTTTTTATTTTATTCTTCATTTCTACAGATTATACCTATTTATATTGCAAATAGACACAAAATAAAAAAAACAGGTTGTCCAACAAAATTCCGGGAATTACATTTTCAAAGTATCTAATAAATTAAAGTGAAATGACCTGAATGAAAGTTATTTCCAACTCCCATAATAATCACTCGATGTCAGGGAAAGCAAACATTTCACGAAATATTTTGACAGTTACGCAAGCCAAATATTTTGATACGGCTTCAAAAACAATTTCATTTGGGTATTTCAAACTCAGGGGTTTGCAACATTTTTGACCTTCGGCTTCGGCCTTCGACCTAAAATACATAGGTAACAATTACCAAAGTTAGCGTAGGTGTACACATACCTCCTTCCGCTTAACACAGGTCCTCTCAGGTCATTGTTGTTTTGGGAGGTACCTGTACCTGTGCCGTATCGCCGGAAGGGAAGAAACAGAGTGATATCACCACTGTGACAGTCCGGAAGATAAAGCTCAGCATTTAAAATAAAAAAATAAAAATTAAATTAAATTTATTCAAAGAAACTCGTACGTAGAAAAAACATGAGTGCACTTAATAAACGAATAAAGCTAAGTGTAACAATTTTGCCTGAACTAGGTAATCCTGTGTTTCAGGCGACAAGAGTGCTAATTATTAAATAAAATAATCTTTTAATATTACGATAAAGGCATATTTTAGTATAACAATGTTGTTTATTTTACAAACGGTTCATGGTATTAATAAGGAACTTAACTTATATTGAGTATAGCTAAATTAATCACTATCTTAACTAGCCATATCAACAAGCTATGCGGAAGATTGGCGGGCGCATGTTACGCACTAAGTCGTATGGCGCGAGTGGTTTCCGCCGATGTGGTTCGAGCCTGCTTTTTTGCAACAGTCCAATCGCTGCTACGGCGCAGAGCTATGGGCGCGCGCGGCCGACTGGGAACGCGCGTTCCGGATGCAGAAAAAGGCCGTACGAGCAAAAGTAGGGATCCCAAGCGACCAATCGGCGAGACCCCATTTCAGGTCCCTTGGTATCCTTACATTACCATGTCTGGTTATATACCAGGTGGCCATGTACGGCGGCAGAACCATGGGTTATACGCCACGCTAGGCAGCACCCACTCTTATGCCTCGCGCAGCCGGGATAGACTGACCGCCGTGACGCGCTCGCTGGAGAAATCTTCCAAGCAGTTGACCCACATCATGGGCCCAGCCGTGTACAACCGGCTTCCCAGTGCTGTTACAGGGGCCCATAGTCTGCCTGCATTTAAAACTAAACTCAAACGCTGGCTTATTGAGCGAACGTTCTATAGCTACAATGAATTTATAGCTCTTAAGATTCAGTGATACATAATGGATTTATTATTATGTATTAGTTATTTAATTTTAGATTTTTGGCACTTTTTATAATTATGTTGAATGTACGACTTAAATAATTCTAATCTTAAATAATAAATAATAATACTTATTACATACATTGCAATTTAGTTTATACGTATTTTACAGTGTTGTAAACGATTAAGTATACAAATAATTGACTTGTAATTATTATTACTAATAAATGACTATTTCCATGATCACGGGCCATATAGTGACCCGGTCCTTTGGGAGGCATGCGTGGAGCCGAAGCCAACAGCACAGAGGCCCTTTATGAGAATTAATCTAAAGGCGAGAGCTACACATAGCGGGTATCATCCTTGGTTGCACAATATGACACACCCGAAGATGATATCCGCCAGGTGTAGAGACTATTGCAAAGGAAAATGAAAATAACAAAAAATGCCATGTTATTGTGGTGAATGGATGGACTGGGTAATTGGGCTATGGGGGAAACTATGGACGCCTGCCTATTATTATTATGACTATTATTATTATGACTAGATTAACTGAATGTATAAAAATATAATTTACTTGACAATATCTAATAGCTTCTCTGTTTCATGGTAGGATAGACTTTGAAGTTTAAGTTTAATGCATTTTTACAACTATTATAGTTAAGCGCGTAAAAATTAGACATTGAATTTAGTCTTTTGTATAGGAAAGGACCAAGAATAGATAAAATTTATCCGTAAAGGCAAATTTTAGGGTTGAAGGTTAAGTGCAAACTTGCTGTAGAGTGCTGTAGGGAAGCTCTGCGTGCTGTCGTAGCATTGTTTTCATTATAAATAGTTGCCGGACTGTTAACACATCACAGAACTCATATAAAATATTAGTGGGAAAGATGAAAGGCCGAAAAGTTGCCACTTTAAGTATTGCTCTTTGTGTTCTTTCTACTGTTAGTAACAATGTTTTTCCCGCTCCACCCCTTGTGGTAATACAATAAGTTAAAATTGATTGGCATATGCTTGAGTCCTGTCGCGCGTGGGAACAGCAGCATCAGAACCTGAATGCTGATTGTTAACTATAGTTAAATCTATGCTTTAGATTCTAAATAGTTGGTAGGCAATGGCTAAGCTCTGCGGAGAAGTTCTCCCGCAGAATGAAGGGGGGAAAGGGATCCTCCCTTTCCTTCCCACCATTGACCCGATTTTTCGAAGGAGAAACGGTCGAAGAGGAGACTCTGGTTCCCTTGTTCACCCGTAAAAATGACTTAACATGCTGCATCTGTCTGTCTGAACGCGATAAACTCAAAACTAACATACTGTTCTTTTCATAAAATATGATTTTCAAAAATGGAGGAAGCGAAAATAATTCAAACCGACTGAGAGCTTCGCTGGCGTGCGCTGGTGAAACCAGAAGGCCTTCTGGTTTCACCAGCGCACGCCGACCTACGACGACCGACGTGGCGCGGCGAAGGTCCGCCTGCGTTGCGGGTTCGATTGCCACCTTGGGGCAAGTGTTAGTACGATCTGCAAATATTTGTTCCGAGTGTTCTAGGTATTTTCTATTTTTAATAAAGAGTAAGTAGGTATCTCATATTATGTATATCAGTCATCTAGTACCTACCCATAACATAACAAAAGCTCTGGTTAGCTTAGAGCTAGATGATGCGCTGTGGAATGTCCAACATTATTTATTTATTATCTGTACGTATATTATTCAACTAAATTGATCCCCTTCTGACCCACCGTACCTCCAACCATACCCCCAGTGGTACCGTAGGTAATAATTTTTCCCTACGATACCACCGTTGATCGAAGCTTACACAGGTAAGCTTCGAACATTTCGGTAGGTGAGATACGAAATATTTTTTCAAGTTGTCCGAGCCTGAAAAGGTAAGAACGTATTTAATTCCTTACGGCTCTCTATTTTATTATCTTGTATTTTTAGCAGCACTCCACAAACAATAGGCTTGTTATGAAAACGTCACGTTTCAGCCGTGTGTCTTACTTGTTTAAAAATACCTCTTCAAAGACTAGCTTTTTATTTTCTTTCTTTTTGAGTTTTATTTTATCTATCTAACACACGTTTTTATTTTTTTTTCAATTTAACACTGACACTAGTACCGTTTTGATATTTCTATTGTAATCTTCAAAAGCATTAAATACTAGTTTTGTGCCCAAATATGACCCCGAGGTAACATCGAAGTCCTCGCAAAATACATTTATTTTCGTTCAGTCGTTTATTCGTGAAAAGGTAACAGGGAGAGTAACTTTCGCATAAGTGGACAAATAGTACGTCTATGTTATACGTATGTATGTAGTATGTGTATTTAGTATGTTCGTTACTAAATAAATAAAATTAAAAATAAATAATGCTGGACAATTCACACAACATTATCTAACCCCAAGCTAAGCAGAGCTTGTGTTATGGGTATTAGATAACTGATATACATAATACAATATATTGCATATATAGATATTTTTTATATACATATAAAACGACCAGAACACCCTGAACAAATATCTGCAGATCAACCTACGTGCGTCCTGCGTCGCAAGCGGACCTTCACCCACTGCGCCACATCTGTCGTCATAATAGTATGTCTGTGACTACATTGACTTCTTCATATACATCATCATCATCAGCCCATACACGTCCACTGCTGGACAGAGGTCTCTCCCGTACGACGCCACAAATAGCGGTCCTGAGCCGCCTCCATCCATCGACTCCCTCCGACCGCTACGATGTCGTCGGTCCATCGAGTGGATGGTCTGCCATGTAGAGGGGGATTTGCCATAATCACCACGCTTGGCAGGGGGATTGGTGATCGCAGTGTTGGTGTTTAAAAATACTCAGAAGGAAGCTGGTGCCCTTCCTCTGGTAGGTTCCCTTAGTCGGCTCTTACGACATCCACGGGTTGAGTTGGAGGGGTCGATATTCGTACGCCGCGGCCCCACGGCCATATACATACATAAATACTATTCATGGACATACTAATGTACATTAATAGTATGTATTATGTAGTATGTGCATAAATAGTATGCCTATGTAGTAGGTAATAAATATTAGCATGGAATAAAGAATTCACTAGTGCAACCATAATAAATTATAAGATCTATTCTAAGTTCTAACTGAATAAATCCATAAGTCGTACCTTTCCTACCGTGATTTAAATCGGCGTGTCAACCCTACTACCCCTCTGATTAATGTCACAATTTATTTCCTTTCCATCGGAAATGTTTCAGTGCAAACCCTAATTGGTCATTACTGGAAACAGATAGAGGCAACCCTAACCTTTGAAACGAAGTAAAATAAAAAACTTATAGAAATGTATCGTTTCAAAATAAAAAGTAGGTAACTTGTCAAGAGTAATTTTTTAAGACGGTAATTTTTCGGTCATTTCGTTGCGTTGAATCGGTTGTTTTTTTTTAATAAAAACAACTCAATATTACTTTCTTCCTATAGGCATCGTTTGATCTAAAACGACACTCCTTACTTAAAGCTATACCTAGAGTTTATTACATGAAAAAAGAAATGCTACTTCCGTTTTAGCCGTGGCATCTTCTCGCCTAGGAAAGAGACTGGCACTCGAATGTTGGTGGTTACTAAAACAGTGCTCTATTGACTCATCATCATCAACATTCAGCATGTTGATGCGCACTGCTGGGTATATAATCCTCTTTTACTCGTCAGCTTATTCGGTCCTGGGCAGCCTCGTAGACATTTCGTAGACTCCAGACAATATAAAATCAAAAATACTTTTTACAAAAATATAATAATATATAGATAATACTTTTGAGGCTGCTGCACAGTTCTTAACTTTTGCTGCCTCATCGTTCATTTGGAATTTATTATTTAATAGTTCCTTATTCTGAATAAATTATTTTGTATTTTTGTAGTTTGTACTTTATTGTACCAAACAAGGACAGACAAAAAAAATATAGTTAAAAACTAAAACCCGACTACATAAAAGTCTTAAACAAGCGTTCACCTATTGTCCATAGCATTTTCTTTTGATACTTAGGTAGTCGGAGGCACCCACCCCATATACCTAGGGTACATTTAGTAACAAAGGCCTCCGACTACCTAAGTATCAAAAGAAAATACATATATCGATACAATATATGTATGTATATCGATACATTTTTTCATTTGCCCATCCCTAGATGACCCGTTGCCATGGTAACAAATAAACAAGAGGTCTCCATGGCAACGGGTGTGTCATCCTTCACTCATCACATCAAACTAAATTAGACTCGAACTGTAACTAGATGTCGTCTCTTGCAAAATTTCATCGCGCTTTAGAAGTGTTCCAGGTGAAATTTAGACCCAGCTATCTCTCATGACCCTCATTTTTGTCGGACACCATATAGCCTATAACCATCGGGGTAATGAGACGAATCAATCGATACTTCACGTGTTGAAATCGAAGTAGTAGTTTCAGCGCTACGTGGGAACAAAGAAATCGGCTACATACATACATACATACATAGGGTGCTAAAATCATAACCCTCCGATAGTCGGGTAAAAAACAATACAGATACAAATGCTAAAAAAGAAGTACAAAGGGCTTTATCACAATTAGCGATATCTAGCACATAATTTTACCGTATGATAAAGACAAAGCGGGAGTTTCAATTCTATCACAGCTATCATTTGTTGCGCCGTACAAGTTTTGAGGGTCACCGATTGACTAGAACAGTTTAATGACTGTCACTTGTTTAGTTCTGAGGATTTGATAGGAGTTAGGGAAGGCCGGAAACTGTATCGGATATCGAATAATGCTTCGACAGTTTTCTATAGGGTCGGGTAGGTAGTAGCACAGATTAACTATACAGGGCGTCCCACGGCTATGCCACATGGAGGGAAGATATCGTAAGAGGCGACTGCCAACCCCTCAGTGGATATCCCTTATATCCACCGAGGGGTTGGCAGCAGAGCTTCCTGCAGAACAATTGGCTTATTCCAGTTTTCCCCATAAAATGCTCCCTAAGGGGGATAACTGGAATTCGAAAAAATAGATTCTAGTTTTTCAGCTTAAAGTTCCCCCTTAGACATTCTACCACCGACCTGCGATCCCTAAACCACATGCTCAGCGGCTATAATGGGCTTTACTCCAAATTATAAAAGCCAATAAGGCGCTTATCAGGGGGATGCCCGCGTCCAGCAGCGGACGGAGGCCAATTCTGCCTATCACGTGATATTTTATCGTGCTGTTCGCAATATCACGGGATAAAATAATCATGTGTTAAATATCGAGTACCGCCAAAAACTGGATTCTTGTTCGACTAATCGAGTAACTCGTCAAAGAAAATCCCTCGATAAATATCGAATTGCAGATATTGAGAATACGCTTATTTGCTACCAAGCAATCACTCGATATTTTGATACATCTTACCATATAATTTATCGAGTAGATTATATTGCCAGAATTGCCCTCCTGTATAGGCTGTAAATGAGATGAGGGTAGGCAGTGATTATACGAGTTTAGCCTACGTATCACGGAGTTTTTTGGTGCAAGTTGAGGCACGGCACGTATAAGCACTACTAGGGTGAAATATTTCTACTTTTCCGAATGCATATCTATGAACGTTTTTTCCTCATTTCGGTCCAAATTTCCAAGAACGATAGATACTAAGGACACGTTGTGTATATTTTATTGATACCAAACACCAAATATTAAAAGTGAACTTAGATAGCGGAAACAAAAATGGTAAATCAAGACGGGCCAGCCTGAAAACCAGCGCAGTATTGGGCAAATGCTCGAGTACTGCAACATGCTGAGGCAGGGACCCATTTTAGCCATATAATAACCATCTCATATTTTTTCTGTGTAACCTACTATTTAGATTTAAGTACTGTCTAGTTAATAAGTTATCTATGTTTTATTTTTGTGTAAATAAATGATCTCTCTTTCTCTCTCAAGACTAGAAGTACGTGGATGACACTTTTGCTACTTTCCTCTTAGAAATCTAAAAACGGGACGAATGCGGAATGAAACCACCACTGAATTAGATTTTCCGTATTCGGACTAATTTGGGCCGAAGCCAGTAGGATGAAAACGGAATAACTCGCAATATTCACAACTTATACAGCACGATTAAAATTTACTCACCTACTTTAAGGCCCTGGCAGTCGAAACGTAAAAATCGACCACCTCCAACTCAACCCGTGTATGTCCTAAGAGTACCTAGACTAAGGAACTTACCAGATGTGAGGTTAGATAGAGGTTGATTTGTTTTATTATGTCATTCATGGTATAAGAATAAAATAATAGTTAAATGAATAAATAATGTTGGATAATCCACACAACATCATGTAGCCCCAATCTAAGCAGAGCTTTTGTTATGAATACGAGGTATGGTCTTCCGAGACACGATGCGTTCCCCTTGCTTACGTCATCATCACCATCGGCGAATGAGAAGACGAATCTGTTTCCTGGTGTTAACAGTAACGTAAAATTGTAACCCCCGAAGTCCTTGTATTACCTGCATAAATCTGATAAAAGTATGTGGTTTTGTATTTACAAATTAATTATTACATTGACTCGTGTATAATTAACGCTGTTTTGACTGATCTAACAAACATAATTGACGATTATCATAATATTTTTATTGATTTTTCAATCGAACCGTATGACATTTGTTTCGCAACTTCTTTTTGTTGAATAAAGTGGCAACTGGACGATGACGTAAGCTAGAGACACTCCCGGAGGAGCAGACCTTGTTTTCTTGGATCATGGATTGTTTATGAGTTCAGTAAAACTTACATAAATGTTACCTATGTTTCTCACGTCAAAACTGACCTAACACGGGTTTCAATATTCCCGTCAGCCACCGAAATGTTCCGTAAATTTCGGAACAAAACAAAAGTCCGTTAAATAACCCGTAAATCATGTTTCCGTGCCCGACGCCATTAAAATATGTCAGCTGATTCGGGACGCTCGATTCGGGGTGACACGTACTCGTAGGAACGGTTTAATTTTCCAGTAGCTTCTGGAGCATTGAACAAGTAGAAGAAAGATATTTATTTAGACGGAACATGCCTGCCTAATAAAGATGGACATTGCTCACGCGGTACAGCGCAGGAGTTCTCAGGGTAAACGTTGCTACTCATTTGTAAAATAAAAAATTTTAACTTTTATAGTACACTTTGCACCAACCTGTTTGACCTGATAAGATTATTAATATTGTGGTTTAAGATATTTATTTCTCAAAAGAATTTATATTCACTTATAGAGAAACACTTAAATATAGGTTTATATTATTGTGCCTTAGAATAATCTATTATAGTAATAAGTACCAGCGTGTTACAATATCATTTTACACACGACAGTTACACAAATATAATGTTATAGGTAATGTATTTATACATTTACAGTGGTTAGGTAATTTTCTTAGCCACAGAATGCAAACCAAAATCTAGTTGGGGGTAGTTTTACTTAGCTGAGGCAATTGGCGGCGGCCAAGTGCTTGCATTGTTCTTGCGTTGTTGTTTAAGGCCTACGCCACAGTGAAAAGAGGATATAATATTCAAATAAAATATGTACTTTATAATATGATCAATTTATTAACTTATTAATTTGACACGTTAAGATAAAACCATTAGAAACGAACTAACAAATATCTGTCTTGAATAAAATATAGTTTTATTAATAATGAAAATTACAATCAAAGAATAGAAACAAATTAGACCTAGTATATTTTACAATTGATACCGTTGAGCTACTACAAACAATCTAGAGGTAGCTCAACTAAATAGACTACCTAACTGTCTTTCAAAGATTATAATGCTTATAAATCTGTGTTAAAGGATAATTTATAACACAAATAATGGGCTATATTTAATGCGTGCAAAGGAAGGGAGAAATTTTACGAAAAATTCTAATTGGTTGAAACCAAACTGTTGGTCGCGAATCGTTGGCCGAAACATCACGAGATGCGAGCTATTACCAATTACTGTCGCTCAACAGGATGCAACGGAAAGTAACCCTTAAATTGGGAAAGATGTACTAAAATTAGTTTAAAATTCCATGAACATTGTACATTATTTTCTGCTGAGTGGATGCTGAAATCTGAGTGGGTAAAATTGGAATTCTTATTGAACATTCATATGAAGAAATATCATGATATTATGCGATATCCCCCGTTGCGCGTTGTGAAGACTATCCTCGCAATATCTGAATTACTGGAATAAAACACAAATCACTTTTAGATAGGCTTTTTGTCATTTCTGAAGCTCAATAACAATATCTCACAAAATAAACAATACTTCCCAGAGTACGCCATTTTTACGTACTTATTAGTGTTGCCCGCTGTCAAACATTTCCAACTACATTATCGATTTAAGCAAGCTTACAGTTGATATCAGTGCTGTAAAATATTTTCAACCATTCTTTCTTTGATGCAGTTATGCCTTTGTTTGCAAAAAAACCTCTGTATCGTACTTTTCATAAATTTTGAAAACGGTAACAATATAATTATGGATATTCTAGACATCATTTCCACCATGAGTCATCGTATTCCTCATTTTATGAACAAATGAAAATCTCTTCGTTAACGTAGAAATAAAAATAACTTTTACGCATTTGTACTATGCCATAATTGTTATATATTATTAATAATCAGATTTTGGGTCATTTAGCGCCCGTATCGGCACCAGAGGCTGCAGGGTTGGTAATTAATAACATTACAAAACTTCGGTCGTGGCTAGTGCCTTGATGGATACTGCTTTAAATCAAACATGCACCTAAACAGTACATAATATACTAAGGTACATTTTATTTACATAATGGTCTATATTTTATGTCTGTATTAAACTGCTTGCGCTACAAACACCATCTTTGTACCTACATTGATCAAGCCAATTTGCATCATAAAAACTCTATCGAACAAACCAATTCAGCGCTATGCCAAAAAAACTACGCCTATAAAAAGCAAGGTACCTGGTTTCACGTAAAATAGAACTGAAAACCCTGGAAAAGCGAACTATTTTCATTTTAGCCTCTGTATTTCCCTCGAAAAGCATCGAAATGCCGCTCTAATAGATTATTGTTCGAAAAAGTTCCCGAGGCTTGCTTATTGTTTGCGAAAACCTCGTTATACCCATCCACTGTTGTAGTGATGTCCATAGATCGAAAGTTTCGAGGCGCTTTTGTCGCTTTTATTTTCGATCTGGGATTTTGTTGAGAGCTTTTAATGAAGCGGACGTTTTACGTAAAGTTCCAGGCTTTTTACTGCTGAAAGGAAATACCTAATTAGTGCTTAGGGATTATTTCCGTTTTCTCGGAATCAAAAGAGTAAGTAAAGTAGGTAATAACTTAATGTTAGGGCATTTGAAAATTTAAGAGTAAAAAGATGTGCCTACACAAAATAGAGATATTGGTGTCGTTGGAACCGTTGTAGAATTTCCTACGACATATAATATAGGACCGCTATTCGTTGCGTCGACGTTTGGGGGAGGCCTATGTTCAGCAGTGGACGTATACGGGCTGATGATGATGATACTGTCATAGCCACACATTCTTTTGACTCAATTTAAGCATTTCACTCTTAACCCAAAACATGTAAAGCATGCCGATAAATTTATCGGCATGCTTTACATGTTTTGGGTTTGGATCATACCTAACTTCCGATTGTAAGTGAAACGGAAGTTAGGTATGATAATGCATTGTAACGAGTAACTTGAAAAAATTACAGCTGGAGCAAATATGGGTTCTTTAGATACCATAAAGATCCAACTAGCAAGAATCGAGCCATTTTGCGAGTCAAATAAGGACGCCACGTTTCGGAAAACTGCCGGCGTACTTTTCCAATTCACTATTGCAACTAATTAAAACTTTAGTTTAATCCGAGATTCCCATTATACTTTCAGAAATGGCGACGGGTTAACCTACAACTGCGCTGAGGAAAATCTGCTAAAGAGAATTTACACCAATTTGTAACGATGTCTTCTTGTGAATGCTTTCTGATCCATTTGAAATAAAACAAACGCGGTCTTTTAATTAAACGTTTATTCAATTCTTAATTCTTTGCAGCTGAAGACCTTTTATATTACAAATTTACAATAGACCATTCACTTTATTATTCTATTCCCTAGCGACCTGCCCCGGTTTCGCACGGGTGCAATGCTGATACAATACTAAATTATACATTTATAACTTCCTCTTGAATCACTCTATCTATTAAAACAGCATTAAAATCCGTTACGTAGTTTTAAAGATATAAGCATATATAGGGACAGACAAGTGGGAAGCGACTTTGTTTTATACCTATAATTTGTAGTGATAACTAAACTACTAGTTGAAGTTAAGATTATTGGATACGATAACCCAAAAGAGACAGCTGTTGTAGTCTACAACTGTCTCATTTCAGTTTTCGTAACACAACCCAACAGTAGAAAATAGCCAACATTTGTTGTATTTTTGAATTCTGGACTTACATTTTACATCGGTGTAACCGTAGTACAACTTTTCACGTATAAAGGACGAAAACAGAGGGACTTAAATGGGTTTCTGTACCCCGCGGCCAATTCGACTATGTGCTTGTTACCTCCGTAATATTCAATGTTTACAGAACTGCCTATTTATATCTACTGGCTAGGGATTATAAATCTTATAAATGTGTTCTGTTAATATTTTCTTTCATGAGATGAAATGATGGGTCTCTGCGACATTTCCTATGAATGAAATTTTCTTGTTCCAGTTTCTGTTTATTGTCAGTTATATATAATATTCCACGGACAACAATATTAGAGTCTACCCGTATACTGAGTTGCAATGTACAAATGTGTCTCTTGACTTATTGAAAACAATCATTACTACTACAAGGTAATTTTAACTATAGTTTTCTCTAAGGACCTTCCTCAAAATCTTCCCGGATGGATTCTTAGGTAAAACATCTAAGAACATAATCTCTTTCACTCTCTTATATACGGCTACTCTTTCCTCTACAAACTTTAACACTTCATCTTTCTTTAGTCTATGTCCTTCTTTAATTACAATGAAAGCTTTTGGCGCCTCTCCTTGTCTCGTGTCAGGAATACCAATGACTGCTGCATCTAAAATACTCGGGTGTTCTTTTAGTACATTTTCTAATTCTGCTGGAGGAACCTGAAAACCTTTAACCTGAAATAATATAAAATATTGTATCAAAGATACCTTTTGGTGAGTACTTAGAATCA
Organism: Eupithecia insigniata; assembly: GCA_947859395.1. NCBI lineage: Eukaryota > Metazoa > Arthropoda > Insecta > Lepidoptera > Geometridae > Eupithecia > Eupithecia insigniata. The sequence continues at coordinate 11,261,616 of OX402007.1, read as the reverse complement.
GAATCAGAATCATTAACTTTATTTCTTTAGGCTTACAAAATAAGCACTTAGACAAGTCAAATTGTATACTATAAACATAGTTATTATTATCAAATTGTACACTTAACTTGAGAAACATATTTGGCAATTTAATTTGAGTCACATCCAACACCTCAATTCGATTTATTTGAATAGTTTGGTTTAAGGTATGTGAAAAATATTAGTATTTAATATTGCCGGGTAGGAATGAGAACTAGCGCAATGGGCCATAATTTGCATTATTTACATAGTTGAGATGACAAGCTCATTTTTGGCTCGTTAAAATATCATCGTTGCGATACTCGTAATGACTTATCATTTACGTATTTACAACCAGGAAATTACCTTGTATTTTTCTATGAGATAAGTAACTATTATGTTATTGTAGGTAAGAATTAATTTCAGTGTCAGTCAGCGGGAGCCCATTCATAGAATAGTTTTCATTTAATTTATCAAGCTATTATTTAACCAAAGGTAGTTCCTGTTTGTTGTTTGTCTTAACTGTTTTTATAGTTAAAATTACAAAACTAACCTTGATAAGTTCTTTTAATCTATCAACGATAGTTGCCGCACCATTTTCATCAACTTTTGCCAGGTCACCAGATTTGAACCAACCGTCTTCTGTGATGGCTGCTTTAGTAGCCTCTGGGTTATTTCTATAGCCTTTCATAACTTGAGGTCCTCGTATCAGGAGTTCTCCAACCTAGAAATTCATTTCATCAGTTGAAAAGATTATTCTCCTTCGATTACCTTGATGAAATTGGTTTGGTTGGATAGAGGTGCATTCTTAAGGTGATTGTACACGTGTGAAAAATATCAGGGCTTACTCTTTTCTAGATAGAAGTAATACTATAAATAACAGATACGAAGTTTCTGCACATTGTAAGTTATTCACTGAACCCACACTAAAACAAACTACAGTTGTAGTTTTGGAGTAGTATTGTACCTTATAAAGTAGATTTATTACTAAAATCAACATTATGTAAATAAACTTCAATGTAAACGAACTACTGATTCATGTTGTTTTAATAATAATTCATAACAAATGGCTTATAATTTGCGCTAAACCTAGAATATAATAAAAACCGAATTTTTTTCACGCGTGACCTACCAAGTCACCTTAAGAGGCATAATCATTACTTACTATTATAATTTTATTGTATTTAACGGTATTGCCTTTAATTGGCTACTCACCTCGTTCGGACCTAAGTTGTTCATATCGCCGTCAACCACCCTTAGCTCCGTATTGGGAACAGCGAAACCAGATGAACTGTAGTTGGTGGAGCCAGGGTTCATAGCGGTCACCATCGGTGAGGTTTCCGTGAGGCCGTATAGTTGGAGAAAGTTCATTCCAGGCTGGAATTTAAATGTTTATTTAATTACTATTCTAATTTGAGCATAAAAATATAGTACTACTTAAGCTGCTGAACATCTGAGGCATAGCAAACTACATTTGAAAAAAACACACGTTAAATATTTTGTCTTTGGTGATTTCGGTTGCAGCCATTATTAAACTTAAAAGCTAACTGAATGCAATCTGTGCATGCAAAAAGTTTTGAGCATGTAGCCGGGCTATAAAATTTCTAAGAGGGTGTTACAGGAAGGGGAATTTCATTTTCTTTAGAAAGCAGATTGCTTATAAGTTATAAATTTGTCACGTTTGCGGTTACTAGGTACTTGGTAACTTACAGCAGATTTTTCGATGACTCTTCGGACGTCGTTGAGTGGAAGAGGAGCGGCTCCAGAAGTCATTACTTTCAAATGAGCGAGATGTTCTCTAGTTACGTCTTTATGTGATCCAGCAAATAACACTGAAACAAAAAATATTCTTCTGCAATCAATCAATTTACTATTACTATTACAATAAGCTTGATAAGTTGATGGAGGCGGCTCAGGGGATGCAGTCTCGACAAAGATAGCGACCGCAAGGCGACCGACATCGGTCGCAAAGACTTACCGGTCACATTTTAAGGATTTTTGAATGTCTCCACAAGAATCAAGTTTCAAACGAATAGAAAACTATATACCTATTTCCGTAAATACATTAGATGTACACTAAGAAATGGTCAAAATCCTTAAATTAAAATAGATCTACCATCGGAACTATCGATTTTTGTCGCCACTGTACCGAAAACAACGTCAACTTTACGATTTTGCGAATGTGATTGCGAGCAAAAAAGCAGCCCGATAAGTATCGATCGATCGGTCGGTAATCAGTATCTATTTTACTTAAATTGCGGGCAGTTAACAATAATAATGCGTTCGAACTTCATTTATCCGCTCTATGATTGCGGTTTTTTGATAAGTTTGCGACGTCTCAAGTTACGATTTTGCACTTTTTCTTGGTAGAAGACTTGCATTTAGCAAAAACATCGGTATATCAAGCAAATGTTCGTGAACAGTTAGCGATCGGTACTTTACGATCGCTAACTATGTCGATGTCGAGACTGCACTCCCTGGACCGCTATTTGTGGCGTCGTTTGGGGGAGGCCTATGTTCAGCAGTGGACGTATACAGGCTGATGATCATGATGATAAGTCCCGTTCTTGGCCAAGGCACGCATTGTTCTAGGGATCTTAAAAAACATAGGTATTTCGTTAGATTATGGGCTCGTGTACTTTCTGTATTTCTTATGCGATTTCCTGTACGTTCTGGATACCGTTCATCGGTATTTTACCGTTTCGATAGTCCGTATTACAGTCCGTTTATTTATTATTCATTTATTTATTAGTCCGTTTTTTTATTATTCATTTGCACGAAGAAATCAACATTATCAGCCGATTATACGTCCACATCCACATGCATTCCCCATGTACCAACGCCACAAAAAAACAAAGCCGAGCCGCCTTTGTCCCTCGAAATCAAGTAGTTGATAAGTAAAACTACATAGCCGTTAAGTCCAATCACTAAAACATTTTATCTGTTTTCTTAACTATTTTATCTGTTGAAATATGACTAAACTACATGGAGAAAAATATGTATAAATTACGAACCCAACGGTGGCGTAGCCATCAGCAAGTTGATCTTATGCTCTTTCATTGCTCTACAGAAAGAAGACGGAGTGAACTTCGGAAGCGATACAATTTTCAGACCTGCACTGAGCTTATGCAGTAAGATTCCTGTTAATCCATAGATATGAAAGAACGGGAGCACTCCCAAAATTGCATCTTGGCTGTGACCTGTGTAAAAAAAAACTTCGTAGTTCTATCATAACTTACAAACAATGATCTATGCATTGTACTCACTCTTACTATACAATTACCGAGCTGATGGGTTTAGCATAAACATATTCTGATTCCAAGCACATCCTACTTATCTAATTACGTAGGTACATAAATGTTGCTACACTAATTAGATACTCAGTAGATTGATAAAGACTGTGAGTGTAATATCCATCTACCATATAAAAATAATAATCCAGACAAGCGAAAAGTAATAACAATGAAACGATTTTATTCTAATGCAATGTTCTACTTGAAAATAAGATCAGAAAAGTAAAGTTTTGCTAGTCTTTGTACAATATAAGAATGTTTCTTACCTGCTACGGTAATAATCTTTTAAATTGACAGCGAAAATCCAAGAGTAGTAAATGAGAATAGGTTTTCGTAGGTTTTAATTACGGTCGGGATCTCTGGGGAATCATAAGACTTCTGTGTTTCTCTATCTATACGAAACTATGGCGTTACTATCTTACTTTTGTTGGATTAGGTTTGTAATAGAATACGTTCCATTCTAGAAAACTTGTGAAACTTAGCACCTTATGGCCAGACAGAATATTTTATCACAAAAAATTTGGTTCGTTAAATTACACGGAGTATTAGTAGTGTTATTAATTAAAAAAGTAAAGATGTATAAACACAATTTACTTTAGTCCTGTTATAAATACCAAGAGCTATTGAGACGTCTACGGTGTGCACAATATTGATAATATGGCGTGTTTTAAAAAAACGTTAAACCGACTTCAAATTCCCTTACTTTTACATTTATTTTGAGTATTTTAAGTTTTGCGGGATAAATACTAATCCCCTCGGGATAAAAAATTCATGGAACCCCTTCGGGATCGTATTCTATACAATAGTGAAAGAATTTTCAAAATCTGTCCATTAATAGCGGAGATATAGCGTACAATACATACAAAAACAAAACATACAGACGAATTGATAACCTCCTTCTTTTGAAGTCGGTTAAAAACTGTCATTTCTTTTATACCTTCGTCGCCGGATGGAGCAATCGTAAGATGCGGGTATAAATTACCCGACAATAGCTTCAAATAGAGATAATGCTAGTAAGTAGGTACTGTATAATAAAGGCGCTTATCTTATCATTGATATGTAAGTCACATATATAAAAAATATCGTGATTTAATAGTATAAATGCAAAAGCTGTTTGGATGATTGCCTCTTTACACAAAACCTACTTAAAAGATTGGGTAAAATTTTCATTTATGTTGTTCTAGACCTGGATTTACAATAGGCTACATACTTATCATCAAAAGAAAACGCACATAAATCCGCAGGCGGAAACTAGTTTTAAATAAAAATAATAGACTTACTGGTTGTATCAGCGAAATGCTTAACTCCTTCGGCATCTAACTGTAAAAAATTTGACACCAAATTCCTGTTACTGAGCTCTACGCCTTTTGGTAATCCTGTAGTTCCACTAGAATAAGGTAGAAATGCAGTGTCCGAAGCCTTTTTGCTAACTTTATTCAAAATACTGTGATCGACAGAATTGTCTAATGCAAATTCTTCGAATGAAATAGTTCCCTGAGGTCTACTTTCATTAGCTGTCTTAACGGTCATGATGGGGATGTCTAAATTGGCGAGTTTCAGTGCTTCCTTAACAATACCGATGATTTCTGGTATGGTTAATATTAGTTTTGGTTTCGAATGTTGCAGTTGTCTTTCTACTTCATCTGTAATATTAAAAATAACGGTTATCAGTTCAAAAATATCAATGAAATCAATTAGGCTGCTATCATGTAATTATGTATCATGCTTTGTATATAATGTATTAGAAGAAGTTGGTAATGTGGGCCCCTGCAGGTATTTTGGCCCTCTTTAACATCCTTATTGAAACGGCTCCAACTCGTAGAAAATGGCTAAAATGGTAGATAATGTGACTAAGGTTTTGCGTGCGCATTGATTTTTTGTATTTTATAATTGTGCCAGTAAGTTATTCTGGATGCACCGTTTGCAATCTAGGTGTTAATCGTTTATTAGTAGAATTGAATTTTAGATTACCATTCAACAATTTCTTAAGTGAAAACATAAGTTAGTTAGTGTGAAATGTACATCATACAATAATCAATAATGTCTCCTCAGAAACCAATAACTTAGATGTGGACTTTTTATATTAACAATTTTCATGACAAAATAATTCGATTTCATTAAATACAGAGACAGACTCGGTTAAATAGTTAAATGGTTGACAATTTTTTTACGTACAATATTAATTTAGTGAAGCATTATTAAAAAAAATACAGTCTAAAACACCAAATGGCCAAATTACCACCTACTCCTCTACAATTAAATGTAACCTACGTGCAGTATAAATAGGGTTCACTGTCGTGACCTCTCCACCAGCCTGTAGTATTCCCAGCACAGCTACTGCGTAGTCAGGAGAATTGGGCATCATCACACAAACAACATCACCATCCTGAAGTTTCAACTTGTTTCGCAGTTTTGCGGCTAAGTTCCGAGAGTATTTGTATAGTTGATGGTAGGTGTAGGAATGGTTTGTAACTCCACATACCTGAAATAGATCAGCAAACCTCACAAAGCATCACCCAACACTCATTTACTTCTTAATTCTTACATTCTTTATTGTAAGATAAATAATAGATTCAGGCGTTACTTTGCGGAAATCCATTGCATAATATTAGAATGAAAAAATATTTAGTAACAATTCCGCGTATAACCTTCTCTGATAGTATTCATCAAAGTAATTTGTCTACTAGTTTCGTCTGTCCACGAGGCATCTTCAGGACACCACAATACTCGACCTTGACTTTGAGATTGCTCAGCACAGCAACACAGATAGAGTCCAGCCAGTGATGTTGCCTCACCGAGCTCCTTGGCTTATTTGGCGCAATTATTTTCTCATTCTAATATTCTTTATTTTACACACAAATTAAATCATACATAATAGTTAAAAAATAATGGAAATGTACAAAGGCGAGCTTAATCCTAAATGTTAACTTTTGTGTTTATTTCTAAGATTTCAAAAACCTCTACACAACCATCTCGTAAATTTTTGGCGTTGTCGATTTAGGGAAGACTACCTTTTTCTTGCGACTTCCCACGCGTTTTACTGGGGAAAAAAGTAGCATAAATTTTAGGTCCATATCTTTCTCCGTTTAGCAGTTTTAGTGTTGTCTGGTGACAAACACGCATAATTTACAAAATATCACTTGTTATTGATAGGATACCTGCTATCTAAAAAAATATATGCGCAAAATATTGCCACATAATTTTTCATAAGCAGCCAGCGTCTTGGGGACGCTTCTGATTGGTTTTGATGTGGATCAGTTGAGCTACCTATAGATTGTTTGCAACAGTCTGCGGTTGGAGTTCATCTATTTCAATTGTATGATTAACTTTGTTAATAAAATCTATCAACTTACCAAAGACAGCTTATCAGGCCACCGTCCCAGATTTTCCCAGACATGCTCTGGTATTGTTCTGTTTGGGATATCCACATCTTTGTATGGCGATTTAATGATTCTGTCCGAATTCCACACTCCCAGATATTTCAAAGAAGTTGCATGAGGGTTCTTAGAAGCGAGTAAAGTTATAATTTTTTTGGTTAATGTGGTCGTCATTTTCTGAAACAAAAGAAAGAATAATTTTCGTGGGTAATTTAAGATCGAAGATTTGTGAACATGATAATTTTTGTTATCTGCCTACGAAAACCCAATTTAATAAATTAACTTTTATCTACCTATTTGTTTTGATCCACCCAAAGGCGGGTTTTCAGTATTTTTATTTTATTTCGGTGTTTATTAAAAATGTGAACAGATTATTTGAATGGGCACCTATTATGATATTGATATGTATCACTCGAGCTCCCTGTAGATTGTCTGCAACAGACTGCAGTTACTTCAATTGTTTTAATTTTTAATACTAGTTCTAATTTGGTTCTGTTCTCTGTTTGTTATTTTCCCTATTAGGTACGTAGGTTTATTACAAACTATTAAATTTAGTTTGGACACACATCACAACCTCATCTGAGAGAAAAAAGTATACGATAGCACCTACAGTTATTTACAAATACACATAACGTATTTTTACTTTAATAGAAACGTAACATAACACAAATCTTTGCATTCATTGTGGCACAGACAAAAAGACATGGCAAAACTATACAAAACCCCTAACGGAAATCGAAACCTTCTAACCAGTCCGCTGAGTCCAACAATCACAAAAACAAATCAAGTATTGCCCCACAAATACCAGCCTGTCATATTTAACAAAACAAACTTACTATTCAACAATATTTTCCCAGAAATAACACGACTGTCACTGAACACACGGAAACATATACTAAATACGAATAATACTACAAAATATCAGTATCACAATGTCAACAACGCATTATGAAATGGTAAAAATAACAGCTGATAACCAAATAATTATATGTATAGTAGAAACGAAGATAAACCGACGACTGGCGAATGGAAGGACAAAGAAGTTGGTAGGGATATTTAACTTTTACCTGCCCATGATCTATGGTGGGGATCGAAAGAACGATCTCACAGGCGCCTAGGCGTCGTCCGCGAGCGACAAAGATTGCGAGTACGATCCTTGATACTAATGTTAGATCAGAATTTTTAGGGCCGGCTCATTTTAATGTTAAGAATTGGAACGTTGTTTTCTGGAATTTATGTTTAATGTACTCATAGATTGATGTATCTGAATTTTTTATATACTTTTGTACACATAGTTAGGTACAAAAGCCTAAATGATGCGGTGTTTAATATCCAGCAATATCTAGATTGAACATGTTTATCAGGTTACTAATTATTCAACTGAGGATTCTTGGAATGGGTAGGGACCAAAATAGCCAATTATCAAACAGGTAGACTGGGGTACAGTTAACAACACATCTATAAATCGTATTCTCAATTTTGCTTTAAAGATACTATTTTATCGCTACTCTAAAATATCATACCTAACGTCCAGAAAAGTCAATAATATTACAATACACATTAAATGAGATTTTAAATTAAAATCTCATTAACTGCATTTTTAATTCAAAGTAAGCGATGGCTTCGGATCTCATTATTGGCAATAAAAATATTCATCACCATAAACGGACCTATAGCCTAACTGGTTATGAAATAATTAGATTAATTTTGACTTTCCAGTTTGTTTTTCTTACAAGATACCTATAAGAATCGTTGGATGGACGACATCAGATGGCATGGAGGACATGACTGGATCAGGCGGGCGGTATAAGAAAACAAAGTATGCTCTTCCGAGACAAGATGGTCACGTGGGTGTCTCCAGGTTACGTCATCATCGCGATCGGCGAATGATAAGACGAATCTGTTTCCTGGTGTTACCAGAAGCGTAAAATCGTCACTCCCCGAACTCCTTGTATTACCTGCAAAATCTGATAAAACTATGTGGATTTTATAAACATTATTGACGAATCACATTTTTTTTAGTGATTTTTCAATAGACCCTTATCAAATTTGTTTCCCAACTTCTACATTTTGTTGTAATAAAGTGGTAACTGGACAGTGACGTCACCTGGATACACTCCCGGAAGAGCAGACCGGCGGCGGGGCCAAGATCTATAGGAATGGAGACGAAGGGAAGTGACCTATATCCAAGATTGAATCTGGACAAGGTCACCATGGTGATGATTACTTATATTAATAATACATAAATAATTAATGCCTCAACTTGACACGATAGATTTCATTTACGGCATTGCTTAGGACACGTCTTACTAATTCCTTAAGATTGCTTTAAAAACTTTGAAGTGCCTGCGATTTAAAGTAAAGACAATAAATACCCTAGATGTAAATAACCGTTAAAACTTAAAGACAATACCGAATGACTGAAAGAGCCATTTGCCGTCGGATAGCGATTGTTAAATGTACCGCGAAGCATTTAGGCGATCGAGGCGAAACGACGACGGTAATATTCCTATCGACGTAATGCGCCAGTCGGTTAAGGAACGGCAAATTTTTACTCGACTACCGAAGGACGAGGGTTATGAGTTTGACACCCTATGTATGTATATATGTATGTAAGTAGCCGATTTTTATGTTCCCACGTAGCGCTGAAACTACTGGTCCCATTTCAACAAATGAGGTGTAGTTTGATTCTTCTTAATAGCCCAATGGTTGTAGGCTATGTGACGTCAGATAAAAATGGGGGTCTAATGAGATAGCGGGGGTTAAGTAAGGGTCGAAAATCTCAATGATAGTAAATATGCTCGTGTGTGGTATCGTTGCAAAGGTCTTTGTTCGTACTTTCTTTTCAATCGAGGTTAACGATTCTCAAGCTATCAGCAAAAAGGTGTAAAAAAATAAGTTATAAACTAAAACCCGACTACATAAAAGTCTTAAACAAGCGTTCACCCATTGTCCTTATATATTTTTTTAATTTCTTTTGATACTTAAGCAGTCGGAGGCCCCCACCCCATATACCAATAGGGTACAATTAGGAACAAAGGCTTCCGACTACCTAAGTATCAAAAGAAAATGATAAGGGCAATAGGTGAACGCGTTTTTAACAAATTTTTTTGAATGCCCGAATCACTTTGCCCTAGGTATGTCTAAAAAATATTTGCTTGCCTGGACTTTAAGGTCGTATGTTTTAATCACTAACATATTATAAAACAAAGCCCTCCGCTGCGTCTGTCTGTCTGTTCGCGATAAACTCAAAAACTGCAGAACGGATTTTAATGCGGTTTTTAACAATCGATAGACTCATTCATGAGAAAGGTAATAATAGATAAAAAAGAGTATAGCGGGACTAGAGCATAGCGGGACTAGAGCATAGGGGGACTAACCGCTTTCTAACGGTGCTCGGAGGGTGGTGTGGTGTGTCTTATAAATTAAAAATAGTAAAATAAAAGATCTGAGAAATAAAATAAATATAGTATCCATACACCAAATGTTAATTTTGTTGGATGACACCAAGATTACAGCAAGCAATATCATATATTGCTTGGTGTAAATACCGAAAAAAATAAATGGTGGTATGGTAAAAAAAAAAGTTATTGATTCGGATTCGGATTCTGCAATACAGTCACATACAAAGGTAGGTAATCTATGTGCTACCTATGCCTTGGTTAGGTTGACGGCCTAGATATAAAACTAGAGGCAAATGATATAAAATTGTACTCTGTTTGAAAAAATTGTGGCAGCACAAATGTTTTCAATATCTTGCAAAGTTCTAACGTCGCTAAAGATCTGTAAGTTTTTAGTTAAGATGAAAATACAGTCTCAAGTAAGATATTTCTTCTATGGTCCAGTTAACTGTTAAACCACCGACTTTTTTTTCGTTCCGTGGTCCAGTACCACCAAAAAAAATCTTTCGTGATACAGTTAATTATGGATGGAGTATCGAAAAAAGAATTCGGTGATCTAGTCAACGGGACCAGCTGAACGGGACCACGGCCAAGGAGCGGATCAAAAGATGTATAAATCGGGAAGCGATCAATTTAACCTGTGAACTTTGATATACCTATCCGATGAACACTGCCATCAAAAGGATTTTTTCCGGATATTATGCTTTTCCGCTTTCGTAAATCAGAATTTTGTGGGTTACGATATTATATATAGCAAGGTATATGGAACTGTAGTAGAAGTAGCTATACGTATTTATATTTGGTTTTTTATATTTCATTTATAATATGGAACCTTTCATTCTTCAGACACTAAACAATGTATTAATTATTTTAATTTCGCTAATCTCCCCTCGATACGATTACTTCATTCTAAAATTTTATATGTTGTCAAAATCGATCAGTGTATAAACAAATTAACCAAAAATGAAAATAGCATACGACCAGCCGTTTTATTGGAATTCCAAATATTTTAAAGCCCATAAGGCTTGTTCCGATTGTCACTTAAATATTTTTTAGAAAAATTATCCTCCTCCTTGCGTCGATATCCTGAGTGGGTCGGGACCTTTATTATTATTCATTTTTATTTTAAATTAAATATCCATAGCAATTCGTTAAATAATAATAAAATTTGTTAAAATTAAATTAAATTATTTAGAAATTAAAATTGCTCATCATAAATCATTATCATCACCATCATAATCAGCCACTGCGTCCACTGCTGGACATAGGCCTCCCCCGTACGACGCCACAAATAGCGGTCCTGAGCCGCTCATCATAAATATCAACTAAGAAATATGTAGGACCTTGGAATGCAAGATGCAAGATGTCTCTATAGGGTACGGTATTCCGTAGCATGGATAGCGTCACTCATGATGGCTTCCACCGTTAAGCGGATTCGGTCAAACTAACGCTAGAGCTTCACCCTCGAGATCGTTTTCGGTCCACCTTGCCACCTTGTCCACAGAAACAACCTAGAAAAGCTCGTGGTCACCGCCACGAGCTTTTATAGGTTGTTTCTGTCTTTCCTGGCAATATGTTCAAAGCCATATATAAGGCCACCTTTTGTACTTTAATGATTGTCAACATTTTCTTTTGTATTTTGTGTTTGTGTCGTACAATATAGAGTTATTTATCTAGTTCGAAGAACTCCAGGACTCTGCGAAGACATGGTGGAGAGTCTGATTTTGATGTTGAGCTCCTTTAGAATGGATACGTTGTTGGTGCGGTGCGCAGTCTCCGGTATCCGAAGCATTTTGTGCCAACACCACATCTCGAAGTCATCGATACTCGCTCGGTCTGCCTTTATCAAGGTCCACAATTCTGCTCCGTATAGGAATATTGAGAACACTAGGAAATCATAAAAAAACAGTATAAAATTCCTCGAATTTTGATATTGCAAGTATTTAAATTAATATTGAAACCCAGTATGCAAATGGTTCCAAGAAGAAACTTAATTTAATCTTTCATCAAATTCCAATCCAACCAAACAAAATGATTCCTAACTAATTAATATAGAAACGGTATTATTTTCATGAAAATAAGGTTCCAGCCAATTAATTTAATTTGGCAAAGAAATTGAACTGATCCAAAGAATTTACCCAAATGTTGGTTTTATAAAGTTCTAGGATCGGAAGATTATTAACAATAAAAGTAGATAGGGAAACCAAATATTTACGTCCTATGTAATTAATAAATAATTCCAAGGTTGCCTGTTATGGAACAATAATGAATTATCGATTTAAAAAAAAATACTGGCCAATTCCCAACACAGCCTTTATTTGCTATTTTACTATCTAGCCCCAAACCAACGAGACCTTGTTTTATGGTTCTAGTTAACTGATATACATTTCGTAATAGCATATATCACACAGATATATATTTTTATTATACATATTAAATGACCATAACACCCTGAACAAATATTTGCAGATAGTACAAATATTTGTCACGAGGCGGTAATCGAACCCGCAATCTCCTGCGTCGCAGGTAGACCTTCGCCCACCGCGCCACAGAGGTCGTCTATCTAATATAGGAATAAGTAAGTATTAAATAACCCTCCTTCTTACGTATTCGGGTAAAAATTAACAATATGCCTGTACGGTCTGTACACCATGGTTTACAGACCGTACAGGCATATTGTTATTTTTTTTTCATGATAACCGAACGCTCTTGCGTGAGCGATAAGACCACCAATTGTCGCTCATTTATTATAAATAAAGTTTTATCTATATATAACAAGCTGGACATGTCTATCAAAAACCATTACGCAATATTTTTGACTACCTAATTACGTTAAATATATCTTATCGCTACATAGTTTAAAACAGATCTTAAAAACTACGCAATGGATTTTGATGCGGTTTTTTTTAGTGGATAGATTAATTCAAGAGGAAGGTTTATTATGTATAATTTAGTATCAGCATTGCACCCGTGCGAAGCCCGGGCGGGTCGCTAGTTAAACGGTAAAATATGCTATCTTATCATATTATAATGAGACGCGTTTTTTGTTGATTAACTGGATTGTGAATTGATATCATAAATTGATTCAAATTTTGCTGATTTTGACGACTAGCGTAAATTGCAAGTGTCAATAAATATAGCAAAGTACGTTTAGGTACTGTAAAACGGGGTGAATAGAGACTCCAGGGTAAATAGAAATTGATGAAATTCTCGAGCAAAACATCCTTTTGCAGAGGTCAGACCCACTGACACAGGAGATGAATAGTCACGGACAAAGGAAACTTCCACTGCTACCGGCCAGGTAATGTCTTGTTTCAGTATTTCATTCAGTTCTATTCGCCCTGGAGTCTTTGTTCACCCCGTTTTACCCGGTACCTAGAGTTAATATGTTTATTATAATTGTTTATCTATAACTGTGCTTAAACCTAATGGCGAAGGCTACACTAGACAAACGTTCTCTGGTTTAGAATGTCATCTATAAAAGAATAGTATAATTTTTTGATTATTCGGACATGTAAATCGCTTATTCCCACTTGTCTTGTGCAGTTGTTCTGTACAAGACAACTGGGATGAAAGATGTCCCAGTTGTCCCAGCAAAAATATATTATTATTGCAAAAATGTCACCCAATGAAAGTCGGCGAATGTCAAAATGACAACAAATGTCAAAAATGACAGCAAATGTCAAAAAGGTTAAAATAAATTGCTCGTACAATACATGCCATATATCATGGTTATTATACCTATTCCTATAGATTCTTGCAAGCAAGTAGGTAATTTATAAAATTGTAAAAGTTTCCGACTTGGAAACCTCCTGGGCTACACAAATCCCTGTTTCTATTACAGGCGTGTCTCTTTAAGTAATTTTCTGCTTGATCACACTTCGATTTTAGCTGGGGGACGAGATGTTGTTATTATTAAAAATAGCGTTGAACGTGATAGCTTGCAGGTAGTAAAAGTAAATCTTAGGTTAAAAATAAGCGAGAAAATAAAATCTTACATAACTACTATTATTATTTCACTTCCCTAGTTTTTATAGATATCGCGACCGTGACCGCATAGACGCTTTCGAAATGTGGTGCTGGAGGAGGATGTTGAAAATACCATGGACGGCTTTCCCCACCAACGTTTCCATCCAGCGGGAACTGAAGGTGAACACTTCGCTTTTATATTTGTTATACAACGGTCCCATAGGCCCCAATAAAAAACCAGCGCAGGTTGTTAAAACCTGCATAAGCTGAGTTGGGACCATTTGTAGCTAAACTAATTGTAAGATTAACGTTTACACTTTCTTCTGTATTTTTTATTTAAACAACGGTTAATTTAATTGTTTTATGTTTGTTTAGTTACAAATAAATATTTTTGATTTGATTTGATTTGATTTGAAGACGAGACTGTCCTCGATGTGCCTGCGCAAAATCTTGACGTTCTTTGGCCGAGTTTTTATAGATTATAAGAAACAACGATTGCTTCATGTCAGATGAGTCGTGGGCGAAATCTACCACAGAATCGATCCCCAAAGACGGGAAACGACCTCGCGGCTGGCCAAACCGTCGATGAAGAGACGAACTAGAAGCAAACTTAATAAATTGGACATCCAGAATAAGACATCTTTTTTTGTAGCATGTTCAAAATTTAAATTTAGTAACATAACTTATATATAACGAACTAACAAACTTAAATTAACAAAAGAAAAAAATGGCGTCTGTCTCAACATATGTATGTATGTAGGTACATGTGTTGTGATAAATAACTTGCCGGTGGACATTGTTATATCTGTGGCGCAAAATAGAGTAGCGTGGAAGGAGGGAAGTGTGGAGGGAGGAGGGATATTTGCCAAGAAGTGGGACAGTACAGGCTAATAAAAAAATAACTTGTAATAAAATAATGCAGTATTCCATCAAGAACGAAAATACAGCTTATTGTTGATAAAACTACAGCGTCGAGATAAAGCATTTAAAAAAATAGAATAAAAGTGGATATTTTTTCCAAATTCAAATAATTGTTAGGTAGATAAACCAATGTAAATTCTTAAAAAACGTAGAACAACAGTTAACCCCCCTATGCTTCCGAATCACTTTTTCTACATTACGTAACACTTTATTTATGATTATAATTACAATTTACACGGGTATTTATTAGAGTATCGGTATTGTACTAATGTTCGTGTACGTTTTTTCAGATTAAGTTTATTCTTTACCTTATTTATTTAATTTATTTGGTGATTTTAATGATATTTTAAGTATATCCGACATAATCTTCCATGATAAATTTTAATCCGGTCTAAACTCGTTTATAAATACCCCTTGGATAAACCACTCAAGAGCATATTGGCCCGCCAAGAATTCTAATAAAAGTTAAGTTGGTCTAGCTAGGCCTAAGTGCCACTTTCTTCAAGGGCCTTGTTTGAGTTCCTTGATTTAAACGCGGAAGGTTTACGTGAGCGGGGTTTAAGATGCTGATAATTAATTTGGGTGAAACTGGGCCGACTTTGAGCGTTCAGATGTGGAATAGGATGGACGTAATTCAACTCTGTGTCAGTACAAATTAGTCTCCATAAGCATTACTATTTGTAATCAATCATCATCATCATCATATCAGCCCATAAACGTCCAAAGCTGGACATAGGCCTCCTCCATACGACGCCACAAATGGCGATCTTGAGCCGCCTCCATCCATCGACTCCCTGCGATCGCTACGATGTCGTCGGTCCATCAAGTGAATGGTCTCCCATGTAGGGGGTTTTGCCATAATCACCACGCTTGGCAGGCTGATTGGTGATCGCAGTGTTGGTATTGAAAAATACTCAAAAGGAAGCTGCTGCCCTTCCTCTGGTAGGTTCCCTTAGTCGGCTCTTACGACATCCACGGGTTGAGTGTGTAATATCCCGAAGATATTAATTTTTTTTTTCATGTCCTTAAATATACAAATACCACAAATGTGTTTCAGCACTTCTTACTAATTTAAACGACCGATGAGGCGCGGGGCGGGCTAAGGTCCGCTTGCAACGCAGGAGGTTGCGGGTTCGATTTCCATCTTGTGACAAATGTGTGTACGATCTGCAAATATTTTTCCCGAGTGTTCTAGGTATTTTATATGTATGTATAATAAAAAATATCTATCTATGTATTAGGTTAGGTTAGTCAGTCATCAGTCATCTAGTATCCATAGCACAAGCTCTGCTTAGCTACAAGATAATGTGTGAATTGTCAAAAAAAAATTGCCGGACTTTTTTGAATGTTAATATTTTATTGAATATATTATAATGCTGTAATTTTCCACTAATTTATTAGCAGAAATGTGCACTGCGTGAATCCATTCTAATTCAAAACATCCACAAAAACCAAACGGGCACTCTGCTATCTAAAGTTTCGACGAACTTTGCAGCTTTTGCAGTAACATTTTAGAGAATTAGAACATCCTCACTAAACTACTGCTGTACAAAGCCCGAGCTAATGCTATTATAACTCATGCTACAAAAGCTGGCGAGACTACTAATTGGAATCATAAGCCTCTTTTCTTTACTAAAGGTCACAGCTCACCGGTACCGCACCGCTTCCACTCAGCATCGGTATGCCTCCGCCTCGAATCGTGCAGAACTCACGTCCACGCGCTGAAAGCTACGAGAATTCACTCGTCAACGCACAAACCACGCGACGACAACGGCTACAGGAAGTTCGCTTTTGATGCACGGTCGGCCAATAATCGAATGATCCCGCCACTTGCTTCAAGCGGCTATAGGGCGCGGGCCACTCGCTTGAAGCTTGCGGTAAGAAAACCGAAAACCAAGCTAAATCAAGTTAGGTCGCTTACCGTGCGATGTCTGCACGCTGTAAATTAGTATCTAAAAATTTTGTGTTAACAGTAGCTCTAGAGTAAAGGTGGGCAACGTCCTTTATATCTAGTTAGCTATAGAACAAAATAAGCTATTCGGGATAAATACTAATCCCTCGGGAATAGTTTTTTTATGGGACCACTTGGGAATTATCCTCTAGGTATACAACTGCAAAAGAATCATGCAAATCGGTCCATAAATTGACGGACATGCATACATACATACATACAACAAAAAACATACATTCAGCCGAACATAAAACCTCCTATCGTCGGTTAAAAATATCGTAATACTAGTTGCTGCCCGCACCTTCGCCCGCGTTTTATCGGGATAAAAAAAAAACTTTATGTTGTCCCAAACTATACCATACACAATATAACATACTAAATTTCAGCCTAATCGGTTTAGTACTTTTTGCGTGAATGGGTAACAAATATCCATACATCCATCCATACAAACTTTGACATTTATAATATTAGTAGGATATATTATAGTAGGAAGTAGGGTTATTATTACAGGTCTAGAAAAACGCAAAATATCAGGCCGATCGATTTGCGTTTTCTTGAACATCTTCAAAAACTTTCGACTTAATATTATGAAATCTCTTTTTACACATGAAAACATCCACCTCGTAATCTTAGTAGGACGTAATATCAGCTGAAAGCTTTTAAACTAATAATTTGATTTGGTTTCCAATAACTTTATTGGAACTGTATATTCGGGACCGGCTTAGTAAGTTTAAAACCTGACTATTTCGTTTCAAAATGGAGTAGATATATTTTCTTTTCAGTTTGACTTATACTCCCTTGACTCTTACTCAACGTCGACATGTGAGCGTTTTCATCAACTTAGACTCGTAGCTGAAGAATTAATATATGTTTATTTTAGTTCATATGCATATAGTTCAATTGATATTCTCTCCATTTTAAAGCGATGGGTAGGTATAATAATGTAGGTAAAGGAAAAGATAGCTAATGCCTATCGTTGAACATTTGCCCTTGAAAGAAAAATCAATAGATACTTGAACGTTGTCTGCTGTTTCAACAGAAATTAGTTCTCTGGGTAATTTTACAGACCAGAGTGCCTAGACAATATGACATTCGATTAGCGATAACGATAGTAGAAAAGTTCAATAATATATGGGTTTGACTTAATAGATTATTGGTAGACAAAGTACAAGTATTTCGATTCCATCAAGCGAATCGACAACATCGAAGAATTACTTCAATACAAGTGGCTCTTTTGATAAGTGATTTTGCCAAGTTGTCGATTCTCTTGATGGAAAAGCTTCGTTTGAGCGATGACGATTGTAGAAATCGAATCGCTTCGTACCGAATGCCGGTTGGCGGTCCCTACCATTGAAAACTAGCTAACTAGCATTTAAGTGTAGGAAGTGGTCGTAGATAAAGCTGGAAAAGCTTTATCATGGCATTGTCCTCACAACCCTATGTCACCGTCTGTTGGGTGTAGGCCCCCTAAAACGCAAACTGCGCAGGAGTGGCTCCGCCGCTGCTCCACGTGTGCTTCAACAACGACGCGTGCACATAGGCACTCTACTCGTTTCTAGAATTCTCGATATTTTTTGTAAACAAACCTAGAAAATATTAGTTGACAAGATTTTACCTACGACGCTCGTATGATCGAAGCAAATCCCAGAAGTCCGAAACAATTTCTAGTTGTCAATCCTTTGATTTGTATCTCGTCTATTTTCGAACTCGAATTTACACCTTGCCAACGCTAATGACACACGCTGCGCGAAATATGTTGTTGAAGTTTTTGTTTTTAGTGATTAATGTGTGATTTTCTGTTATTGCTCACAAAAAATATCATGATTACTAGTACCGCGTATATGTGTTTACTTTGGCCAGTTTCCTCGAGCCTCTTTCCGCGCAATCACTAACAAAGCTTGCCAAACCGCGTAAAGAAGCTACAACTTTCATAAAACATTTTAACTTAGATACAACTTTATGCCAAAACTCAACATTGTTACAAACTCCAACAAACGCAGTCGTAATTTCTCAACTCTTGAAAACTTGTACCCTAAATAATTAACCTAAGTACATACGAATATGTCTTAACTTAGAAGCCATGTGCTTTCGTCTACCTACCCCTGAGCTACCGTTAAGTATGCATTTGAGAAATCTAATTTAGCCAGAATGTGGTGTATCCTTCCATAGTGTGATAGGTTCAAGTTATGGTAGCAAGCCATAACTTGAATCTATCAAACTACGAGATTAATGAGAAGGAACCTTGTCAAAGTAGTAGGTAAATATTATGTTACATTTCTCATGCTATCAGCGCGTTGTCAAAATGGGATCTTGTAAAAGTAATGGTCCAACCGGTTTTGTTTTAGTTTGAAGTGGTTCTATTACAAAAATACACGAATAATGTCCAAAATGAAGAATTTCTAAAATAAGATCCGTCAAGTGGGATTGTGACTCGCACTTGATGGATCTTATTTTAAACGTTTTGACAACGTTTCGAAATTTTATCAATTAAACAAACGGTTGGACATTTTGCTTTAGTTTCCCTGTTAAATATTTAAGAATATCTACAAACGCTACATTTTGAAATGTATTGGGGTTGGGGCATTCATTTATCGACTTTTTCTAAATATATAATAATTCAAGAAGCATGAAACCTAGTTTTTTCAAAACCATTTCAAATGTACTACAAACCGATATCTTTCTGTACAGAAATCAGAAATCAATAACTTTATTTCTCTAGTCTTACAAATAACTTATACGTATGTTATATAAAGATAAAGATTAATTTATTTGCTTCAACATAATGTAGGTTACAGTTGTAGATCTTAAATATATTATATGCTTCAATTATGTTCTACCTTAAAATTAGACATGAAAATATTTAAAATTATATTTATGGTACGCAAATTGTTCACAAAATTAAATAAATGGTCAAAGTTTTAGATCGTCAACTAAAAAGTCATTAATATTGTAATAGCATTTACTTATTAATAATTGTTTTAATTTAGCTTTAAACATAATCTCACTAAGATTCAAAAAGGAGTATAAGCACATGATAATGTATTATTGTTTTAAGCCTCGAGTTAATAGTTTCATTTCTTGCTGAGATATCCAAGAGGGAAAAAAGTACGGACAGAGTAATACCTTAAGGCGGTTCCCAGACCCAAACTAGCGCCACCACCTATTTCATCGTATTATTACGTTAAACAAAGGAATTTTCAAAAAACCCTTGTGCCATTTTGTCTATCATAAGATTTTTTAATGCCTCTGTTATAGTTTTATTTTGTGTAGTTTAGGAAGAGATGCGAAGTTGCACTTTTTGGCCACCAAACTTGGTTTTCGCATCTCCTCCTAAGCTATACAATATAAAACTATTACAGATGCATTAAAATTAAGCTTATGATACGTATCACAAACGAGCCAAGGGATTTTTGAAAATTCCTTTGTATATGTTAATAATACGATAAAATACGTGGCGGCGCTGATTGGGTCGGGGAATCGCCTTAAGAACTTATTGTTTATTTACCTTTATTTTGTTGGCCATTTGAGAGTTTAAAGGTTGTTTCTGTTGCGAGTGTAGTAATGATTTAACTCGTTGATGACATCAAACGCGTAACAAAGGTCACAAAAAAGACTCACAAGTTTAATATATCAACGCAGTATGAACACAATAAGTTACCTACACAAAGTTTTATATCCCAAAATAAGCTTGTGACAATAAATACGTGCGGTAAGAGCGGAATGGTACTGCTGGCACGCGGCACTGCATCTGTGCCAATTGGTGTTGCTCTGCATGTATTAATTCAACTGTGTATCTGGCTTTCTGGACTAAATACCATATTGCGTATGGGGAAGTTTGATTTTCTTTAACCGTACTGCTGATAAATTTTTCATGGAACTTGGTTAGGGTTTGGTGAAGTGTTGCAGTGCATTTTTTGGTTTTAGGAAATAGAACGTGATCCGCGCAAACATGAAACTGACTTAAATCTACCTTTCAGTTTTGTCCACTGAAATCCAATCTTTTGAAATTCTATTCACCAACAATACCCAACCCAAGTTACCTATTTTATAGAATGCTTTATAAAATATACCACCATACTGTTATCTTAAAATAATCTGCACCTAAAAGTCGCCGGTTCACCCCGACAAGTTGACGAAACACTGTCAGCTGCCTACAATATGCATACACGGAAATCTCAGTCAGCTGTTATTTTGAGACTTGAGTCCATTAATTTAAAAAAGTGTTTTTCATGTCATCTTAAAATGTTATTTATGCCGGGTTATTCCAGTTTTCCCCCTTGATATATCCCCCTTAAGGGGGAAACTGTGAATTAAATTTTTAAACGTCCAGAATTTCCTCTCACCCCTTTTTCTAAACTTACCGCAAGTTCAAAGATGCAACAATGAATAAACCAGAATCATAAACATAAGCACAAAGTCGTAGGCGGCTTCTTCCCGGGTACTCCAGCGTTGAAACCCCTGCATAATCTTTATTAGGGCTCTCAGTTCAACTCTTAAAAGGTTTCTCCGCTAAAGCCGGGTAATCCTCATAACTAATTAGGAGATTTCAACTACAACGAGAAGCAAAAGTTCTGCGAAGTTGAGTGCACTGCACCTGATGTTATAGATGAAATTAGCTCAATTATGATTTTCCTGAACATTAAAACTGAATGCCTACCTTCTTGAGTCTAACGCTTAAGAATCTTTTAGAGCTTAACTCACAGAAGAGATGAAGGTTGAAATGACAGCTATTGATTTGAAGTTTCCAGGCGAGAGTTTTCTAGAAAGGATGACGATAGTTCAACGTGCTATTGCACGTACACAATGTTACAAGGAAGCAAGAATATCCTCTGACAAAATCACTGTTAGGTATGAATGTGGAGGGATATAATGAGAGAGGAAGGCCAAAAAGAGATGAATAGATTGTGTGAAAGAAGAATGAGTACGGCTGATAGAGGTGAGTGGAAGAAGAATGTTCTGACGAACCTACCTACAGTATAGAGTAGATGAAGACTGATTTGAAACACCTAAAAATATCAACAAATACAAAGAAAGAAAGAAAATCAATTTAATGGCTCACAACAAAACACATAATACAGAAACCTTACAATATAAAAATACAATTAATTCTAACAAAGCGTCTCCAGCATGTGAACCAAAAAGGTCCTTCATCAGCTTAATATTGCTAAACTGAAAGTGCACAACAGAAATTACGGAAAGTAAAAATACGTATTCAAAATCTGGACGCGAGTAGCTATATAAATTATAATGATCCAAAAGTATTAATTTGGCGAATAGCTGAACTTATGACAAGAAATAAAAATTAGTGGTGGTTGAACTTCCTGAAGGAGTATACGATAATTTTCTCCCATACCTGTGAGTTTCAACTACTTTGCCTGGGATTTAGGAAAGGATCAATCGTACAAGTTATAATCTCGGTAATTCAATTAGTTAATCATTCAAACACAGCCAAACCTGAATTTGGTCACAAAAGCCAACTGATTGCACCGCGGATTAGAACTGAGCGGGTTATTCTTGATTCTGCTGACGATTTTATCCCGTTCAATGTTGTTTGTTTCATTAAATAAATAATGCTGGACAATCCACACGACATCATCTAGCCCCAGGCTAAGCAGATCTTGTATTCTCAAATTAAGTTGTCTTAGCCATATCCTTATAGCAAAAAAATCCAAAAATCTTATAGAAAACTCTTGACCAGTCCAGTCTATACGTCGCTACGAGGCTACGAAGCAATTAGCTCCTGTGACTGCTTTTTTTCCTTTAAAGCAATTGGCTATTGTGAAAACATTTTTTACATCTTATTGGTAAATTTTTAAAAATGTTTTATTAGTATGTTGAACCAAGAAAATGCATTACTATTTCGCCATATCTACTCGTATATCCCTCTATCGCCGATGAAGTGAGAACGGTGTACCTAATCTCGACACAGGTTCCAGAATCCCGCCACAGGTAGTGAATTAATACGAACGTGCCAATGATTTACTACCCCAGGTTTGGACGTAATTTAGTTATGGAGCCCGCGGTCTCGTAGTTTACTGAGCAATTAGCATTTATAGGGTTAAATAGCTTTTGGACCTTTGAATGTTTCCGGTTATCTCTTCAGACTTGGTGCCCTGCTGGCTTAGCCGGGCTCGGGAGTTTGTGACACAAAACACAGGATAACAAATGCTGCGACTTAGGTCTTATAACAAGTCCCCGCGCCATTTTTACGTAATATGATTCAAAAATGATTTGAAATCTAGTTAAATCGATCTGGACCGCAGTTTTTCACAAAAGGTGAGTGAGCGAAAATGAATATTTAACAGTTTAACTCTACAATGGAACCTTTCTCCTTCACATGTAATCACAGGTTTCCTAATAGTGACAAAATCCAGTTCCATACCCGCCTCCTGAAAACGCAGTTTAGGAGGGTAAGAGAACAAAAACAGCTTATAGTACAAGTCCTGTTACTCGCTTCTGGACTGATTTTGCAACTAGGCCACAGGTAGGCCCTTTGTATGCCTCCCCAGGTGTCTTTGGTGCCCGGAGGTACTGTAGTTGTGGAGAAGCCACGCTATCCCGCTCTACAAGCACATTCGTGACAGTCTCTTCTGTATTCATGCACCCTATAAACAGGGGGCTGTCTGTGATACCCAAATTAAACTACATAGAAGTTACTGTAAATAGGTAGGTATGTACCTACACAATGCAAGGAACGCCGAAGTGCAGCTAAGTCCATATTTTGACCTGACTACGAGAGGGTTACGATTTTGACACTCTATGTATGTATTTATGTATGTATCTAGCCGATTTTTATGTTCCCTCGTAGCGCTGAAACTACTGGTCCGATTTCAACAAATGAGGTGTCATATGATTTGTCTTAATAGCCCGATGGTTACTGGCTATGTGACGTCAGATACAAATGGGGGTCTAACGAGATAGCGGGGGTCGAAAAAAGGGTCGAAAATTTCAATGTTAGTAAATATGCTCGTGTGTGATATCGTTGCAAAGGTCTTTGTTTGTACTTTCCAAAACCGTTTTTCAAACTATTGTGAAATTAACGATTCTCAAGCTATTAGCAAAAAGGTATAAAAAAAATATAGTTAAAAACTAAAACCCGACTACATAAAAGTCTTAAACAAGCGTTCATCTATTGTCCTTATCATTTTCTTTTTATACTTAGGTAGTCGGAGGCGCCCACCCCATATACCTACGGTACAATTAGTAACAAAGGCCTCCGACTACCTAAGTACTTATCAAAAGAAAATGATAAGGACAATAGGTTAACGCTTGTTTAAGACTTTTATGTAGTCGGGTTTTAGTTTTTAGCTATATTTTTTTTCTTTCTTAACTTTATTCACACCGCCGCTTGTCAAAATCAATTGAAATATGTAATTCACAAGGTCTGATTCAACTTTGTAGAATAGCTTGCGCGACCTAAACTAGCTTCAAGTTAAAATTCTGTAAAATACGGTAAAATACGCAAAATATAACACAATATTTAAGCCACACTGGCTTGTCTTTATTATTAACCTACGTGACGACTTACGTTGACGTGACTTAGGGTGCGTTCTCACACGACTCACACACCACTACTAGAATGAAACATTTCTTAAAAGTTGGACGGAATTTAAATCCTGGAAATCACACTAATGTTTTTCATGCTCAAACGGCTCAAGGGAATTGAATGAAATTTTGTGCCGAGATAGCGGATATCCTGGATAAAAACATGGTCCAATTATGATGAAAAAGTTCAGTGTTCGTAAGGAATGATCAAATATTTTTTTTAAAACCAACAGATCTTCATTTGACCTCAATCTCGCAAGGTGGAATGTGACGATGTGACTTGTGGATGTGTATCACGAAGGTCTAGAAGACACCTATTCAACAGTAACGCTGCGTTGCGCAGATAGTTTATATTAATAAAGAGCTAACAAGTAAAATCCTCGTGCTTTCAGAAAATGACGGAACTTTGTCAAACCAAGCATTTTACTTCACACAAAGAGCCAACAAGTAAAATCCTGGTGCTTTCACCAAGTGTCAAACAAAGCATTTTACTTCACACTTCTGGTAAGTAGCTACAATCCCTGCGTTCCAAAAGATAAAGGTCCATCCGTAATTGCAGTTCGAAATAGTCTTATCCTATTCTGATCCCGCTCGATAGCAACAACTAAGCCCCTTCGACGTTTGTTCCCTTTATTATGTAAAGGTAAGACCAAAAAAACTCCTTTGACGACCGATTTGGCGAGGCGGGCGAAGTTCCGCCTGCGACGCAGGAGGTGACAGGTTCGATTCCCGCCTTGGACAAATGTTAGTACAATCTGCAAATATTTGTCTCGGGTGTTCTGGGTATCTCTTTCTATAATAAAAAAATATCTATCGAAGTAATATTTTGTATTAAGTTATATTATATCTTCTTATATATACATAAAATTTCCATGTCACAATGTTAGTTACCGTACTCCTCCGAAACGGCTTTACCGATTTTTACCAAATTTTGTATGCGTATTCAGTAGGTCTAACAATCGGCTACTATCTATTTTCCATACCCCTAAGTGATAAGGGTTGAAGGCAAATCAACGTTTGGCGGGTCAGCTAGTAATATATAAATTCATTAATTATATACATATATATTCGTATATTCACTAAGTCACAGCACATATGTATTAAAAATACAATATAAAAATTAGTCATTAAATAACCCACCCCTGACCGTTCCCGGTGCAAACGTGCCCATAATGCTTGCAGCATTACCTCGCTGAATAGCGATGGCTATCCTTTGCACCAGGAAAGACCCGGAGCTTTGTATTAAGTATATCAGTCATATACCCATAACACAAGCTCTACTTAGCTTGGGGCTAGAGATGATGCTGTGTGAATTGTCCAGCATTATTTATTAATTTATGTATATATCCTGTCAAAAAAACTATACCTAGACAACATATTTGAAAACCTGCATTATTCCCAGCTGGTAACTGCATCCATCAAGCATTCATGGGGTGCAATAACATCAATCAAGTCGAGATTGATCGATAGGAATCGTTCACCCTATTTGTTATTTTCGATTCTGGCGCATCGACAAGTTCATGATAAATTGGGAATCGACATTTTACAAAAACAAGAGGACGGTTGTTGATGGCCCCTTAAATTATCTGAAGCTTTTTGATTGAAAGTTCGCGTTATGGATATCAAACTGGTAAAAGTGGGTAGGTCCCATTTGTTCTATGGAACATGACGTCATAGTACAAAATGAAACATTTTCGTCCCTATTTTTTCCATAGAACTACATACTACCTTCTCACCCGAGTTTCATGTCATAGAACAAAATGAGAATCAGTTTTTCCCAAAACCTTCCATGATGTATAAGACGTGAATGACATTAAACACTGACGTTAATACCAGGTACAGTTCACTATAAAAAAAGAAAGTACTCGCTACCTAAATAATATTTTTATTTTGCAAAATAAAAACAAAACAGCACTTTAACAATACTTATTTCTTTAACTACTTACAAACTAAAAACAAGTTTTCTTACCGCTAATATATTCTTATATTAAACAGTCCGCGATAAAAACTAACTAAAACCATTCCTTCTTTAAACTAAAACGTTCTTATATTAAATAGTCTCCGAAAAATACTTATTTTGTAGAAAGAGTTCTCCAGCACAAATTTTACAATATAAATCATAAATTTTGATGGGTTCATAGTCATTATGCATCGGGTACCGAAGATGTAGGCAGTCCTGGCAACGGCCCGTGGATGACATACCCTCTTCACTCATAATTACTCTGTAATCTTGCAGATAGTAAAAAAATAGATCTACCAAGATGGTTTTTGGTAACTGCAACTGTTTTAACATAATGTACATATTTTCAAATATTGACGCCGGGTTATTGAGACAACAATCAATATTTGATTTCATGTACTTAAACAAACTTGTCAAAGCCATTTCATATAATATAATTTGTCTGTAGGTAATATTCTTTATCACCATGCTGTAAAACTTTTCCACGACCCCGTTGCAGAAAATTCAAACTATCAAAATTTACGTTTATTTCCATTACGATAAACAAAGATCCAATCCAATCATTGTAAACAATCAACAATAAATAAGTGAGAACCCTGCGACTGCAGCTCTCTCAAAATCCGTTATGGTGCGTTACGTTACGGCATTATAATTTTTGTTAGGGAGTAACCATCTAATCAAAAATGTCACTAAGACAAGTGGTAGCAAATCATTCTCGAGTGGCCAGTTTACATATCAACTTCAAGAAGTTTATATACCTATGTACTTAGTTTGTTCTATGGAACAATTTGAGACAAAAATTACAAACTGTTCTATAGTACAAATAGGGACAATATTTTCTCAAATTGTTCTATTACGTCATGTTCCATAGAACAAATGGGACCTACCCGTAAAAGTCTCAAAATTAAGACAGTACCTATCACATTGAAGTGCAAAAGCGTTGTACCTATTTTAAATAGATGGGTAATGGTTTATACACCGTAGGATTCGGGTTAACAAAACCCGTGTGTGCAGGGCAGAAATACTTAGTACAAAAATATGACTTGTTTATGAGTATTTTGTAATCATAAAGAAATAAACTGTAAAATAAATAAAATTCTGATTTCCCATATTTATTTTACTGTCAAAAAACCTTCTGGACTCAATTTCATGTGGGAAAAGAAAATGGATGACGAATAAAGAGGTGTATTTTACACTAAACAAAAGAAAATACAATAAACGTAAGACAATATGGCTAAAATGGCTTTAGCTTGTTTATTTATAAAATAGACAATGTAACAAAAAAAAAAAACAAACTTCAATGTATTTATTCATAGCCTTGATAAACATAAATCCTCCATTTACGCCCTCGGTCTACTAAAATCCACTAAGATCCTTTGATAGGTTTTTTGGACCTTTAGAACCCCTCAGTCCAATAAAATCCATTGCAAAGATCCATTGGTGGATTTTTTGCCAACAGAGAAACCAAATTCAGAACTCATTTTGGTCGGGGATTCAAAAATCGCACCTTAAACCTCAAAATATGAAAGGGGCCCGATGATGTAGACACGAGTAGTACCTACACGTGTTCATGTTTTACGGGGATTGCACGTGCACAAAGCGCTGTTGGCTTAGGCGTCACTTTTCTGATTACTGTTTCAACTTGAGATGAATCAGCCTGGAGTTCCGGGCAATTTTGCTGTGCTGTGGTAGAACCTCTAAGTAAAATTCTAATTTATCATACACACCAAAGTCGGCGATACATCCTGGCCCTGCGATTTGTGCGTAGACTCAATTATACTACTTTGTTACTGGCGTGGCGCAGTGACCCGAAGTGGATCTTGGCCTTCGACACCAGAGATTGCCAGTAGTCCCGGTCCCTTGATCCTAGTGTCCGAGCCGAACATAATAGGAGAAACCAATTTCCCGAGACTCCCGATGACTCGGGCATATAGTCTGAATGGGGGACATGCCAGAAGAGCGTACATGGGTACCCCAAATGATTGAAGGCCTATCGGTCGTCCGAGGTACCGCAGGAGCGATGAAGTTGAGAAAGACCTACAAGAACTTCGTGCTATCGACTGGACTGTAATGCTTTGCGGTTGTTTTTTTTATTATTCTATCTACCAACAATGTTTTTCCGTCTCAATAGGTACCTAATGTACCTATATCTCCCTTTTACAGCATATGAACTAGGTCCCTAGATATCACAAATGTTTGCTCTAGTATCAACACCTAAGAAGTTTAGAAAATTCTACGTTTTAACTAGGCTTAATCTAAAATTCTTGTATTTCCATTCCTTTCAACACGATCCAGATTTGATTAATTACGACGTTTCTCTATAATTTCAATTAATCAATTCCTGTTGACTGCTTAACACTATAAACAAGACATTTACCAGCGTACTTTATAGGTTTTAAATACGACCTCGTACTCATTTTATGACAGGTGAATGATCTCACAACAAAAGAGCAGAAAAATACTCTCGAGCGATCACAATCACATCGAATTGCGAATCTAGATTTGATTAATTACGACATATCTCTACCTATAATTTCAATTAATCAATTCCTGTTGACAGTTATACTATAAGGTAAAGTTGTGGAACGCACTACCTGAGTCTATTAGGAAAGCTGGATCTCTACCTGTTTTTAAAGCTCGCGTCAAAGATTTTTATCTGTCGGAAAAGTAATTATTGGTACCTATCTATTCTATATCTTGTTATTTATTTATTACATATAAATAATATATTTTCTACTATAAGTATATTGTTGTTAATCTTATTTTATGTATTAATGTTGTATACACCCTTGCTTTTCTTAAATTGAAAATTTTCTATCCATCCTAAGGTTGCCTGGAAGAAATCGCTTCTAAGCGATAAGGCCGCCCAATGTACTTGTTTATGTTAATGTCCTTGTGTTTTATTTGTCTTTGTGGTGTACAATAAAGAGTTTTGAATTGTATTGTATTGTATAAGAAGACGTGAAGCATTTAACAGCGTATTTTAAAGGATTTATATACGACCTCGTACTCATTTTATGACAGGTGAACGACCTCACAACAGAAAGAGCAGAACAATTCCCCCGAGCGATCACATCCAAGTGCGAATCGTTTCATTTCATCCGTGTTTACACCACTACACTCTACCTCGCCTGGCACAAATTTGTAAGTAATAAATGAAGTTTTGTTAGTAAATAAGCTATTCGGGAAGTTAGCCCAAAAAAAAGTTCTAAAAAAGCAGCCATGTGAATTTGACTACGTACATCACGACACGACATGATTAATACAGATTTTTTCAGTTTCCAAGCCTACGATAGAAAGCTCTGGACAAGGTTTAGAAAAATACGCAGAAAACAAAAAACTCATCAGCAAAGAATACAATAACATTGTGATGCGGAAAAAAAAGAGCTTCACAAGCACAAAAGCTTTCAATGGACCCTTTTGGCAAAAAGTCCTATTTGCACCCCAAAAAAGCTTCAGAACCATAGACATTGTGTAAATCAAATCATGTCTTCATATTAGATTACTATATTATCATAACCCCACAATAAAGAATATTTATGTCCCAAAATAAACACAATGCGCGACTCTTATTAAATACTTGATTTGTTGCCAGAATAACGTTGAAAAAACTGTATTTGATTCAGTTTCGACACTTTAATGCTGTTTGACGGTCATTACCATTGTCAGGAATAATATTGAGCTGTTACTCTGTTACAATGCGTAGTAAATGGGGGTTGGAAACAATGGACGGACAGTCGCGCGCTAAAGTGATTACAACTGCAAATTGTTGGTTTATCCGCGCCGGATCAGAATGGGACGGAACCTTGTCAAAGTAAAATATTTGATGTGTTTCTGATAATACCTGCATAGTGGTGTTCTTCCAACACAAACTAGGTTTACTAATAGGAATACCTACGTACCTAAAGACTGGGATTAAAAATGACATATTCTCTCATGCTGTCCCACTTAGATCGGTTTGGGACTGAGCAGGACTGCATGAGAGATGACGTCATCCTCAATCTCATCATCCTCAATCTCATTCAACTTAAAAGGTTTTAAAATCCCCGCGTTTTCAAAATGAGATGGAACCCTGTCAATGTAAATGTTCGACCGCTTTTGTTTCATATCGAAACGGTTCTATCCCATTATGATCGCAAGCTGATTATATCATGGAAATTTCATCTGTAGTTGTTTTGTTGTTGGTCTTTTCAGTAACAAACGATGAATAAGAGAATATTGAAATAGAACTGAACAAACAAACTGGGATCAAAACTGGGTAAATAAATTGTAAAAAAAAAAGAAACTGCCACCTTACTAACTGATTTTTGCTTGTATTTTTTTCAGAAAGAGTCTTCTACGGCCTTTGCGGAGCTATAGAGCTCTGGGGCCGGCGGTTCACCACCTGGGGCGCATCAGGTATTGTTTTCCAGGCCCGGGACAACCTTAGCGCAATATAAATTGAAAAGGTGGATTCTCTCTATGTAGTTTGTTTCCGTTGATTTTGACAGAAGTTTCGTCTTTGTTATTTTTCTGTTCACAGTAAGGAGGGCGTTCGCCGTGGAGCCCGGCGCCGGGCTACTACGCGTGCGCCAGCCGTTGTCATCCCGTTAGGTTATTTAGATTTGTAAGAATTTTTATTTACATTCGTAAGTTCAAATTATTGTGATGATACAATGCACGCAACCGTTAGATGCAATTAGGAATGTTACGGGAACGAATCCCATCGTGTCTGTGCAGCCTCTCTTAGAGTGCACACAATGTCCCCAGGCTCGTTTTTTCAAGGGACAGAGAGGCCTCAAAATTCACCAAACAAGAATCCATAAGGATCCCATTATCCCGCTGTCTGCTCCGGTTGCAGGAGCGGTAGATATTTCAATGATGCAAAATTCGAATAGTGTGGCTGACACATCCCCATTTTGGAAAGTTCTGAGTGAGTACAAAGCTACAACCCCTATTTTTAAACGTATTCCTAGAGGTGCCCGCATCTCTGTCGCTTCTGCTCTCTCAGAGGCCATTAGGAATACTGTATCAAAAAACACCAAACGAGCTCGGGAGCAATTAATAGTTTTCCCTTACATAGTACTTCATGTTAAAAAAGATTTAGTTAGAATCAAACAAAATTGCGTTAGGTACACTGCGTGCGAAGGGCAGCCTATTTCAATTGTTGATCAGGTCACACAACAAAATTCCAAATCAAATAAACCATTGTCTGAGTCTACTATCTATAGACTTGTAGAGAGTAAACTCAGTGATGGTGACATAAAAGGTGCCTCGCGTACTTTTTTCAAACGACACGATGGCGCCAAATAACGATGATACTCTCATATCTCTTGAGAGTAAGCATCCAGCCGCAAGGGCCAATATCCAACTCCCCGATCCACCGCAAGAGTGATGTCGCTGTGGACACGATCAGCCAGGATGTGCTTAAAGCTGTCATGTCTTTCCAGAGTGGCTCCGCCGGCGGCCTGGATGCTGTGACTCCACAGCATCTAAAAGATCTTCTATCTGGCGGGTCTGGCTATGCAGGTGAAGTCCTTCTCGAAAACTTGACATCTTTAATCAACCTGATGTTGTCAGGTCGAGTCAACAGCGAGATCACAGAACTCTTGTACGGTGCGAATCTTTGCGCACTAAAAAAGAAGGATGGCGGAATAAGACCCATAGCCGTGGGCATCACCTACCGCCGCCTCGCGTCTAAAGTCTGCTGTCGGAAAGAAGCCGACTACCTAGGCGATTATTTTCGACCAATTCAGCTAGGCTTTGGTTCGCGAGGCTGATGTGAGGCCCCAGTACATTCCCTTCGTACATTTTTGGACAAAAATGATGGGGAGGTAATTCTGAAGGTAGACGTCAAAAACGCCTTCAATTCCGTAGACAGCGCCGAAATTTATCCTTTTCTCTGGCAATGCTACGGTTCACCGTCAAAATTAATTTACAGAAACAATGTCATTTCGTCCGCGGTTGGTTGTCAGCAGGGCGACCCTCTTGGTCCGGCCATATGTAGCCTTGCTATCCAACCAGTAATTCAACGTCTTAAATTCAAACTTAATGTTTGGTATTTAGATGACGGAACGATAGGGGGAGACGTGGACACAGTTTTTAATGATCTAAAAATCATCACAGATGAATTTTTCAAAGTGCGAGCTTTTTATTTCGGACTCTTGTGTAGACAAAAACAATATCATAATAAAATTCAATAGTTTGGCTCCCAACATTACAGTTGTAGATAAATGTTCACTACGCCTCCTTGGTTCACCAATTTTTGATGAGTCTTTTCAGTCATTTGTAGATGAGAAAATTCAAAATTTCAACAAAAACTCGGACAGACTTCTCGAAATTAATAGTCATATGGCTTTTACAATTATTCGGTTTTGCTTGTTTGTACCTAAATTTACGTATTCTTTGAGATGTTGTCAACTGTGGAAACACAGCGAGCTCTTAGAAGGCTTAGACAACATAATAGAGAATACTTTATCATCGGTTTTGAATATCTGTTTCGATGACAAGGCATGGTCGCAGGCCTCCCTGCCTGTCAAATTGGGAGGCTTAGGTATCCGCAAAATTTCAAGTGTCGCCCTGCCAGCGTTCTTGTCTTCTGTCTACAGCACTAGTTCTTTAGTGGAAAAAATTTTAAAGCCGTCTTTGGTCTCACCTGGAAATTCATTCAAAATTTCGTTTTTAGACGAGGCTCTAATGGCTTGGCATAGTGCTTGCCCTGATGCTGCTCTCCCAAAATCTCTTTTGTCCCAACAGCAATGGGACGGGCCTCTGTGTGAGTTGACACGGAATTGTTTGTAACAAACGTGCTCCAGCTCTGCAGATCGTGCCCGTCTCCTGGCCGTTTCTAAATGGGAGTCAGGATATTGGTTGCAAGCACTTTCTTCATATAATACTGGCACTCTATTGGATCCCGTAACTTTCCGTATAGCAACATGTCTTCGGTTGGGTGCAAGGTGTTGCGCGCCTCATCGATGCCAGTGCGGTACTGTTGTCGAACAGCTTGGTCATCACGGATTATCGTGTACTAGGGCTGCCGGTCGGATATCTCGCCATGCCAGCCTTAACGACATCATCCGACGGGCCTTTGTCACCGCTAGCGTACCAGCTATTCTCGAACCGAATGGTCTGTTGCGTGACGATAGTAAGAGGCCCGACGGCATGACTTTAGTCCCTTGGGAGCTGAGGAGGCCTATTGTGTGGGAAGCTACATGTGTCGACACACTTGCGCCTTCCCATCTTTCAAGGACATCCGTGAGAGCTGGTTCGGCGGCAGATTTGGCCGAGGATCTCAAGAGGCGCAAATATGCAGGTCTCGACAGAGCCTACGCATTTGCTCCCCTTGGAGACGAGACCCTAGGTCCGTGGGGTACCGAGGCTCTCCGGGTTTTCAAAAAATTATCTGAGCGCCTGGTCGAAGCGACGCGTGACCCGAGAGCTGGTGAGTATCTGGCGCAGCGCATTAGCATTACCATACAGCGGGGCAATGCAGCTAGCGTCTTGGGGACGCTTCCGACTGGTATTGATATGGACCAGTTGAGCTATCTGTAGATTGTTTACAACAATCTGCAGTTAGCTCAATTTTTTCAATTGTAAATACTAGTTTAATTTCTTTATATTACTTGATTGTTATTTTCTTTGTCAATAAAGAATTTTGATTGTAAATATTCTTTTCGGTCGAGTACGAGTATTATTTTAGGTGATACTTGACTACTTTGAAGTGAAGCTTTAAGCTTGTTGCGTCAGCTTAGTCAAAAGCCATTATCTACGCAAAATTGATTTTGGTAAGGTTGCTGGGTTACTATTATTTTTATAAAAGGTTTTAAGATAAATATAATGATGGTTGCCACTTATTGTTAGTGACAGGTGCGTTCAGTCCCGGAATACACAACTTAGAGAATGTAGCGATTTTCTGACAGATTTCAATGAAAACCTGTCAAAAGTTCTGTCACTTAAGACATGCTTAAATATGAGTTGCATTGGGTATTTGGTTTTTTAAATCAATTTTATTTTGACACTCAGGTACTTAACTTATTTGGACACCTTTTATCATGCCCTAAGAAATGTAATCTCTAAGGTATTGTGTAATGGTCGATGTAGATGAATAACATGAAAATGAACCTCATCATCATCATCATTTTGGCCTTTTCGGGATCCACTCTTGGATATATGCCTCTTCCCTTCTTTTCCATACCTCGCGATCTTGGGCCCGTGGCGTTTGATGTCGTCCAACCAAAAAATGCACGAATGATTTAAAAAAAAATAGAAATAAACTTTTCAAACTTTATTATCCAATCAAAT
Organism: Eupithecia insigniata; assembly: GCA_947859395.1. Classification (NCBI taxonomy): domain Eukaryota; kingdom Metazoa; phylum Arthropoda; class Insecta; order Lepidoptera; family Geometridae; genus Eupithecia; species Eupithecia insigniata. Next base: position 11,226,922 of record OX402007.1, on the reverse strand, counting down.
CGGGATGCTCCAAAGGAAAATGGCGGACAATGCTGACGTAATTGAGCTTGTAGTTGAATGTTATAAACGTTACCAAACAGAAAAGTTGGAAGAGCTCTATAATAAAACTGTAATCGACTGTACCGCAGGGTGGAAATTACATTTGTATGGTATTGACGTTGCTGATATATTGTGTGACATTTTGTTGTGGTCATTCCATGCAGACGTGGCAACGTTTTTTGGTAGAAATGTGAGAGTAACATGCGTTTCATGTGTTTCCTCTGGGGTTTGTAGCCGCAAATTCTAGTTATGGTGGTAAATGAGGGTTATTTATTGGTTTTATACATATTTTGACATGTTTTCGGCGGTTGGTTAACTATTCATGTAATTATAGTCCAGCCTCATTCGATGTACGATGTTGCAAAAAAACCGCCCATACCAAACCTAAAATTCACTTCGATGCCGTGTCTTTTGAAACGCATTTTACATTACTGTCAATTTGGGATATTTCCTGCGATGTATATTGCTTACAATAATCCTTCCTACTATAATAATATAAATATAAATGTCAAAGTTTGTATGGATGGATGTATGGATGTATGGATATTTGTTACTCTTTCACTCAAAAACTACTGAACTGATTAGGCTGAAATTTGGTATGGGTATAGTTTGGGACCTGGAATAACATATAGACTTATCCCGATAAAACGTGGGCGAAGGCGCGTGCAGCCGCTAGTTTATTATATATTTGAATCTCAAAATCAAGCTAGTGAATTTTAGGTTTTTTTTCGTGATTTGTTTACAAACATTTCACATCGAGCTTAGCATAGTTGTTCTTTGGTCCCATTTCCACTCTAACACACTTCAAACATTGAATGCATTGATAGATTTGGTTCCTAGTGTGGAACCAAATCAATCCATGCCCGGATTGATTTTATATTCTCTCAAAGATATAAACTTGATACTATTTGTTTGTTATGCCTTTTTTCGATGTTATAAGCTTTATTTAACTTTTAACCTGAATAAGTAAATTGTAACTCTTTGAAAGCTATTAAATCATAATTTTGCAACTTCTGTCCTAAATAAATAAAGCAGCTCAGTAGGGAGGTGGCTAATTATTTAATCTATAAGTAACGAGCAGCTCTGAGAAAATTGCTAGCTAGAAGGGGCCAATTTTCAATACCAAGCAGCAATTATAACTTAATGCAAGCGGTACGGAATATCTGGTATTCGGGCGTTTATTCCCTATTTGTTACTTATTTATAACTTACAGAATGGCGTTAGTTATACGCTTAAACGAAAATATGAGCTAACGATACTACGATATACACCGATTTTTTGGTGTATATCGTACCTATACTCAGGTCACACTAAAGATACAATGTTTGTAAACATGGCACCCATACCTAAAATCGCTTTATTGTTGTTGATCTTTTGTCAGAATTTGCACAGTGCAAATTCTACAAAAAACTAAAATTCATGTCGAGGTTTAGATATAAATTATACTTCAGAGAATCAACCAAAAGCAAAATTATCTTACAAGAAGTAGATGATATCGTACCGTCTTGATCCCTAAACGAAACACCCTGTCTCACTCTCGCTGACATCACTCAGTGCATGGTATAAGAAAACAGGCATGCTCTTCCGAGACACGATGGTCACGCACGTGGATGTCGCCAGGCTACGTCATCGACGCCATTGGCGAATGAGAAGACGACTCTGTTTCCTGGTGTTACCACTAGCGTACAATCGTAACTCCCTGAACTCCTGTATGAATCTGATAAAACTATGTGGTTTTGTATTTACCAATTATTTATTATATTGACTCGTGTTTAACTAACGCTGTTTTGAATGATCTTACAAATATAATTGACTATTGTAATTTTTTTATTGATTTTTCAATTAACTATTATCACATTAGTTTCCCAACTTCAAAATTTTGTTGATATGAACTGGACAGTGACGTCACTTGGCGACACTCCCGGAAGAGCATACCTTGTTTTCATAAGAAAACAAGGTATGCTCGACGACGATATGACGTACACTGAGGCATAGTATAAACCATGTCTCAGTGTACGTTGTCATTATGTTATTTTGTGTCGTCGAAGTCGCACCGCTCCTTCCAATTTAAACTCTTTCCTAATTCCTTATATACCTACAATGCACAATATTTTTCAATCTGCACCACTAGGAAAATTTAGAATTTTTGTGTTTATGTCAAAACACGAACAATTTTATTATTTAAAATCATTCGAATGTGCAGTGGCAGGCCTAGGAGACGCTGGCTGGCGAGACAATTTAGACGCGTTCCGGGCTGATTGATGAAACCTGTAAAAGTTTGGGGGAGACCTTTACCCAGCAGTGGGACAATATACTAGATCAGAAAATATAAAAAAATCTAGCCACAACAAATTACCCGCAAACCGCCAGTCCTTTGGGCAACTTGCCACTTAAATAATCAAACTTCAAATAGGACGTTTCAAATTAGCCTCTAAGTGCATTTCGATATTAATTGCAGTGGATTCAGTCGGTTAGTTTCCGCTACTGATTGGTCTGCCCTACGATCAATGGTTCATCATCTATTATTGCTTTTGATTCGTATAGCCCGTAATTGTTGGTTTAAATAGGTGAAATTCTTGACTGCTACTGCTATATTAAACAATCTTTAGGTTAATTGCTAGCGGTATATGTATATTCTTATTTTTGGAGAAATTAAGAGAACGCAAATATGAGAATGGTGAAGGGAAGTAAAACTTTACCGCTGTTGTAGAGGAAGCAAAACACTACCTACCTGTTACTAATTTTTTTATCCTCTTGATAATCTTATTTTATAGTTTGTTTCATTTTATAGCTTTTTACTAAGGATATGTTTGGCAATTCGCGACCCGGCTCGCACGGGTGCAATGCTGATACTAAATTAGGCATATAAATTTTTCTCTCGAATTACTGATTTATTCAAATGACCCGAGTCGAGTATCGACGCAGAGCCAGGTCGACGCAGGGGAAACCATTCAACACAATTAGTGTCTCTATATACCATATTGAATCCCTAGCCTGTGGTGTATTTCAGGACTTCTCCTTTTAATGTTTTACACATGTGTCACACGTAAAAAAATTATTCATAAAAAAACATAAGTGAAAAAAAAACGAAAAACCTACTATTCATATTGTTAGCAAAGTGTACTAAAACAAACGTCACGAAATTGTGGCAAGGCCAGAACCTTACCCAGAACCCACTGATCTAAAGTCGATGAAACTTCCGCTCCTAAAAAATCATAATAGACATATTCTCAGAATTTATACACGCATGCTATCATAATGCGATCAAGCGCGAGGTCCCCAAATCGGCCCAAACGACCCCCAATACATTGTGTTACATTTGGTACAACGGGTATAGCCCTCGCAAGTTAGCTTGTTACCTATGCGTAAAAGGTTTTGTCGGTGGTTTTGTATCAGCTTTGCCATTCGACATGGCAATAATGCCATCATTTTGAGCCCTGCCTTTTGGTGGCTTTAATTTTTAGGAATGATTTGTGTGTAAGTGAACAATTTATTATATTGTTTATTTTAATTCAATCGTATAATTTTTAATTTTATCGTATAATATAATCGTATTTTATTAAGAACGTGCTTTAAAATGTTTCTTTTACGCAATGTGATATGGAATAAAGCTCTTTTTATATTATTTAATTTTTTTATATAATTAAGTTATTTTAATTCTATGCTACCACTCTTCACCTATGTACCGGTGTGCACTATAATACGTCCTGTGACAATGGCTAATCTCCATTGAGACTGATCGCATTGGCCGAGGTTTTCATCATCATACAGTCTTCTTTCTTGTAGCTATTTAATTTTCAATTAATTTTCTCAGCGACCAGTATTTTTTCCAGCCCACTTGTCGCTGGCATGCTGCAGGAGTTGGCTAGCTCTAGTACAAAAGCTACCTACAAGTACAACTAAGTACAACAGTCTTATTTAGAGTCTCGTTTCTCTCTCGTGATCGAGATACTTGCGCCAAAGAGGTGTAATAACGGTAAATGGTAGCCATCCCGAAGCGACGCATTAACATTCACGGAGAGAGAATCTCTGTGGTTGCTATTGGCGGTTCTCGAGACTTTCTCACTTTACTTGGTGGCTGCCTATTAACTTTTTACTTGTCTTCATGAAGATCTATTTCCAGTTGTGGGTACACCCTGGAAAGCCTAAGCCTGCTTTATTATAACTCTGCAGCATGCAGCTTAAATGCATAGCGCATTAACAGGGGTCTTATTTAATGTTGGAAGGTAAAAAAAAAAAATTCAGTTGCAAAGTATAGAACTGTCACTGTAGGGCTTATAACAGACCAGCCGTCTGTCATTGTCTCAAGACGTTGACAGTCATTCCATAATAACGTAAATTTTACCGGTACAAAATGTAATTATGGCTTTTCTGAAAATAGTATGACGAGCCGTGTAGGCTACTAAATACTGTCTCATTTGCTGTTGTATCACGTAACTACCCAATAAAGTCTGTTCACCCTATCAAGAAACCTGCGTTTCATTATTTAGCTGATATTTTTAAGCTTTCGCGATATTTTTAACAAATTCTCTTCGTCATTTCTGAATAAATAGTTTGAATACTTTTCAAAAATCCGTGTCTTCTATAAATTGCGTTCTATAAATATCGGTAAATATGAAGTGCGAAAATAGCGATCGATATGGTATTTCCCGTTAATGGTACGAGTATTTTACGAGTTGATCGTTTATAAAGTTTAAAAGTTACAAATAGTTGGCATTTTCAGCCGACTTCAAAAGGAGGAGGTTCTCAATTCACCTTAGGCTGTTTTTAATTTTTTGTATGTTTGTTACGCGATATCTCAGCCAGTTATGGACCGATCTTGAAAAATCTTTCATTATTGTATAGAAAATGATCCTTAAGGGGTTCTATAAAAAAATTATTCCTAGGGGATTACTATTTATCCCGCAAAACTTAAAATAAGAGTAACAGTAAGATAATTTGAAGTCGGTTTATCGTTTTTTAAAACACGCCATATATCCTTATATGGTATTGTCCGTCGAAAGGTAATTTAATTGTTTCGAATCGATCTAACATCTAACTAACCAATGGTAATCTAAGAACGAATTTCGTAGAAACAGATTTTCTTCTCGCTCTTTTTATTTTAAGGCACTAGACCTCTAGAGGTCTAGCACTACTAATCCCTTAAAATAAAAAGTGCTACTACGTAACGTCGTAAACGTCTATACGTTAATACATGTACTTAATTATTACCTCGGGAACATTTTCAGGCAGAATTTTTTACATTTTCGCAATGTTACTTAGCGCTGTTACTTAAAATCACAGTTTTATATTTTTGCGCTCATCTTCTTTGTTTCTGTAAGATGTTTTTGGGATAAGAGCGTCTATTCATTTCGCGACGAGACGAGAGGAGACTCGCACGGGACTGAATTGCCGAAAATGAGAGCTTGTTTAGTTTTTCTTCATAAATTTTTATTAGACTAAGTAACTTAATATTTTTAATAGACTATAAGTTAGACTAACTCATAGTCTACTTAAAATTTTAAGTTTTTAGTAGACTATAAGTTAGACTAACTCATTAGTCTACTAAAAATTTAAGTTACCAACGTTGCTCAGCTATGGAAAGAGCTATGCTTGGAGTTTCTCTGAAGGATAGGTTTCGTAACAAATACAGTTCACAGAGAACCAAAGTTCAAAGAATTAGCTAGCTGAAGTGGCAGTGGCCTGGCCATATATCGCAAAGACAACAGCTGGAGTTAACGTGTTCTTGAGTGGAGACTGCGACTCGGCAAACGTAGTGATGGACGACCTCCGTCCAGGTGGCATGACGATTTGCGAAAGACTGCAAACAGATGCTGGATGAGGCAAGCTGAAGACAGGGCGCTAAGGCGCTCATTAAGGGCGGCTTATGTCCAGCTGTGGACTAATATACTTAACGAAACAATTTACAAACAATTTGATAATAAATGTGACATTTGGCGGTCTTATCGCTCACGAGTGATCTCTACCAGACAACCGATTTATTTGCGTGAACACAATGTAGGTTACGCAGATGTTAATAATATTTAGTTTCAATTATGTTTTACTAAGATTAGCATGCAAATATTACATTAATTTCGATGATGATGACTTACCAAAGGCTTATTATTTCACAGTTTCCAGAAAACTCTTCTTTGTTTGTTCCTCAATGGAAAGGGACCTGATCTCTTAGCCTGTGTGGAGAAAGAAACGCTGATAATAAAGTTATGTTCTCAAATATTATAAATTAGCTACTGCCTGCGCCTTCGCCCGCATTATTTCGGGATAAAAAATGTCTTTATGTTATTCCAGGTCCCAAACTAGACCCATACAAAATTTCAGCCTAATCTGTTCAGTAGTTTTTGTGTGAAAGAGTAACAAATATCCATACATCCATCCATACAAACTTTGATTATCATAGTAGGATTGTTGATGGTTTTTGTTGTTTAGGTACGTATGTTTGAAACTGGTACTTGATCAAATCAAATCAAAAATTCCGTAAAAACAATAAATGTACACAGGCAAATTCTTAAAATTAAACACTGGCATGGAATAAAGTGATGGAAATAATGTGATATTTTAGATTTCGATCGCTTCGGTATGTAGACTAAAGTAAAGAAGCGTCGAAGAAACCTTTAGCCTGTTAGGTGTTAAGATCGAATTATCTGACCAAGCAAACGGACTTAAAAATTCCGTCTCGCCCCCTGTAAATGTAGTATGAGTCAAATCGTAGGTGTATTATCTGGTTCTATCTAAAATCTAAATGAAGAGCATTGTATATCCTTTGTTTCTCATATTGCATTTTTTGAAGAAACTCAAGAGCTAAGAGGACTTTCCTCTGCTTTAGAGAAATGAACCGTTTGCAGACATATTTTTTACAGACAGCAGCGTGTTTGAGTGAGCGAGCATTATAGGTAAATGAGATTTTTTTACAGAATAGTGCAAAAAATAGTTCAGAACATAAACGACTTTTCTTCACAGCCAAAGAAAATAAACTACACAGATTCCAATAATGTTTTTTAAATAGAAAATAAAATCCGTCATTGAATGATTGTATTTATTCGTTGTGAAGTTTACAGAACTTTATTGCCATACTAGCTGACCCGCTCGCAGCTACGCCCGCGTGGACTTAGAAGAATATCCCACCATGCATTGTTTTTTTTTATATTTATTATCTGAAAGGGTAGGCAGCGTTTTCGAAGAAAGCTCCCAGGCAGCTTGACTTTTACCGACACTTCCAACAATTATCGTTATATACTTAAACCTTTCTCATGAATCACTCTATCTATTGGTGAAAACTGCATAAAAATCCGTTCAGTAGTTTTTGACTTTATCGCGAACAGACAGACGCGGCTGAGGACTTTGTTTTATAATATGCAGTGATTTATATTTAGCTCGGAAAAAGGTTTTGCAGCAAACTGCAAGCTAATAACGAGGATTGACCGCTCCAAAATAAATTGCTGGATGCACAAAGTGTGTTTGACTTTCTAGACTGTCACTGTGCTGTCACTGCCTAGCTGTCAGTGTTATCAATCAATGCCATGTTCGGATTCAGGCGCCAACTGGTGACAAGTGACCCCGGAGTGGAAACAAAATAGGACGGGATTGATTACTTGCGAAGTTGCAATCCTGCCACGCATCACGCTCCGTGTTCCGTGTCGACGCACCTACGCGCGTACTTGCGGGAGTGCGGAACTGCCCGCATGATTATATCATGCGGGTTTTTTACGCACTCACGAGCGTAGTTTGTATTAGCCAGTAATAAAATCCTTTAGATATAGTAACATTTAAGTAGCTTTAAAGTTTGTTATTAAATTTAATTATCATCGGAAGATTAACAGAAATCTAGGAGTTGGGCGTTGACACTACCACACAGTTTGTTAAACTTTGGTAGTGTCATCGTTTCTATATGTACCTATGAACCTCATGTAAGAATGTTCTGTTTTTTTTTTATTATAGTTGCGTCTGTGGATTCGCGGCGGCTCTGACTCATTTCATTCAAAATCCTTCCAAAATCCTGCACGGTACTGTGGGACGCGGTGTGCCATACCTTGCATCTCGCTCCGCACCTACGCGCGTGGTGCATGCTTCTCCGCGCTTGAGCGCGTGATCCGCAAGAACGCACGTAAATGCGTTTTCTGTGTGTTGGACTGTGCGTGTTTTATATACAAACGGAGATACTTACAGGCAACGACGTTAGAAGACGCATCCACGCAACACACAGCGTGGTGCGTGGCAGTGTGTTGATCGCCTTACTGTAGGTTTAGAGTGAACTCTATGGGTGAAAAGATAACCTATTTACCTAGGTAGGTACCCGTAGCACTACCAGTAGTGTCTTGGGAAAGTATATTTCCCTTCACTGTAATAGTAGTGCCAAGCGGTAGTGCCTAAGAAAAGAAAGAATGTAATCTGTCTGTTAACTTTATTTCGCATGTCGGAACGCAACACGCTAAAAACAAAAAGCTTATTATATTATTTAGTTAAAACATTACCACTAACTCATAGCAGGCGAACCTTCCATCGCTGTGCCAAAGAGGTCGTCAACAGTTAAACAGTGCCCAGGAGGCATGAATGAATCAAACTGTGCTCTCTGAAGTTAATCCTGCATTCTGTATTGGTTAATTTACTGTTTGGCCGACTTTCCATGTTGCTTTGGGCTCTTATGGGAGTAACGTTACAGAACTCGACTGAGTTTGAAGGCTGATCTACTGATGAGTAAGTACTTTTAATCCGCCTGGGATCTGAATGTTATGCAACCATTACGAACTTAAAAAAGCGCTGGAAAAATGCCATTTTACCCTCTCCAGTTGAATTCTTGAGAACAAATACTATACCTAGTTTTTTCTCCCGCGTTTTAGTGCGTCAGTAATGACTTACTTTCTACCTCATATTTGGAAAGGTATAAGTCAGTTTCCAAGCATTTTGGTTTCGACATTAAATGTCGAATCGTAACTAACCTAGGAAAAAACCCTTTTGCTCGTTCTAACATTTCATTCATGGATGTACGACACGCTTGGAGCCCCGAGAACAAACAAGCCCAGAATAACCTAGCACATCACGTGATTTACGCTTATTTCATAGAATAACTTAGAATATACTATAACGGGTGTATTTTTTGGACGGGGCACAAAAGGTGTTTTCGTGATATTTAACTTTTTTGTACTTAAACATCAGTTGGTACTATATAAGGTTAATAAACCTATATTTAGATCACTAGAAGAAACACGATCGGTTGGCAACAAAAAAGTTTATGGGTAAAAAGTCAATTTTCTTCATAACTGTAATTTTTTTTAATCTGTGATATATTGATGGTCTTCTCATACCATTTTGTTGCTGCTACACCAGTTAAGGTTAACTCTCCTTACTGTCCCGTCCAATAAATCCACCCTCGATCCTATGTACCTCTACCAACTTATTTATCTTGTTTTGCGTGAAACTATTACCAACTATAATTTCCTCTAGAACTCGGTAACGAATAAGTAATACACGTCTGTAATCATGTGGAAGCGCGAACGCTCGAACTTTCGAGTACTGTGCTTCTGTGTTACCCCTAGTTTCTCCACAGTTTCCCCAAAGGTAACCAAACTCCATTATAATTCTGTGTCATTAGCCAACTTGTGGAATCAGTCTCGAATAGTAAGCCTACAATATATTTATATAGTTATATTTATATAGTTATATTGTACTGTAATTAGGAAACAACATTTGAAACTGAGAAGTTAATGTCACACACATGTCAATGTCTCTTTCGCTTACGACGCTCTGCTCTGTTCCGCTGCCGCGACAATCCACACAGTATCATCTAGTCCCAAGCTAGTATAGCTATAGCTTGTGTTAAGAGTACTCTAGGTGACTGATATACTTAATACAATACATACATAAATAGATATATTTTATATATACATAGAAAACAGCCTGAACATATTTTCGCAGAACGTACAAATCACGGGTTCGATTCCCGCCTCGAGACAAATGTTTGTACGATCTGTAAATATTTGTTCAGGGTGTTCTGTTCGTTTTCTATGTATAATAAGAAATATGTAATATATTCTATTATGTATATCAGTTATCTAGTACCTACGTACCCATAATACAAGCTCTGCTTAGCTTGGGGCTAGATAATGCTGTGTGAATTGTAAGTATTATTATTTATTTATTAAACATTTGTCCCAAGCCGGGAATCGAACCCACAACCTCCTGCGTCGCAGGCGGACCTTCACCCGCCGCGCCTCCTCGGTCGTTAAAGTAATATATTGTAATATATTCGGGGATTTGGGAGAGGTTGCATGCTGGTTTTAAGCCTTACTAGCTTCTGTTTGCGGCTCTGGACGCCTTTTTTCGGTATGATAAGATTCATGCATAAAGTAAATTAAGACACACATAAGTCTCAAAGTGTTTATTTATTATTTAGTTTTCTTATGTAAGTTAGAGCTATTTACAACATTATGAACTATGGTAATTTACTTAACCTACGGATAAATAGATTATTCAGAATTTGTACATTAGGTACATCGAATTCCTTTTCTTAAGCGGTGAACTTGTTATAACACTTTCACGGCCATGCACATGCACGTCCCCAGCTCTCTGCGGCGGGCAGTGAATGCGTTAAGCAGTCTCCAAGGGTCGCAGTAACACACCAGCAGCGTGACGGTGAGTGGGAAACTTTTTTGGTTAAATCTAAGGTCTACAATAATTAATCAGATGAAATTAAGTTGTTTTTCACTGGTTGCATGTTTAATAGTATTGTTATTTTATATGGTTCGAGATGACGTATTTTACTTTGTGTTTTGTATTATAGTGAAAATTTACGATTTGCGGCGGGTTTGAACCCGCGAGCCTTAGTACGGGACTGAGCTAATCAACTGCGCAACGAGCTCAGTATTTTACCTTGTTGGTCGTTCAAAAATACTGTGACAGCAATAGTAATATAGCAGGAGCTATATTGATTTGACATGATGATGATTTATGGTGAAATAAGTTACATATTATCTTAATTACAAAAATGACATTACTATTATTATTATATTAGGACTAGACCTTACTTGAATTATGATTTGTATGAAAAGAGATCAAAACTCTTGCAACTACTAAATCTATCACTTGGCTTATCTATTCTAGTGAAGAATAATTTAAATATCTAAACCAGTCTTTTTTCTTACATCTATGAGGTTAAAAATACAAAACTTATATAAAAAACTCACACTCATTCACTGTCTTTTGGGTCCATATTTCTTTACACTTAAAAAACGATTACGCATAACGTTAACATCAAGGATATTTCAATTTGTGTTTGACTGCTCGAGCTAGACTGCCAGAAACTTTCGTCTTTTGATGAGAGCATCAAGGAATCTTCGCCTTTCTGGACCAACACATTCGGGCACGGCATTAGTTCAACGGGCATATCTACGACTGCTATTTGGCTTGCAACTACGGGTTGCACTGTAGGTTCAAGTTTCAAATTCATGTCTTCTGAATTAACTTCACCACTTGCATCGTTTTCATATATTTGTTCCACTTTAGGTCCAGCATTATCAGCATCAAGAACGTCATTTGTTTTGGTGTTGGTTCTATCAGCAGGTATGCAAGTGACGTCATCAAGAGCCAACCGCAGAGGCTCGCTCTTGGTTTCATTGCGAAGTACTTGTATCCAGGAGAGTCGACAATCGCACGTCAATTGGTTACCTGAAATAAAATAACAGGTAAGCTTTAGTTTTTTCTACTATTTGTTCATTTTCTGAGAAGGGATGGAATTCCTTGGTAGATTATAGAAATGTAATTTGAGCCTCAACGAAACTTGCTTACAAATAATTTTGTTTGAAGTCAGTCTTGCAGAAACATTCTTGAGGCCCTGCCCTTCGTTGCTTTGCTGTGTTGTCTTATAGCTGTTTTTTTTGTACGTTTGGCGATACCATTATTGACTTTTTAAGTATACTATTTTTATTCCAAATATTTTACTCTCTTATTTGACTTAACTTTTTACGTACAAGTCTACATAATAATAAGCATTTTTCACTAACTCTATTAATTTATCAATAGGTACTCTAGCCTATTTAGGCTGTTGTCATTGAACGCATACCTGTGTCCCTATGTATATAAGTAAATATATGTGTATATATAAATTAATATATGCAGTTTATTTTAGGCATAATATTTATTATGAGTATTTTTATTTATTAAATCTATACTAGCACACAGAACCCCTAGTACCATCCAACAATGCTATCCATCCACGGTTGTCTGGTAGAGATCGCTCTCGAGCGATAAGACCGCCACTTGTAACTTAGTTTTAAAATTGTATTTTTTTTATTTCTGTCTCTTACCAATAAGTGTGCAATAAAGAATTTTCTATCTTCTATCTATCTTCTATCTACTCGCGCAGTTATCATTACTTACTACGAGGGAAATATCAACAAAACCCAAGCTATTCAAAATATTTCCCTGAAATCAAAACTTAAATCCATAAAATATAGTTCTATGTAAATTCTGGAATCTGAATCTTCAAACTTTGCAAGATTATTTATTCTGGAACATAAATTCATCTGCCCGAGTAAGTTTATATCTCAAACACACAAACTTGAGAGTTTGAGATCAGCTAGCATTCTTTTTGGGAAGTTTTTTGTAGACATTTTGTAATTTTAACACGTTACTGCCCCGCCATGCAGCACCAGGGACGTGAAATATAGCCATGTGCATCACTAGCAATGAAGTTGCTAATGTATCGAAACTACCTTTATATAGGTAGGTAGGGTACATTCCACAAGCCCTTACTTAGTTATTTTTTTCAATTTTGCTTCCACTAATCTACATTATGTATTGCCCAAGCTAACTAAACCTACATATTTTTCTACAAACATTATTAAAGTCACGACTACTGTATATACTACTTAAGTATTTAAAAAAACCTTATATGTTGATATTATTGTATTAATTTTCATTATTCAAGAGTTATAATATCCATAAAATACCATAAATGTGTGACAAGACACGTGCCCTTTAGTAAAAAAGTTATAATTAAATCCATGAGAAAAATATTTGTGTACTTATAGTAACAAAACCCCCTATAACTATAGGGCTGTGGGGTAAAACACACGGTATTGTCCCTAAATCGAGTTATTACGTCATTGTTGATTCGAAGGGAGCTGTTACACTCATTAATTGTCCTTAATGTAGAGGGGGCTTTATAGAGATTAAAACCCTGCAGGGAATATTTGGCCATTGTTTGCAAAATACAGTTACGAGTATCTTCCGTTGACGTGCTGCCTAATTACATGTTTCGGCAAATGATTACGAGAGAGAAATCCATTCCTATTTAAATGCTCATTTTGTTGAACAATAAGTAATGAAACTTACCACTTAGATAAAGAACCGAAGTCTTCATTTTCAGATTCTCCAGAATGGGTTTGATCGTCTCGTAAGTAAAATACTCGATGTCATTGTTCCTCAAATCCAATAACTCAAGACCACGCACTCCTTCCAAAAGCCCTTCATTAATGGATTTCAATTTATTGCCAGTCATAGACAATTTCTGGAGCAATGCAAGCCCGTCAAATGCCCTTTCAGACAGATATTTCAATTCGTTGTTATCCAAAAGTAGCTCGTTCAGGTTCCACAATTCCGTGAATGTCAAATCCCCGATCATAGACACCTTGTTTGACCTCAGATCCAATCTAGTAAGATTTCCCAGACCCCTAAAAGTGTCTTTAGTCAGCACAGTAATTAAATTTGCCTCTAACACCAGATTGTTGAGAACGGTCAAATGCTCAAAGGCTCCATCGTGCGCTAGGTTAATACTGTTAAACGACAAATCCAACGATCTTAGGTTCGGAAGATCCACAAAAACGTCTCTCTGTATCTCGCTCACTTTATTATCTTTTATGGTTAAGTTTACGAGGGACGGTAGGTTTGTGAAGGAGGAAAAATCGAGTTCAGTTATTTTGTTGTTCATCAGAGTCAGTTCTCGGAGGGTCGTTATATTTGAAAATGTTTTCTTTTCAATCTTGGTCAACGTCGCGTAGTGAATGTACAGTTTTTGTAAGCGCTTCATGCGGTGGATGACGTGTAAAGGAATGAATTTAAGCGCTCCGTCCGACCGTACGTTGAAGGTTAGTCTTTCTAAATGGGGCTGGGAGGTAAAGGTAGCCCATATAGGATCGCTGGAGTCAATTCCTCCATTGAAAACCCAGCAGTCGGCTCTGGTTGCAGTTTTCACCTCGGTATTTTCGCAGTAGCAATGAACTTTAGACTCCCTGTTCGTTATCTCACATATATTATCTTTCACGAGCGCGCCATGGTGCCGTCTCTCGGTTTTATCTCTGCGTTTTTCATTTAGTCGGCTTTCAGTGTAGGATATTTGCACTGAAGTCAGAGCCAGGGCAAGAAGTAAATATTGGACGACGGTCTCCATGCTTTCTTTCGACCTGCAACAAAGAAAAAAGGCATTAAGATGGAACCTTTTGAATTCCAGTGCTCTTTTTGCTGGAATGAAAACATCTGCTTATGGCAGATTGGTTGTCGGCATTCATTTGAATGCATCGGCTTAGAACAGCGTTTATCTGGGTATATTATTATATTCAGCAGCAATGACGCTGAAATTGATATGGAATTACTAGCGTAATTTAGAATTGTGTTCGGTCGCCCGTTTATACTTGTGCACGTAACACAAATAACACAACAAATGTATGCATTAGGTAACGCTCACTGATTGTGAGTCTTATTTGCAGGAATCTTGTGTCCCAGTTATTAGTTTGGACCTTTTCCAAATTAAATTTAAATAGTTCTCAATTGGGACAAATAATGTGGAGCCAGGAGCCAGTTCGGTGGCAGTTTTTAACTGAGTAGCTTTCCAAGTAGAACTAAACTAAATATTTTCTTAGAAAAATCAGTTAATATGGTCAAAGTGCGTGTCACAGTACACACAAAATACTCCTAAAGGTCAAGGCATTTAACAACCAAACTTTTTGAGGTGAAACAATGAAAACCTAGGTTTTTTCCCACTATCATCTGACATAACTTCAACATACAGAAAAAGCGCCTACACGTTATCTGGATCGTGATCAATCCACACTATATCCCCAGGACTAGGAACACCATACATTGCCATAAAATACACGAACCTAGCTGCACTCAGCCTAATTTGTGGGGAGTGCCCTTCACCCTTACTTTACGTGTAGTTTAGGGGTGTATGTTACTCAAACTTGTCATTCTGCCTGTTTTATGTCAGTCATGTGACTGGGCACTTGGGTAGGTTTCGATTCTGCAATTTAAAATGTTTTACTATAAGAAGCTTTACGTATTAATAAATTACGTATGATATATTGAATACTTAAAAGGAGGTTTCAATCACGGATAAAAGTTTAATGTAATAATATTTTACCAACATTAAGAATTTTTTGTTAAAAAAAATACGTTCTTTATCTAAATCCAACGTTTGTCTTCTCTTTCAAATAAGAAGTCACTCATAGGACGTAGAACTGAGATGCTAGTTAAAATTGGAGATATAAATTATATAAATGGAGTGTTAATGATACGAGGTAAAATTAGAGTTGAAGTTGGTAGACCATTGTAAAATTATCATGATCATATCAGCCCATACACGACATAGGCCTCCCCCATACGACGACGCCACAAATAGCGAACAAACGTTATAAAATGTTTTTAACAAATTATGCTTTTGCTTGAAAGTGGTTAACCATTTTCAAGCAAAAATTATACTGACGGAAGCTTACTTTTCTCATTTATTTTACCTTTTAACCCCTCTTACAACTCCATCTCAGCTCCTTATTTACCTATGTACATGCATTTCATAAAGGTTCTTTCGTAAAGGTGTTTATAGGGTAAAAATCAATTTTAACCGACTTCAAAAAAGGAGGAGGTTCTCAATTCGACGGTATGTATTTTTTCCTTTGTTTTTTGTATGTACATATGTTACGCGACATTTCCACCAATTATAGACCGATTTTGAAAATTATTTCACTATTGTATAGAAAATTATCCCGAGGTGATCCCATAAATTTTATCCCCAGGGATTAGTATTTATCCCGCAAAACCTTAAAAACAGTGTAAAAGTAAGGGATTCGAAGTCGACGTCGTCGTGGCAAAGGGCCACACAGAGGTAAACAAGAGGTAGGTTCAGGAATTTGAAGTCGGTGTATCGTTTTTTTTTAAACACACCAAATTTTAATTATTGCAATGTTTACTTATGGATGATAGTTCATATATGGTTCCGTTCCCTTCTTGGTTACCTTGCCTTTTACGCCTTGCAGCTGTTCTCCCCTTTTAATCTATTTGCCTAAACTGTTATTGATCGCCTTAATCGACTTTACAATCACATAAGAGCTTCATATCACGTGACCTCTACTCATTCCTCCCCCTGCTTTATCTTTTTTATCATAATTAGTTTTGATAACGATGTTTAATGTGAGGGTTGGCATTAATTGAAAAGGGTAGGACGGGCAGGAATATATGAATTTTTGAGAACGTGGAAAATTAAGTTTAAAGAGTTCAAAGATAAAAGCAATTCGAAGTTTTCCTATTGAATTTGTCGTTGTCATGATGGAAAGTTCTTCCAGTGGATTCTTTGCTTACTTCTGAAACTACTAGGCTAGGCTTATTCCAGTTTCCCACTTGGAACTGTCCATTTAGAGGGGAAACTGTAATATTGAAAAATACTTTTATATTATGTCCAGAATTAGCCCTCGAAGATGGGAAAGTGATTCCCCCTTAAGGGGCAAACTACAATATTAATATGTGAAATGGCTAGTTCTATTTCTTACTTCAATACCTTGTTGACGTTAACCCTAAAATCAGTTTTACCATTCGGCAGTCAATAAGTTTGACCGTCCAAATATTTGTTTAGGGTGTCTGCTAAGAAATCAAATGTTCAAAGTTTAAAATAATATTATTGGGCATAACTTAAATTTCCTGTAATGAAATAAATTTAAATGCAAATAGCCAGTCCTTATAATCTTGGTCAGTTTTCTTAACACAAAACAAAGACAATAGTATATTTTCCTATTTCATTAAGTAGACCTTTATTTTGCGAACAAACGTAACCATTAAAACAAAATTACACATTTCTTTAGTGATCTTAATTGAAATATCCTCCCTCTCTTTCTAACAGGCGGTAATTAACCGAAGTGAGACAAAAGCAGCTATATAGACTTTTTTGTTTAGAGATTGACGGAGGGTTCCCCGATGGCCTTTTACCGTTTTTAATTAGAAACATCGTTAACTTCATTGCAGAAAGTTTGGCAGTTCAATCTTTGTTTGCCGGGAAAATGCTAAAAAGTTTAATATCGTGAGAATATTTTGGCGGATCATGTTTTTTGCTAACGCTTTTAACGATCTCCGAAAATGCGAGAAAGATGAAAAAGTAAATGTGAAATTGTGGCGAAAATGGATAAGAAGGTTTCAGAGCAAAATGGTTTAGGGTTTAGTTTTTTCTGAGAATGAAATACCTACCAAAGTATCATATTTTTATTTCAAAAATGCTTTGAAGAATATGTATTTTCATAGTATCTAAGACTTTTTCTAACTTTTATGTCGACAACGATCATTCTGTCAAAATTAAGTGAAAAGTAAGAAGAAAATCTATATTAATTATATTCTATTCGGAACAAATGTTTGTACAATCTGCCGATATTTGTTCCCTGAGTTATGGATGTCTATCCTATTCTACTAACATTATAAATGTCAAAGTTTATATGGATGGATGTACGGATGTATCGATATTTGTTACTCTTTCACGCAAAAACTACTGAACTAGTCGGCTGAATTTTGGTATGGGTATAGTTTGGGACCTGGAATAACATATAGGCAAGTTTTTAACCCGATAAAACTCGGGCGAAGGCGCGGGCAACAGCTAGTATATAATAAAAAATATATATTCTTCATGTATTATTATGTATTGTATTATTATGTATTAGTATATCAGTAATCTAGTACCCATAACACAAGCTCCGCTTAGCTTGGGCTAGATGATGCTGTGTGGATTGTCCAACATTATTTATTTATTCTAGATGGGTCCACAATGTCGAGCTATAAGAAGGCTAGAACCTAGTTTTTTTTTCATATAAACCGTAATAGCCCGACTACACGCTCAAACATTTGTGCATGCATGATTGCACAAACCAGTTTGCGCAAGCACGATGAGCCCGACCACACGTTCCATCTTTCTTGCGCAAACTGTGTTTGTGCATGCGTGTTTGCACAAATGGGCTATAAAAGAGTAGCTATAATTTAACTTTTTATCTTCGCCGAAATAATCTCGTCGGTAGGTTAGGAGAGTACTCGCCCAAACTCAAATAAAAGCAAAACAAATTTTTGCCAGTATATACATATTGACTTGGCAGACAAAATATATCTACAATTGAAAAATGTTTGGTCTCCGACGAGTTTACTTTGAGTCCTTTGAGTGTTTTTGCCCTTTGTGTTTGCTTTTGCTCGCTTACTAGAATAAACAAGTAGAGAAACCAAACTTTCGAAAATCTGTAAGTTACTTAATGGGCATTCCTATTCCACTTGACAGTCATGATTTGTAATTGTTGAAGTAAATTATTTAGTAGGTAGGTAAGAAGCTTTCGTATTATAGTCGCATCATCATCATTATATCAGCCCATACACGTCCACTGCTGGACATAGGCCTCCCCATACGATGCCACAAATACTATAGTCGCATAATAACCGTTAAATGTCGCAATTAGGACATAGATAAGTTCGAGTAAGTATTCTATAATTTACCAGAAGAAGTAAAGATCTAGGTAGTGGTTAAATTCCGGTAACACCAGATCGACATGTGCGTGTTGGGCAGTGAAAGTGTTAAACTAAGAATAGGTATGTACGTACACACTTGACTGACACAAGTAAGTATTTAAAAATTCTTAAGTAAATAATTATGAACATAAGTCATAGAATTACTTAGGTATGTGTTCCATTACTAATAACACTAGCTTTTGCACGCGGCTTACATGCGCTTTTCAAGTAGCCTATGTCCGTTCCCGGGCTACCGTTTCGTAATAAAATTTCATCAATATCCGTTTAGCTGTGAAAATATAACAGACCGGAGGCCTATTCGGAACATAAAAATCGAAGAATCTAAATCGTTTTCGCACAAAATCTCTTGTGTCACTTGCAAGATAACGTTTGGACGAAAATTTATATGAAACTTCCACGCTTATTTACGTGTACGGGCCCAGAACAGACGGACATTCTTTCACTTTTATAAAAAAGTATAGATTATTATCTACTCTTTGAAGCGAGTGAAACTTCACACCATCAATTCCGATATCCAATTAATCTCTAGCACAACGCTCGATTTAATACTCAATTAATTTCTATTCAGTAATCTCATACAATTAGCATATCAGTACCAATAATTCACGAAGAGAAGTTGTAATTATCTTCCCGGACCAGTAATTTACACAGATGATGGAAGCACCAATTTCCATAATTAATATGGATTCTTCTTAAATTTTACATACAAAGGTACGACTAGATAAAGACAATATAAGTATGTATATGGGTATATGTATATAAGTAAGTATGTATGGTGGGAACACTAACAGGACACTGCCCAATAAACAAACACCTATTCACCATCGGAGCGACAGACAGCCCTCTCTGCAGAGGATGTCTCAGTGACGAAGAAACAGCAGCCCACGCAGTCCTGGAATGCGAGGGAGTAACAACACAACGAACTGAAATCCTCAACTTGCCGAGGTCACTCCGCGAAGCCTGTGAAGATCCCAGGAAGATTCTGCGCTTCTGGACGGAGTTAGGCTGGCTTTGCTAGCAAAAACAACGCATAATGGACCAAATAGAGTTCAAATGCGGACAAGGGAGTACCCATACCTAATTCTAAACCTATGTATAATAGTTAAAATAAATAGTTATATTATAATAATAATACATATAATGCTGGATAACCTATACATCATCATCTCTAGCTAATAAGACTATAAATATATTAAAACAACTAGCTGTTACCCGCGCCTTCACCCGCGTTTTATCGGGATAAAAAATAGCTTATATGTTATTCCAGGCCCCAAACTATACCAAACAGCCTAATCGGTTTTGCGTGAAAGAGTAACAAATATCCATACATCCATCCATACAAACTTTGAAATTTATAATATTATTAGTAGGAAGTAGGATAAAACAAACAGTTAATAAGTTCCTTCTGGGAAAGCGTACTCCATCTTAGGCCACATCTTCACTTTCTCAAGTGAGATGGTGGTCAAACGCTTTACCATAACCAGACAGAAAATCAACGCGTTTCAACCAGTCATTGTCTACTTCAAAGTCGTGCGTCAAATCTGTAAAGATTCAGGTAAAAATCCTCCACAAAAGCACAGCAAGTTCAATAAAAGCTACCTATCGCTTTATTTCAAGCTGCAACAAACGGATCAGAATTCTAGAGAGCATTCCCTCTTCAATGAATCCCAAGAAAGCCGGCGGAAACCGACAGATCAATGCTTGGAAACAATAGTTAGGATTACATCACACAGCGCGGTGTTGTCGATAAATTCAATACAGGAATATCTGTTGAGATGCGATCTTCTGTGTTAGGATTTACCTTGTATGGTTTTACCTCAAAATGTATGTTGCACCACGTGAGTACTACATTCTACACGTTGGTACTGACGTTGAATTCCGTTTGTCTGTTTTGTTCTTTGTTCATTAACTATCAGCTCATATAATTGATAAATATATATAGAACAAATGAACCAAGTTTATGTAGACCCCTTACGTAGAGACAATAAGAAAAGTGCCAATGGGCAGGTTCTTAGTGATATGTTTGTTTTTTAATTAAGTTAAAACAAAACTGCCCATTAGCCAAATCTATGGCTAGATTGTAATGTTATTCTAGCTAAACAACAATATAAAAATCTGGCTGAGCCGATTTTTATCATAAGGGTCTATTCAGCAGTTCATTCAGCGAAATCAACCTAGGAAGTTGGTTGACAAAAAGAAGGTCCTAAGTATCTACGGGGATTAATTAGCTCTTAACTTCAATCTTGCAGTATCAATGAAATTGTGTGCTGTAAGATGGTTAACATTATCGTCAGGTAGGCTATTCGATTGTACCACCAATTCAAGATTTAATAAAATGTTACAATCACTTCAAATTAAGCTACTTCTAGCACTCGTTTGCAGCGAAACGGTTATTTTAGATGAAATCGATACTTCTGATGAGCGCGCCAGTCCAATTGTAAATGTTTATTCAATTTGAATGACCTTTTCCATTTAGAGGTCATTGTAAAATAACATTTTCAAAGGGTTATTTCGAAATAACTTACCAATAGGTTCATGTCGGTGACATTTTGAAATTGGTTGTGTATTTTAGTTGGGCACCAGCTGAACATTGTAATAGGGTTGTAAACAAAACTATTTATAGATCTATATTTTTGCCCAACTGCCAAAAAGGGTATGGTTTGTTTATTACAAAGCTCAATTTGTCTTTGTTCGGTGAGAAAATTGAGAAATGTGGTTCACCGATACTCTACTTTTTTACCTAACTAGGTGCTTAGGACGAACCTTATTGTTTAATTAAAATATCTAGTTTTAGGTACATATAGATCGTGTTATAATTGGGCTAAGGCTGTTTTTGCCTCGTTTATAATAGCTGGTATTATAATAGAAACGAAAACACTCAGTTATTATTATTACTATAATAATAACTGAGTGTTTTTGTGTAATTCAGTTTGAATTATATGCCAAATAACTAGAAATAATAACCATAGGTGTACCCAGGTTAGGTAACCTGGGTACTAAATAATGTGTAAGCTGAACATGTGTTTGTTACACACAACAAAAGAAGGACTAAAGATTTTTGTATTCGATAATAATGGTTCTAAATTATACACTATGTCCCATAATTATCGGAGTGTGAGGGAACAGGGGTGGACACATATGCCGCGGACGATAACCGCTTGTTATAGTACTGGAACAAAACTCGCTGTGTATAAGGGGTGTTGACATGTATTCCATCATAAAGGGAGTTGCCTACCTAGTTGCTAAAACTGTTCCATTGTGTTAGTTGCTATTATTTACTATTCTGATATCAACATCTACAGATACTGGGGCCCTATATTCTTTAAATTAAGTTTTCAATATTCCAGAAAAGCTAACGACTGCAAAATGTATATGCCATGACAAGGTAAGGTATAATAATAAGGAGTTTATAATAATAACACAGCTCACGATACAATTCACAGATTGGTGTACAAAATTATACTCAAAATTTCCGGTAAAGTTTACAAACAGACAATACAAACTACAAAATTCTGCTAAATTAATCGCCTAAAAATGTATGTGACAACGGTATCGACGCAGAATCAGATTTTCGGATTGCAATAACTTTATTTCTTTAGTCTAAATAGGCACTCAGACAAGTCAAATTTTATACTATAAACAGCTAAAAATCGTCAACATATCCACGTGTTGGTAATTAACTTATTAGTTTCTAATTAGTCAAATATCGCTCTATAGGTAGGTTAATAGAAATATTGAATTACTTACCTTTCTAAAATTATTGACTTTGAAATAGAGATTCAACATCTTTATTCATTTATTTTAACCTCTCACACTATATTATTTTGTATCACAATAATACATTTACCAGTGCATTGCATTTTGATAATCTAATCTTTCAGGAAATACAAGAGCTAACTGGATAGCCAATATTTTATTCCAATGCCAATTCCCGTATCGGTCGTTTAGAAAGCCATTTTGAATATCATTTCAATAATGATACCAACCTATACCGTGCATCGGTTAAATGGAATAACCAAATTGCAAATGCAAATAATTGAGAGTCGGTACGGTAACAGTTAATACCGTTTCATAAGACTCAAAATATAATTTCATGGATAAACCTAGCTACCTGCCTAGCTGAAGAGACTAATAGGGGATATGTCACAGTATCCGCCGTTTTAGATTTTAAGAAGGTTGGTGTTGGCAATGACGAAGAACAGCCAAGATCAAATTTGCAGGAACATGTGAAATCAGAGTGGAATTTACCGCTAAAATCTATTTGAAACGCTAGAAGGGTGAAATAAGATATCGTCGAACCTTTTCATACAGGTTAAGTAAAAAATTTTTGGTACGGGAATGTTATGTTCTTCAGAATCAGTTTCTTTGATCTGGTATACATTTGTGACAAAGCTCGGAGTTTGATAGGACCATGGTAGAACTATAAATAATCTGTGACCCGAGAGCTGGTGAGTATCTGGCGCAGCGCATTAGCATTGCCATACAGCGAGGCAATGCAGCCAGCGTCGTGGGGACGCTTCCGACTGGTATTGATATGGACCAGTTGAGCTACCTGTAAATTGTTTGCAACAGTCTGCAGTTAGCTCAATTGTTTCAATTGTAAATGCTGGTTTAATTTGATTGTTATTTTCTCAGTCAATAAATAAAAATAATAGATCATCATTAACGTCATTAATTACGTCACCGTCAGCTTTAATACGTACCAACCAATCCTATCCATACAAAGTTTGCCTGGAAGAGATGCTGTTAGCGATAAGACCGCCGATTGTGCTACACTAGATATAGTTTGTATTAACTTCTTATTTAAGTTTTTCATTTATTGATGGTGCAATGAAGAAATATTCTCCTTTATTCTAATAAATAATGCTGGACAATCCACAGAGCATTATCTAGCCCCAAGCTAAGCAGAGCTTGTGTTATAGGTACTAGATGACTGATATACTAAATATGATATATTACATAGAATGATATAAAGACATTTCTTTAATATACATATAAAATACCAAGAACACCCGGAACAAAGATTTGCAGATCGTACAATCTAACCCGCAACCTCCTGCGTCGCAGACTGCATAATAAAGCCCTGCTGGTTAATTCACATAAATCAGATTGTATTCGTATTGTGTGTCAGATTGTACTCATATTTTCGTCAATCATTGCTTCATCTTCTTTTGTTTTAATTTGTTATCAAAACACAGCCGATGAGGGCTGAAAATAGAGTGAGTTATACTGAGACTAAGCCAGTTATGCTGTGATATCTCTAAAATATTTTCTTAATGTCTGTACTCTTGGTAAAAATATAAAGACTAATTAGATATAGAACTGTTTTATTTCCCACTGCATATACACAATAATTATATAAATTAATAATTTTCAATACGTAGCTTTGTACAAGTTTGTTTCTAGGTAAGTACATAATATAAGTTTTGTTTTATATAATAATAAATAAATAAATAAATAATGCTGGACAATTCACACAGCATCATCTAGCCCCAAGCTAAGCGGCGCTTGTGTTATGGGTACTAGATAACTGATATATGTACATAATACAATATATTACATAGATAGATATTTTTTATTATACGACTAATATATAGCATATATAGAAAAACGACCAGAACACCCTGAACAAATATTTGCAGATCATACAAATGTTTGTCCCGAGGCGGGAATCGAACCCAACCTCCTGCGTCGCAGGCGGACCTTCGCCCACCGCGCCACATCGGTCGTCACGAATCACGAGTCACGACGTCGTCAATAATGTTTTACTATATTAATAAAATTTCATTGTTTACTGTCTGTGCACTATCAACGCTTTTTTTTCTTATATTTTTTTCTCCTGTTGCCTGGAAGAAATCACTCTCAGCAATAAGGCCGCCTTTTTTACTGTGTTTATTTTAAATTTAGATGTAAGAGTTTATTATTAATGCCAATTTTTAGTAATCATTCATTTTTTTATACTCCCTAACTGTGTTAGTGATTTTCATAACAGTGTAATTGAGGGCTCTTCGTACAAACTGATCAAACACATACAACCAATATTTATAATAGTTAAACTTCAAGACAAATACCAAAAACATAATCCTAAAGACGAACGTCCCCTAAAATACGTACAAAACTTTCCCGTACCGAATGAATTCGAGCGCGATTGAAACTTTTCATACAGAAACCTTTTACAACGTTCAAAATTACAAAACATTCTCTTTGTGGGTTTTATATCTCTCGAAATTCTACCTTGTGACGCGAACGTAATAATCCGTTAAGAATATTGTTTTTCATGCTATTTGGATAATCCTGGGAGATGGATTTTAGATTATTGTTTCTTTTTCTTGTATTATCTACCCACCGTCGTGAATAAGTACCTATATTTTTAAAATATTCTCAACAATCGTCATGAAATAATTATAAAAATAGAATATATATACAATTTTGTCCTCTATAATTACCTTCTTATTTAATAGAATTTCTGAGAAAGACGCCTCCTTTGAATTGCGCTTTTATGATTCGGGATAAATATCTTGTACAACAAAAAAAGAAACAACTCAAAAGAAATGCCACGTACTTACCTACATACAATCTTTCTTTGCCACCTGCTTAGAAAAGCAGTCTTCACAAAATAGACTTTATGTTGTCGTCTTTACATTTCATATTTGTTCAAAGTCCTAGCACTCATTTCTAAGTCCCTTGGCTCTTTTTTCATTAAATACCTCAAAACTTCAAAAGGCACGTTTTACCTGTCCCTTTTTCTTTCAAATGTAACGTTACCTGAGCAAAAAGCATTTCTAATAAGTAGATAATGCTTTAAATTGTCCCCATTTTCTTAGAAATTTGGAATCTTTTTGTTGAAGATATAAAAACGTGAGACGTGGTCATCTATTCAACGGAAATTTTGTATGTGGGGGATAAGATCATTATAATAATTTAACAGCCCACTTTTCGGCACAATACAGCTTTTTTCGGTAAATTCAAGGCTGAATTTATCACACAAGACTATTATTACTTACTCGTGCAACTATTATAATAGAAATTAGGAATAAGTAAGTGCGGGTAGAAAAGGGAACTTAAATGTTTTGGGTAGAACGGAGAAAAATAGTTATTGGGTAGAAAATCTTTGATGGAAAGGGGAAGCACTCTACTTGAGGATAGAAGGTAGGTGATTTGGGCTAGAAACGGACATAAGTCTGGTAAAGCAACATTTCAGTTTGCCTGACCTGGCTAGCTAGCTGCCCATTCATAGTCGGAACCTCAACCGTAAATTTGCGTAAAGGCGCTGGGATCGTTCTATTTTGTGCCGGCGACAGGGACTTACGAGATCGCCAGGCTGAAGTCCATAGAGCCCATTGAACTGATAGATGACACCTGTACCTACTAAGTACGAACTACGAAGATAAGCCTTGGCAGTCAAGAAATGTATATACTATTACGTAAATAGTATAAACTAATATAAATTCCCTGGTAATAGTATAGCTTTCTGGTACTACAAAATTTGAGCCAAAAAGTTTGTCTATTTTTATCGTATCTACCGGTGTCAGAGTTTCGCAATTATGGTTGTTATATTCGTTGTCTGTGCCAGTCATAGACTTATTTTTTTTTTATCCTTAAGTCTATCGTGCCAGTACATTTATTCGCTAGTTTGTAACAAAAGAAATAAAATTAAAAAGTCGCCTTCTTTGTAATTTTTCTAATGATTTGAATCAAAATTGATACTAAATGACTCATTTAGTATTTTGATTCAAATCATATATACATTTTCATGTGGTTCGGTTAAAATAAAATTACAGAATGTTATTATGGCCAGCAAATATTTCATAGCAGTAAATATTTTCCGAATCGCTTCGAGGTGCATTTCGAAGCCGGAACGGCATTCATTTAAAATGAAAGTGGCCATAACGCTGAAAAAGTGCAGTCGGTTCATGTTTTCTGCCTGGATAATGTTAAAAATTTATGTTACCTGCTATAAAGTTTAAAATTGCATATGCGTATTATGTATTTTTGCGTACCTAAATAATTAAAAGCTGCAGTCGATGTGGCGCTGCGGGCGAAGGTTTGCCTGATCACGATCACAATCCGACGTAAGACAAATGTTTGTACGATCTGCAAATATTTGTCTCAGGTTGTCTTGGTATTTTCTATTTACTTATAATAAAAAATATCAAAAATATCAAAATTCAATATATGTATTTTATATCAGTCATCTAGTACCCATAACACAAGCTCTGCTTAGCTTGGGGCTAGATGATGGTGAGTGGATTGTCAACATTATTTATTTAATTTATTTATTTACTGTACTGGATTATATTTATATATATATACATATTACGAAATAAAAAGGCGTTATAAAAGCGAATGTTTGTGCCGTTTTTGTGAAGATGTGAGCGAGATGAAAGTTTGCAAACATATGTATGTATATAGATCTGGGTCTGCAAAAACATATAATAGTGTAACGTATTATTCCAAAAAACGCGTGCAAAGCCGCGGGCAGTAGCGTAAGTATTAATAACAATTCACTTACTTTGACATTCAAGTGTTGATCCTTCTACTTGCATAAATTACGTTTGATCCTGGTTCAATCATCGTGAAACTTTGCGAAGGTAATATAAACTAATTTCACTCGAACCGAGCCGATACCAAATATTTCATTGAGATAATCATGCCGCCGATATTCCCAGTCACGAACATAAAATTACGAACTTAATTCAAAAGGCTGGCCCAGTAAGTTTAATCTTGCTGCAAATTATTCGTAGATATTAAAGTAAAAAATTGATAAGATTTTTATTTTGCCAGAAAAGAGATGATTAGG
Source organism: Eupithecia insigniata (assembly GCA_947859395.1). Lineage (NCBI taxonomy): Eukaryota > Metazoa > Arthropoda > Insecta > Lepidoptera > Geometridae > Eupithecia > Eupithecia insigniata. Next base: position 11,199,336 of record OX402007.1, on the reverse strand, counting down.
ATACATGAGAAACTGACAAAAACGGTCTCCATTCAGCATGTGCTATGGTAGAGCTGATCATACCATAGTGCTGATCTTCCGTGGAGATGGTAGTGCATAAAGTGACCTCATAAACAGATACAAAGAACAAAAATAATATGTAAATTTAAAGAACAAAAACTAAAACTATGGAAACAATATTATTAATTTCCATGATCACGAGCCATATAGTGACCCGGTCCTTTGGGACGCAAGTATGGGGCTGTATCATCCTTGGTTGCACAATATAATACACCCGAAGATGATATCCGCCAGGTGTAGGGACTATTGCAAACGAAAATGAAAATAACAAAAAAGCCATGTTATTGTGGTGAATGGATGGTTTCGGTAATTGGGCTATGGGGGAGACTATGGACGCCTGCCATAAACATACTCTCAATACTGTTACAAGCGGCAGACGGTGGCTTGCCCATTGCTGGATGGGTTCGTCAAATTGTCGGCGTAAATTTATAAATATATAATTAATATTATTATAATTTCTTTACGTTTATAATATAAATTATGGAATTATCTTTGTACTTACATTTCAAAATAAACTTTTGTTTTAATTTTGAACTATGGTATGCAAAGAACGGCTTGTTTGAGCTGATGTCTTGAGACTCAAGTAATACTTTTTTGGGTGATTGTTTGAAAGAGTATAGAGACTTATTAATTAATAAATCTTTATAAATCTATCGAATCATTAATATGAAGCTACCTTGGCACAAGTGTTTCGTAACGCCACCGCTGTGTTACGTGATGACTGATGAGTTACATTTGTCTAAATCGCGCGGATAAATAGCAATAAGAAAACAGAAGTAGCCATTCTCAATTACAAAGGTTCTCATTTACAACTACTATGTTTGCTAACGACCTAACAGCCATCTAATCTGTTGTAGCACTCAAGCACAAGTTAATTTTCCGATCATGCCCGCAAGTTGACAAACTTAATAAACCATTAATTAGCGTTCCTTCCCGAAAACAGTCCTGTTTCAACATTTGCAGAATTTTAATCAACTTTACGGTACAAGTTTTGTAAGTTAACTTGTAACTTGTAAAAGTTAGGCTTAATTTGACGAGAGGTCCATTAGAACGTCACCGGTTTTCGCTTGAGCCAATTAAAGCCTCTCCACACTCGCGCGCAATACGCGGCATAAAATCGCGTCGCGGATCGCGGTGCGAAACTGCTTAGGACTGCACACTCACGCGCGAATTGCGCGCGCCTTACAGCACGTTCACATGTGCATAAGGTTTTAAGATCCTGTAAAAACCAAATCTGTTTTTTGCAGGGTACGGTTTAATCAAAATACAATTTGTATTTATGAGTTCACACGTGCAGGTTTTAAGATCCGGAAAATAACCAAATCGGGCAATAATGTATTGTGATCCTGCAAATAACCGATCCGTGTGAACATTCTGTCATGAACCCTTTGTCAGGAAAAAAATCGACAACTACGGGACCGAGGCGAGAACGCAACGCGAACATGCATGGAATCCACGCTCATGGTTCGAGCGTGATCCACGCGCGCGTGTGGAGAGGCTTTTTAGTAAATACGTTACATGATTAATGAAGTAGATACTTAGGGAGTTTACGGCCATGGCCGTCTGGAAGATTTAATTTATTTGAAGTTTCTAAATATTTTGAAACAAAAATCTTAGTTTGATCTAATAATTACCGGATAAAACCGGTAAATCTTAATTTTTTATACTTAATTAGTTCTAAGGGGATGCTAAACTACTGATTTTCACTTGATTGATTAAGAATAAGTTAAATTATCAACAAGAAAATAACTCTGAAATTGAAAAGAAATCGGTTGGACGTCGTCGGGGCGCCGTTAAAAGAAATAAAACGACCTTTATGTAGTTTTCTCCGCCGGGAAAATAGCAAACATGCCGCTTAAAAAGAACTACCGAGCGATGGCAAACCATGTAATATAAAAAACATTTGACAGTTAAGTTGAAAGGAGAAAGGCACTTATTTATTTTATTCCTCGAACCATCAACTTGATAACCTACGTGTTGTAGCCAACCGGGAAGTCAGCGTTTTGAGTATCCGGTGACCTTTAGCACTCAGAGACGTGCTCTTTAGTAACCTATTTTATTAACTTTCAGCGTAAGCATAAGAAAAAGTATAAAATAGCAGTTAGTACGAGAAAATCTTTAGTATTCTAAAGGACAAAGCTTTGCAAGCATGCGATTTTTGTCCATTTAGGAAATTCATTAAATTTTTTTTAATGTTAATCCAGATTTTAATTAATGCCAATAAATTAGGTCAACACTAAAATGACAAAACGAAGCTAAAATAGCTATGAAATTACATCCTTCTTTCCTGATCCTTTATGAATAAACCAATGGTTTTACTAAAATTACTTGAAAAGTACACAAAATCATCATCGTATCAGCCCATACAAAATAGAAGGGTCTACTGCTGGACACAGGCCTCCCCCATACGACGCGACAAATAGCGGTCCTGAGCCGCCTCCGTCCATCGACTCCCTGCGACCGCTACGATGTCGTCGGTCCATCGGTCGTCGAGTGGATGGTCTCCCATGTAGGGGGGGGGGGGGGGGGGGGGGGGGGGGTTGCCATAATCACCACACTTGGCAGGCGGATTGGTGATCGCAGTGTTGGTGTTGAAAAATACTCAAAGGAAGCTGCTGCCCTTCTTCTGGTGGGTTCTGAGTCGGCTCTTACGACATCCACGGGTTGAGTTGGACGGGTCGATATTCGTAAGCGCGCGGCGGCCCCATGGCCACAAAAAATAAACATAAATAAAGTTACCTCTGGACGCCCCGGTTTCTTAGTGCACTTGCCAACGGAAAATTGCATTCTACATTTTCGATATCCTTTTTCGACTAAGTAATATTAGCCTTTTATTTCAAACTTTTAACAAGTTTTGCATATTATTAAAAATATGTTTATAGACCCCTTCTAATTTGTTTGCCTTCCCCAGCCTGCTCCTTCCTCTCTTGGGTTTTCCTTGTCCACATCCTGCCGGCTCCTTTGACAAGATCATCTGGCCATCGAGTGAATGGTCTGCCCTGATTCCTTTCTCGACTATAAGACTATAAAGTTTATGGTAGTACCATGTTCGAAATAACAAAGTTCCTCGATGTTACTTACGTTTCTAAAAGTTTTAATGTCAGAACATATCTATTGAGCTATAATGCGATAACGAGCACGGCAAACAACTGAAAACTTATAACAAAACTGAACTTTGCAGAGAGTGAAGTCTCTCTAGAAATATTACGTGCCAAATCAATAACGGGTACGAATCTTATTAGAAATGGTTCCTGCTGTGAATAGAAGTTTGAAAGAGAATCTATGAAGTTGTCCACCTAATTACTTTTAATTAAACCAAATTTAATCAGGCCCGTAACATGAAAGTTTGCTGTCATGCTTGAGTAATAAAAATAAAATAAATTATACTATACAGTAATCCACACAGTAATGATTTTCTATGGTACGATCCATGATCCAAGAAAACAAGGTCTGCTCCTCTGGAAGTGTCCCTTGCTCACATCACTGTCCAGCTGTCACGTTATTTCAACAAAACGTAGAAGTTGGGAAACAAAATGTGATAAAGGTCAATTGAAACATCAATAAAAAATGTCAACCGTTAATTATGTTTGTTAGATAAGTCAAAACAGCGTTAGTTAAACATGAGTTAATATGGTAAATAATGGGTAAAGAAAAAACCACATAGTTTTATCAGGTCTATACAGGTAATACAAGAAGTTCGGGTAGTTACGATTTTACGCTACTGGTAACAGATTCCTCTTCTCATTCGCTGATGACTATGATGACGTAAGCAAGTGACACCCACGTGACCATCGTGTCTCGAAGACCATACCTCATATTTTGATGTTGTCCGAAATATCAGTGAAGAAAATATTAATATTTAAATGTGACATTTGGGACAAAGTGTCCGAAGATTTTGTGTTCCAAATATCGGGACGTATAAGGGCTGATGATGATGCATCGAACTACATACATATGTATGTATATGTGATCGATAGACTGAGCACAATTTCATAACATAGCCCTTAGAATCCCTAAAGACCCCTAACTACTACGACAACCATTAGGGTTATGCTGAAGTGGTTTTTGGTAAAATAAAATGGAACCAGTAATTTTCGACTCGGATTGGTTACGGACGCACTCTATCCTCTATGTAAGTATTATATAAAACTTCTTCGAGGTGGATCAAAGATGTCGTCTTCTTGACCTAGGTTTACCAAAGAGATAGGTATGATCAAGTTTAACAATTTCAAGTCTCAACAATTGCAAATGCCAGATGGCACACCGGTTTGAGTTCCCAAACCGGTTTATCATAATGAGGATTATAATTACGGCAGTCAATGTGGTTACATGCCTTTTTGGTCAAAGCGGCTGTATAATTGGTTATCAAAAACAGCAGCAGCTCAGTCTTAAAAATGCTTAAAGAGGTTGTAGGAACTTTTTGCTGGAGTATTTCTTAACATTATCTTCGCCCAGATCATATTTATAATCACCAAGTTTAAATGAAGTTGTTATTTCAGTCCAGATCTAAAATTATGATCGTCAACTTTCCTCTCAAGGAAATTACTAAATTGTTCCATGGAACTTCCACAGTTAGACATCGCCAATTATCTAAGAGAGTATGGTAGCGCACCTGAGCCGGTAAACTCCTGTTTAGAACTCATTCATCAAAACAATCTCATTATGACTGATACAAATAACTTCGGAACTGGGAAATAAACAGCTGAAATGTAAGTCGACTTTACGCCGTGGTAATAAGGACTTTTATGGTCGTAATTTTTATGGCCCCTGAGCCTGTCGTAAGAATACTCATCAGGTAAAGAATACAATATCGTGAAAGTCGGTTTTACGTCTTTTTGTCAGCTCGGGGCTGGGCAGAGCCGAAGCTGAAGGTGACAAACACAATAGGGCTTTTACCATCTTTGTTTTGAGATTATTTTCTCTTATACTTATTTCTTTTCAGTTTATGAATTAATAAATGCGGTTGCATTTTTCATGCCACTGAGATCGAATTTACGAAGGAAGTTTTGAGCGAAAAAATTTATAAATTAAATTGATTTCTTTTTTCACTGGCCTATTGCCAGTTCGTTTAAAACAGCATATAACTAGCAAGGCTACTATTTTCTGTGACATTCACGACAAAAAATACATAGACAGCAGGTGGGTAAACTTGCAAATTTATTAAGAAGATTGGCCATAACCGTAGTGTTCATTATTAAGGTTTCCAGTAGGCGCGAGTTTTTTTATTGTAATTTTATCTTTTCTGCGTTCTTTAAAATATAAAGCTAGCGGAAAAGTAATTTGTCGCAAATCGTTAACCATTTTCTATTAATTTTTGAAAAAATAACTTTGATTCATTGGTATTTTAGTGAATTTGGGAAAATTGCATTTGATTTTGGGCTAAAAATCAACATATTCCCGCAAATCCTCTCAAAATACAATTTAATATAATTCTCAGGACATCTGTGATGTTGGCTTCGGCTCCACGCATGCCTCCTAAAGGACCGGGTCACTATATGGCCCGTGATCATGGAAATGAGAAATATAATACTTTTTTCTTCGTTTAAAAAGGTAGAAAAGAATCGTAAACATCTTGTCATCTATGAAATCATAAAACCAACTTCGATTAATTCAATTTAAAATTTTGTTTCCACCATCTACATTGTTGTAAGTATATATTTTTACGAACAGGTAACTCAGCCTTGTTAACATCTTTATTAGACTAACAAGAAGGGATAAATGTAACATGAATGTAGATCATATTAAACTGTAGGTGTAATGTAACCACCTACATATTTTGGAATAAACTTTTCGCGTGTACCGCACAAGCCACAGGCGTTTTGACGTTGGTCTGTGTTATATAATTCATGCACAATGTACAGGAGTGAATATTGAGATGATGGCTGAGGGAATGGAAGAATAAAACATGAAGCATCGACGTCTCATACGTGTTTGAAGGCAGACCGGCTTTTAGTTTCAACCGACCTCAAAAAGAAGGGTGGTTTCAATGCGTCTATAGGTTTCATTTATGTATGGTTGTTACTCGATTTCTCTATTGTTCACTCCAATTTTGATGATTTTTTTAGTTTTAACAGTTTTACTTCCTAGGCACTAATGACTCTTTCCCTAAGATTTAAAGAAAATATAATTTATGTATAAGTTCAGGTATGGCGAACCTACTTAAAAAATGAAATGAGTTGATAAACCGCAAAAAAGCAAAGAATTTCCGATAAAATCATAAGAACAGCTCATATCTAATGGTGACTGAAAGCGATAATGACTTTTCATAATAACAAAACTATATAAAATGCAGGCTCAATAGAAGAATATAACCAGACCAATAAGAGATAAAAGTACCTTAATATCTATCGAAGTAAATACAGAAGGTTTCGTCATACTTTCATCCAAACTAATTCCGACAAACTATAGAGTTCCACGCAATGAGTAAACGTTTTCATCTGATTCCCCGTTAAACAGATAATTTCCATTTCATAAAACTAAGAGAGTTAAAAGATCTTATTGTGAAAGATAAAAAGGATAAACGAAATAAAAACCTGGAACTGCAGGCAAACAGGTTTGCGTGTTCAAGATTATCCTGTGTATCAGAGGAGAGGAGGGTAATCCCATAATCCGTTTCGGAAAAGGAAGTGCTTCTGCGAATTTTTTGCGAGACTTTATTGTTTTTCTGTCAGGTTTACTTTTTGCAGTATTATTGTGTGTGCAAGTGATGTCACGTAACAGATGGGGTGTTAAAAACAAAATGGTGGAGTATTTTAACAACGACGTTTGTTGAATGAGGCATTTTCTTAATTTCATAGAAAAGTTTGCCCAGTCTGAAAAGATGGCACCTTTCAAATTGTTATAGACTCTGCACGTCATGAAAGTCTACCAGAACCTATAATCTTCAGCGAAAGATCACTGTCATCTATTAAGCTCTAAAGTAAATAGGGTTTTTCTTTCTTCGAATATTTCTTTAGCCCGTGTTCATAATGTTCGACTTAAAGGTAGTTGTACCCTTAAAACACGTATCGCCTAATCTACAACTTTATTATCTCTATTTATTAAAAAGTTCAATGTTGACCGCTGTAATGTCAAAATAGAGCCATAATTCGCATCAACCTTTCAGCCTCCCCTTATTTCCGAGAACGAATAAACGAGTGACACTAATTTCTCCCATCCCCCCTTGAAAAACCACTCACAATGTAAATTCTCTTAAAATATGTCCAATTTTTTTACTCGTTATTAAAATGACAGAATATTAGATGTTAAGGTCTGTCTTTAGAATTTTTGTTAAGAAAATTTGTGATGAGACCAATTTTGAGACAACGTTGCTTCAATGAAACGATTTATATACTTATTAAGTATATAAGTAATAATGAAAAAAGAAATAAGGATGGCATCATTTTAAGTACTGTCAATTAGTTGAGTTTTGTTTTACCGGGTCTTTAGTCGTTTCGCACCGCGAGCGGTTCGAACCGCGGTGTGAAAACCCCAAGCACTGTTTCTGAATAGGGCCATTCGCACCGCAGTGGTTACGGCGGTGCGAATCGCCCAAGATTCTTTTGAAATGGGTCGTATCGAACCACGGGAAAAAACGACTCGATGCTCATTTTGTAAGTCCAATTCAGACACACATAATTTTTTATTTGTAGGTACAGACAAGAGGAAAATGGATAGTGATAAAAAACATTGCAATATATATATATATGTAATAATTATATTTGCTCAAAAGGTGTTTTTAAAGTAATAAGGTAGGTTTTAAATCCCAGCTTCATCAACATTATACATTTTACTAAAAATTTACTATTGTTAATCAAGGGTAAGACGTACACTATTATTTACATAAGACTAGGTAATCATTAAGAATCACAGGCGTAACATTTTTAAAATCTGGTGTCTTAGGAATTTTTATCAATAAAAAGATGCCTATCTAAAATAATTTATTTATCATCATTATCAACCAATCTTAGTCCACAGCTGGACATACCTCCCCTAATGAGCGCCATAGCGCCCTGTCTTCAGCTCACCGCATCCAGCGTCTGCCTGAAGTCTTTCGCAGATCGTCATCCCACCTGGCCGAAGGGCGTCCTACACTACGTTTGCGAAGTCGCGATCTTCACTCGAGAACATTTTTACCCCAGCGGTTGATGGTTTTCTTCGCGAGATATGGCCGGCCCACAGCCACTTCAGTTTGCTGATTCTTTGAACTATGTCGATAACTTTGGTTCTCTGTCGTATGTATTCGTTACGAATCCTATCCTTCCGAAAAACTCCGGACATAGCTCTTTCTATAACTCTCTAGGACTTCAAATAAATATCATAAGTTGTACTTACCATATAAACTTCACAAAACATCTGACTTGTCTAAGTGCTTATTTTGTAAGCCTAGATAAATAAAGTTATTGATTCTGATTCTGATTCATCACACATTTGAATAACAATTTATCCTGTCACGTCACCACTCTCAAAGTAGATAAGAAACTGTGACCTTATCAGTATCCCCAGTGCAAGCAAAAGCAACTACCAACCAAGCAAGCATGTGCCCCTTGCACGGGCTTGCTGATTGGTAGATGTTTTTGTTACTTTCAGGTTATTCTGTTGTTTATATGACCGGTAAGTCTACTTTTGTACAAAGGGTTAATTTTTGTCAGAATTCACCCATTCAAAAAGAAAACTGATTTGTTACTCTGCGATATGAATTGACTAATTCAGAAAAAGGTTTGGTCTATTCACACCGCGGTGCGAAAGAACCCATTCAAAAGGAATACTTGGCCGATTTGCACCGCGGTTCGAATCGCTTGTGGTGCGAAACGACTAAAGACCCGTTTTACCGACGACATCTGAATGGACACCAATGGCCCTAAATAATATAAAAGTCCAGAAATATAATATATGTATGTATTTGCATTATTTTTGACTGCCTGCACCGGTGTGCCACATATTTATATCTCTGGTTATGTTGTGGCTTTAAACGGGGTTGACGTTGTATAATGTTGACGGGTGACAGTTGGGAATGAATTGAATGAAACATTTGAATATTTTATTATTCTTTGTCTTTGAGAGCTCTAATAATGATTTTAGAGCAGCCAGCGGTCAGGTTTTTAGGTACCTATCTTGTTGTAGAATATTTGAGATGGTCTGACGGTGGCCGTATTATCTTTACCTTTAGCTACTATGATAAAGTATTACTAATTTAACGTTTTTATTGATTAAATGCGCGTAATTTATTTATTGGATACAAAATTGATGATGTCTAATGGCTTGTTATAGCTTGTTGATTTGATAGAGATTGATTCAATCAATTCTAATCTAATTATTCATGTAATAGACGATAGCAGCAATTATACTTATGGATATCGAATACTTTTGAGTGCCTTGCAAACATCAGAACCGTGTTATAGGGTTGTCCCTCATTTTAAGTTCTTAGCTAAGAATCGTTTATTTGAGTAAAACACTGATTTAGACTTGACTGATTTTATAAGGCTAACTATTCGACTAAAAACTCAGAATATGCGTTATTTATTCTTATTTCTCTTTGCTTAATCTATTTTTAATTTTGTATGTTTGTTGGTTACTTCTTTATACTTTTTACACAGTGTAAACTCCTTTGAATGTTAGTGTTATAATATGTGTATTCATTAGGACAGTTGGACCGGTTTATGCTATAAAAATGATCCAACCTAGGAGTCTTTGATATGTTAAAATATACCTTGACGCGAAATAAGCGAAATTGACGAGGTTGTGCATTGGATCATTTTTGCATAAAACGGTCCAGTTTAAAACATTTATTTATAATTTGATATACGTGACAATATCTACTTTGCTATTTGTTATTCTTCTGTCCTTCCTTTTAAGATTAAATCGTTTAAATGTTTTAAATTGTTATTTTTATTTTCGTTTCACTTTAACGAAAAGATAGTTAAACAATAAATTATGAACATTGTTATATTCTTAAACTGATTTTGTTAATAACCAAAAATAGTACCTGCATAAATAAATTTTGACCGTAGTGTAGTAAAAATGTTACTCTGAATAGAATTAAGTTGAGTTAAGATGTGTATGATGAGAATTAAGTTGTTTGGTATTTAAAGTTGCTTGATTAAATAAATCTATATATATTTTGTAATTAAATCTTAAATGTAAAGGATAACAAGATGGATTCAGTTCCCTAACATTAGTTAAAATGGTTCAAAATGTTCAACGTTTTAAACTAAAACAAAGCATAAAATTAATTATTTTCCAAAGATGTATCATGATAAATAAGGTTTTTCACATAAAAAAAAATGGATGGAGCTCAGGTAAGTATCAAAATATGTAGAGATAGGAGTGAAATTGGAAATTAAAGAGTTATCGTTATTCGAAAAAATTGTTCCTTTATATGGGAATTTCTTACACGGCTTTCATATTGTTATGTAAATATGTACGTACTTCTTCACACGGTATTTTAATTACATTTCGTAAAATTCATAAACACTATGATATGGAATTGATATTATGATATTGAATTGCCAAATTCTTATATTATTATAGTTGAACACAATAATAATATGCATTATATAATAATTGCCGATCCCACCTAGTGTGGGATTAGGGCAGGAAGAAGACTATAATAATATGCATATGTATATATTGCAATAATATGCAATATGCTAAAAAATATAGCATAACTTTAATACAACATAGCTTCCTTGGACCCAACTATTTATAATGGTGCTAACCACGTGTTTCTGTAGCCTTTTACGATGGACATTTTTCGAAATTAAATAAGTACTTCAGTATTACGTCTACGTTCGGTATTCTTAGTATTACTGTCATGTGATGAAAATGATAATATGCCTATCATTCCATATCAATACACAAGAATGTAGGAATAGGTCAAAGCAATCAATGATAATCCATAATGCAATTCCTAAGATAACAGCATACGCCCTTCAAGTTTGAACCATGCTTATGTAGGTTAGTATTTAGGTACAAGTTTCAAGCATACCTAAGTACAAGTTTCAAGCAAGTTCTCATACCAATTATGAGAACCTGCTTGTAATAATGTGAGATGAGAAGTCAGTATCGAAGTCAGTCGTGCGAACGAATCAATATCCGTTGAACTTCACAAAAGGAATATTACCTACCTACGTGTCTTTTTTGATAAGGATATTTATACTAAAGTTCTTCTGTATGTACGTAGGTTCCTTTCAAATATCTTGTAGAATAAGATCGAAATCACCGAAATGATTTCTGAGAAACACAATACAAATATTCTGTATTTTACACAAGAAAAACAACATTACAAAGAGACATTACATAAGGCAAGTACGATAAGTGGTCTTATCGCTTAGAAGCGATCTCTTCCAGGCAACCTTTGGATGGAAATAATTGAGAATTATAATGTGTTTGTGTTATTATTTTGAGATAGGTATAGTTTATATTACAGGTTCCGTAATGGGAGACAAAATTTGGTGACACAGCTCGGCGAGATGGCGCGACAATTGCTGAATCATTCGCACAGCATCATCTAGCCCTAACTGGCCCTAAGGTTACTAGATATAGTATATAATTCACTGCCCCAAACATGGCCGACCTTGTGTCATAGGTAGTAAGATAACTGATAAACTTAATACATTTTACTATATTGTCAGATAGTTTTGATTATAGGTCATAAAAAGACTCAGAATACCTTGAACAAATACTACAAACGTATCTGAAAATCCTACAAAAAATTGTCCCGAGGAGGGAATCGAAACCGCAACCTCCTGCGTCGCAGGGGGACCTTCGCCTGCTATGCGACAGTGTGGTTTTCAAGTTATCTTTGACTTCGACTTTGGTGTGTAAATTCAAGAACAAACGCGGAAAAGTCATACATAGCAGGTAGTTTTTAACAAGTATACCTAACAACACAAACCGTGCTCGTTTAAAAGTTGCAATATTTTGTTACTTTCGTGTAATTCAGATAGTAATTTTACATCTGTAAATAATATTAATTAAATACTCAGTGAACGCCTTAAATGTGTTTCTACAGAAAAACCATGATCGATGCATTCTTTGCTAACGGAACGTGAAAAACATTTCGGTATTTTTCTGAACCAATCATTCAAAATGTAATTATGAATATTTTCATGTTGTTCAGTCTTTGTCTTTCACCACTATACAAGGTGTAAAGTGAATATTTACCGTAAAAACTATGAAAACGTCACTAGTTTAGCTTATTACCCACTTTATGACAGGTTCAGTCAGTATCTCACAATATTTTAATATAAAAAATAGGTATAGTGTTGATATTACGTGTGTAAATATTGTTTTTTTTTGTAAAATAACGTATACTGCTCCAGTACAAATCCATAGATCTATCCACATCATCGACGGTTTCATTCAACGAAATTTCTTACTAAAACTAAACAATTTAAAAGTAGCTCACCTAATTCCTTGCACTTGCACACAAACAGTCACAAAGTTCCCAAACCAGCCAAAGTTCGTAAAGTTCGTCAGTCGGGACACAGCACGTATTTAATACACGAGACCGCTGTAGCAACTGAGCTCGAGCGTCCCTTTTCGGGGCGGGGACCCCCAAAACTGCAAGTGGAGGGGAACAGATTCCGGTAAGGGGATGATTTAGGGACGAGACTAGTAAAAATGCCAAAGTTTGCATTTCTGATTGACTTCAGGGCGCCGAATACGAGGCTTTTTCCGATAAAGGTATTCAGAGAGAACGATTTCGTTTCGGAATGGAGGTCGCTTGGAGGAATCTTGGTTCGCGTTTCAGAACTGAGTTTATCGATATTGTTTGCATCGACGACGATTCAGGCCGTATTTTGTTTTTGTTGTTTAAGGTCTGAACTGTTAAAAAAGTAGAGTGGTAACTGAAGAGAGATATTAGAATTCTGAGAGAGTGAAAGATGATTTAAAGATAGTGAAAGATAATTGACTTGAAAGTCGAAGCTGAAATGTCGGGCTCATGGTTTTTACAGTTAAGCGCCACAATATAGATACAAATAGATAAAATGATAGTAAACAGAGTTTTCTAGTGAGTTGATTTTTTAAATCTGTCTAGTACATAATGGAATATGTAGGTAGGTTGATATATCCGGAATATAAACAAAAACAACATAAAGCTAGGCGGGTAGGTAATTTTAATCCGGGTAAGGCAAAGCCGTAGGTTTTAGTTTTCTAGTGAGTTGATTTTTTAAATCTGTCTAGTACATAATGGAATATGTAGGTAGGTTGATATACCCAGAAGATAAACAAAAACAACATAAAGCTAGGCGGGTAGGTAATTTTAATCCGGGTATGGCAAAGCCGTAGGTTTTAGGTGGCCATTAATAATAGGGTAGATGAGTCTCTTTATGACTTTTTGGCGGTTAATCTCTATACATACATATATTCTACTCTACACTCATATTTGTTCGTGTTCTGGGTTTTTTCTACGTATAATTAAAAATATCTACTTACATATACATATATATTGTAATAAGTATGGCTCCTTCCCACCGCATCTAAAAAAGATTCCCAATCGCATCCAACACCATTTATTCAATTAAAAAATTTATTCCCACTTGCATCCACGAAATTTTGTACAGTCAATATAAGCAAGCTTCTGAGTTTTATTTATTTCAAACTTCAAGTTACGAGTCTAAAATAATATTTGGTCAGGTTATCAGTTATCTAGTTCCCATACTACAAGCTCTGCTTATCTTGGGGCTAGATGAACAAAGAAAATTAAAATGTATTTTTTGCCTCACCTTGAGCTTACATATTGTATAACAAAACGTGTGTTTCTTACAAAATTAAACAAAACAATATTAGGTAATATGTATTACTTATGACTATCTATGACCCCCGCACTAGGCTAGGCCTACATCGCGGGGATCGAATACATAGTCTGTTTGCCCCATGATACCCAGAAATAGTACACTAACAAATAATGCAGAAAAATTAAAGTAAAGAAATATTTTGTGAATTGTAGCATGATTTTATTTATTTTTTACACTCTATCTATATATATATATATATAATATATATAACTTTTTAGATTGCCTTAAATAGTACTCGACTTTGCGTTCTCTAAAATTTTACTTATTTTCTGAATATAATCCAGCATTTTGATATAGCTACTAATCCTAAGACAATTGAATAAATCTTTCCAAAAACTAAATAGAGAGAGCTCTCAGACGCTTTCAAAGAAGATTAAATGAACTTCAGTATATCTTTGCTAGGATTACGTATTGTACAATATCTCCACTGATGCCAGTTATAAAGACTTTGTTGCGATGACTGAGAGGTGACGAGGTCAAGAGCCCCCATCACGAATAAAACGAGTAATGGTTTCGACGGAAGATCAGCCTTGTAGTTAGCTACTACAACGCTGATCGAACATATATGTCCATCAAATCCATCAAAATATACGCTGTGTTGAACGCCATTTTGTAGCTTTAAGGTATTTTGTAATTGCGTATTATTATAAAGTTTATATGGTGTTGGTGATTTAAATAATAATAGTAGATTGTTTTACAAGGGACTAAACCATCCCATTATATACGAGGTTGTTATACTCCCGAGCGTAGCGAGGGAGGATGACAAGACCGAGTTATAATGGGTGGTTTTGGCCCGAGTAAAACACTCTACTTTTCACTTCGGTGGCGAGAAAATAAAACAATGCAAAAAATTAAAAAATAAAATTTTTCAGAAATTTTATTAAAAATTAAATGTGCAGTTAGAGCAATTTTCAATGTTTAGTGATATGTTTTTCCCGTGCAATTTTATTTCGGTTCTCTGTGATTGGGATGTGATAACATTTTGAGTTGATTGTTGTGGAGTAAAAGTTGGAGAGAATCGACTCATGCTTGAATTTCCTGCATTATTAAGATCTGAGTGCGGCTTCAGCTGAGTTGACATATTCATCCAATCCCGCGATGGTGCTTGGGGTTCTGTAATGTTTGGTAGAATATTGATTCCTTCCGTAATCCGCTGCGTGACGTGATACTTGTTTTGTATAGAGTCCTCTATATAACCTTCAGCCACTTGATCGGACCTCCATCCACCGTGCCGTTTTAATGTCGTTATATTCGCACCAGAGTCCGCCAACAGAGTCGCGGATGTTCTGCGGAAACAATGGCCCGTGTAGAGTTACGGATTTGGTAAATTTAGATAAGTGGCAATATCTTTAGGCATGTTACCAAATTTATTTTTGCCTATGACTTGCCTTGTGCAATTACCATTTTGATAATTTAGAAAAAATCTTCTCGTTGAAACATTAGTGGGACGTAACTCCTGATAGGCTTTAACTATATTAAGGTATTCTCCACTGATGACAAATTTACGCTCTTTGTTTGTTTTCGTGTTCGGCAGACTCACAGCTTGTAGGCTTGTATCCGTTTCTACGTCTTCTAGCGTTATATTGGCAAGCTCTATTCCTCTGCATGAACCGCTGATTCCATAAATTAAAGCAGCCTGTTGAACAAAAAAATAAGTGTGTTAATAATCGTAATAACCTAGGTACATAATTTAGGTATGTAGGTAGGTATCTATTTATTTAGTTTGAGTAGAGTACATAAGTAGGTTACCTTTGTTGCCAAGTATTGTTTATTTGATTGGAGCGTTATTTAAAAATGTTTCGATTTCTTGTGTCGTCAAGACTTTAGATTTTTTTGCCTTGTATTCAGTGGACAATTTCTTCAGTAAAGCCGTTAAATTTACATATTTTTTAATATCGACGTCGTGTTTATTTTGTAAGGTCATTCTTAACATTGAATATGTGCTCCAAAGAGTCGACGATTTGAATTTTTTCGATAATTCATCAAAATAAATGAGAAAAACCCCTTCTGTAAAAGAATCCACACGTTTCTCATCTCTCCATTTCATAAAATATTCGTAACTCTTTAAATATATTCCACGTGATTTTGTCGGCAACAGATTCATAATTATATCTTTGCCCTTTTCTTCCATTTGCATATTAGCATCTTCACTATCACTTGATGACATTTTTCACGTTCACAATTTGGAAGTAAAAGTCAGGAAGTTAAACGTAAAAGTTTGTGATTTGGAATGAAGAAAATTCTAGAGATTTAGCGCCAATACTTGATTATCCAGCATTATTTATTTTTATTTACGTCTTTGGTTTAATGTTTTGGCTTCTACATGCTCACCAATGAATAAAAGAAATTGCCGGATACAAAAACGTAAACCAAATTAACTTTAGCTTTATAGTCCGAAAATCACAATCAAATATACCCCTATTTCATTGTAGTTTGAAGTACCATAATACTTTAAATTCTATGAAATTGGAACAAACTATATGTATCCTGTAAACTCTATTAGGATGATTGTACACCGGATTCATGATTTATCTGATCACTCATTTAAGCACGTGCTTACTTCGTATTTCAATACCAATGAATCAAATCTATCATCTATCTTAAATAAGATATTCTATTGAATTTTTTTTACGTTTCGTATTCTGTTGCTTGGCTATCTAATTTTCTAATCAATAATTCAGATTGCTGTCCGATTCCATCTGTTTTGAGGCATTTAGAAAGTGTAGTCCAGTGAGTCAGCTCTCGATCTTCGTCTGAGTATGCTATATCTTTTCAGCCTGGAGAATTTGATGCTGCCAGATCCTTGGAGGGTGGTGGCGAGTTGGTTTCTCCATCGAGTCTCATTGTTAGTTGGTATATTTTGTTGCTAAGTTATTGTACTAATTTTTATTGATTGCAAGCCATGTAATGACCAATCTGAGCGCTAATTTACTCATTCCATTGAGCTGCGTAAGAGCAGAAGAAGCGTGTTGCTACTTGGTATAAAGCAACATGTTGTATTATAGACTAAAAGCGTGACTTGCTGTGAGATGGAGATCGAAAAGAAATATATAATGCGTACTTCTTTCCAACATGGCGTGTATTGAATTTTTGTTCAAGGTCGAGGTGAGGTAAGGAGGTTGGCTAAGGCTATACAGGTACAATTTAAAAATAAGGTGCGAACAGAGCGCCTTTGTGGAGCTTATTTGTACTGCTAACGATATTTCCCCAATTTCATTTACCTACCTATTTAGTCAGTGTCTATTTCAAAAGGCATTTTCAAAATCATGTGCGGGAGTCTAATAGTAGCCATCAACACTACAAAACCTAACAGAATATCGATAACGTCTTTATTACTGATAAGTGCACAGCTCCCGCATACAGCAGTTATGAATTGAAGCTTTAGTCACGCCGGCTATATTAATTAGAACACTTTAAAGTTAAGCAGCACAAATTAATGTGTTGACTTTAAAAAGGATGGCTTTATCGGTCTTAATCTCTTTGTTAACAAAGAAAATTACAATAAGCTAATAGAAATAAATGAGAACTAGTGTTTACAATTGAAACAATTAAGCTAACATCAGACTGTTAAAAAATTTACAGATAGCTCAAATTATTCATATCAATACCAGTCGGAAGCTTCCCCAATACGCTGGATGTATTGCCCCGCTGCTGCAATGCTGATGCGCTGATACGTACCAGCTCTCAGGTCTCGCATTAACCAGAAGTTCAGATAATTTTAATCTGTTAATTTATGAAAGTTTTTAAGCATAAAGTTTCTCACACAATATGATAAATATGATCAACATTCAAAAAATGTTTAACGTCTCGTGGCCAGTAGGTCTCATCATTATCAGCCTGGATTAGTCCACTGCTGGGAATAGGCGGAGGCATGCCATGAAGACAGGGTGCTATGACGCTCATGGGTGAAGACTCATGAGCGCCATAACGCCCTGTCTTCAGCTTACCACAGCCAGCAACTGTCTACAGTATTTCGCAAGTTGTAATCCCATCCGCAGGGCTATTGTTGATTTACGCCTGATGTGGCACGGCGGGCACAAGGTTCGCCTGCAACGCAGTTGCGGGTTCGATTCCTGCCTCCCATTTGTACGATCTGCAAATATTTGTTTCGGGTGTTCTGGGTATTTCTATTTATGTATTGTATTATGAGTACCCATAACACAAGCTCTGCTTATCTTGGGGCTAGGTGATGATGGTACATTATCCAACATTATTTATATAAGTATTTAATGTAATTCGATCGAAATCAGGAGTCATTCCCAACGTCTCTCGTGAGACGTTGCGACTGAGCACGTAAAAGGATTCATAACCTGGATTCCATGGTGAAAACTTTGAATATGTCACGGACCCGCGCGAGATTTAAATAGTTTTGATGTTTTCAATATTTTCTTCGGGATATAAAACTAGCGAAAAAGTAGTTGACCGTAAATCGTCATAAATCGTCAACTATTTTCTACGAATTCATGCTGCAAACTTCAATTTATAAGTACTTTTGGAGAATTTTGTAATAATAGAGATTTATTAGTAAAAATCTACATATTATCATAGACTAACAATTAGTCTATGATATTATCATTATACCTACCAGAAGAAGGGCAGCAGCTTCTTTCTGAGTATTTTTCAACACCAACACTGCGATCACCAATCTGCCTGCCAAGCGTAATGATTATGGCAAATCCCCCCCTACACGGGAGACCATCCACTCGATAGACCGACGACATTGTAGCGGTCGCAGGGAGTCGATGGATGGAGGCGGCTCAGGACCGCTATTTGTGGCTCCGTATGGGGGAGGCCTATGTCCAGCAGTGGATGTTTATGGGCTGATATGATGATGATGATTATCATTAGGATTAAATACAATTAAAATAATAATTTGCAACGTCTAAATTTCTTAAAGGTGAGAGATAGGAATCGATCTAAATAAATTCAAACAAATTGCCAAGCATATCCTTTGTAAAAAGGCTTACTACAAAATATTAGATTATCTGGAGGATAAAAAAGCTTGAGGCGAGCTTGCTCCAACTCGAAAACTAACAAACTAACAAGGTAAAGGTTTCTTGTTCGCTTCTTTACGTAACTTAAAAAGATTGAAGTGAACAAAAAATCTAAGTTATGACGTTATTTCCCTGTTTCACTTATGTTATTTTAATTTTGTAACGTATCCAAGAGTCCTGTAAGGTTTAAATTAAATAAAGCTCTTTGATATTTGAGAAATTGAATGGTATTGACATTGTTATTAGACACGTGCAAAAATTTACACCGATTCAACTCATTATAGTAATTACTTATTTCAGTAAAATGCAATCATAATAATGTGACAACAAACTATTGGTAGCCTCATCCTCTGGAGGTAATCAAATAAAGCTACATATATGTACAATGTCGTTGCTGCCACCGCCACCGCCGCTGCCCCAGCCCTTTATTGGTATACCTACAAGTAATGTCATGGGGCAGGTGGTGTGACTCATAGCTTTATGATGGCCACACAGTATGGGGAATGCAGGAGAACTAGTTGTAAGTGGGTGAATCAACTTTTTTACCGACCCTTTTGTGTCCCTGTTATGGAAAAAAACGATAAAATCTGTATTTTGGTTTAAAATATGATTGTTTTGATGTTAACGTAAACTTAGATTATCTGCTAACATGGTCATTTCATATTTTTTAGTAGATTATAGCGGGATTTTTTATTTTCCTATGGTGACCCAGCGGACACACACACAAAGGTGGAGAATCCTGGGGACACTTGTTTTTTGCCTATGCTCGGCTGAGTTACCATAGGAAAATCAAGATTTTTGCTATCAACTATGAAAAACTATGACACTACCATGTTAGCAGAGAATCTGTGTTTCCTTTAGGATGAAACAATCATATTTTAAACTGAAATACAGATTTTATCGTTTTTTTTTTAGTTTTTCCATGACAGGATTCACCCATGTAATAAAAGCTGCAGAGTAAAATGCAACTCATTTTATAAAGTAGGTATTGTTCTTCGTGGAGCAGTTTGGGAGATAATCTTTTTTGTACATGAGTAGGAATTTGTTTTTTCTTCCTTTTGTTGCCTCTAAGGTGTATAGTGTTATTTTTGCCTTTGCTGGGTACGCTTTTTAACAATTGTAAAGCGTAATTAGACCCCTCTCGTCCTCATCACATCAGCCCATTCACGTCCACTGCTGGACATAGGCCTCTACCATACGACGCCAAAGTAGTGGTCCAGAGCCGCTCCCATCCCCTCTCTTTAACCCATGCCAATTTTTATGTATTTTTATGTATACAGGTGAGTTTCCTTTTGATTTTTTTTCTGCGTAGAACGCAGAAAAAAATTCAAACAAAAATCAAACTCAAAAAACAAAACTAACAGAAAAGTAATTTGCCGCAAATCGTGAATTATTTTCCATGAACCCATTATAAAACAAACTTCGATTAAATTGTGTTTTGAGAGTATTAGTGAAAATGTTGATTTTTAGACCGTAGTAGTAGAAGTATCACCGCCGATGCGACCAACCTTATGCAGTTAGTGTTGTTCTCATTCTAGCATAATACAAAATTTTAAAGAGAGTTATACTGAAAAGACTTGTTCGGAATAAAAAATAAAGTAAATTAATTGAATAAAGTAAAAATAAAATTTCTTGATGAATACCAAGGCAAAAAAACGACAAGTTTATGTTCTGCTTCTTCTAAACTATGTCAATTTCGGGTGATCCGGTGGTGGTATGAAATCAAAGGGCGAAAGTGCGTTTAATATGAAACAATGGTTGTGTAGGTAGGTCCCGAAGTACTTTCCATACATTTTTATTTGCTTTAAATGTATATGAATACACGAGCGGCAAAGTGCCAACGTCAGAGGTAACTGTAGCCGTCGACACCCGTTGACGGCAGCCGTCGCCGCGTGGACGGCTGCTGTCGGTAGTCAACGACTGCCGTCAACTGTCGACGGCTAACGTCAGCGCTAGTCGACGGCTACCGTCAACGGCTACAGTTATCTCTGAGTTGGCACTTTACCGCTCGTGTATATGAGCCCTTAATTAAATATAAAAGCACACCGACACCTCTAACCTGGCTTGTGGCGGTCAGCCAACCCATCTCGGAGAGAGAGGGAATAGTAAAGTGAATCTATGTTTATAATAATAAATAAATACAAATAATAAATAATGCTGGACAATCAAATCACAGCATCATCTAGGCCCATGCTAAGCAGAGCTTGTGTTATGGGTATTAGATGACTATACCTAATACAATATATGACATAGATAAATAATTTTTACTATACATATATAGAAAATACCCAGAACACCCGAGAAATATATTTGCAGATTGTTTTATATTAAACATACAACACCTAGGTATGTGTAGTTTACTTACAGTTCGATCAATTTTATTACTTATTCACAATCATTATCATCATCATCATCATCAGCCCATACACGTCCACTGCTGGACATAGGCCTCCCCCATACGACGCCACGAATAGCGGTCCTGAGCCGCCTCTATCCAACGACTCCTTGCGACCGCTACGATGTCGTCGGTCCATCGAGTGGGTGGTCTCCCATGTAGGAGGGGATTTGCCATAATCACCACGCTTGGCAGGATTAGTGATCGCAGTGTTGGTGTTTAAAAATACTCAGAAGGAAGCTGCTGCCCTTCCTCTGGTAGGCTTCCCTTAGTCGGCTCTTACGACATCCACGGGTTGAGTTGGAGGGGTCGATATTCGTACGCCGCGACCCCCACGACTTCTCACAATACCCGACTCAATAGTCTACTGTTTTATCAAAGTTATATGTATAGCCAAATCAAGGAATTCATTTGAATAGTATTTTGTTTCGGAATCAGAATCAATAACTTTATTTCTTTAGGCTTACAAAATAAGCACTTAGTCAAGTCAAATTTTATACTATAAACATAGTTATTATTATCAAATAAGAAATAATTCAAAGGAGAAGTTAGCTGGTAGTAACAGTAGTAATTTTTCTTGCATAAAGATAACGACCTACATTTTTATGCAAGCAAAATCACCATCATCTCTTTTCATCCTACACCTTTACCTGATTGGTTAAAAAGAAAGGTAGAGCTAACTTCCCAGTTCCTACAATTAAGCTTTAAATGCCTTTGTAATATCTTTTATCTGGAATTCTTCGTATTTCAGTTCGGAACAGCACTTTTCCAAGAGCACTTGCTATCTTAAAGAACAATAGAGTCTAATAACTGTGGAGCATTAGTACTTGACCTATTCTCAGGGAATGGTCGGTTTGAGGGCGGTAAGCGATTTGAAAAACGCTCAAAGCCATATTTTTCCTGGTATATATACCCAAGTACCCATTCATAGAACAGCCACAGCGGTACGTTCGGACAATTACCGCCGCTGGTGCTCTGTAGTGCTGCTAACCAGCAGTGTAGTATAAAGCACAAATAAATAAATATTGCTGGAGAATTCACGCAGCATCATCTAGCTAGCCCCAAGCTAAGCAAGCAGGCAAAGTTTGTGTTATGGGTACTTACAATATATTACATACATTTTTATTTTTATAGAAAATACCCAGAACAAATATTTGCAGATCGTAAAAACTTTTGTCCCACGGTAGGATTCGAAGCCGTAAACTTCCGCGTCGCAGGCGGACCTTCACCCGCACCGTTTTCGTCGCAATTAGTAGGAGTTAAATTCACGAAAACATCGTCCAAATCGACCAGCTGGTCACAGGGTGTCTCTATCTTTTCCTAATCTAAGGAACCTATCGATTCCTATACCTAGACAAAGGTCTTTCTTTACTTCTTTCCGGTCTAAGAAAAACAATCTCAATATAACCTATATTTCATGCAATAAAAATGTTCAGGAATCTATTAATATGAAAAACTGTAGGAAAATTTAATCCCCTACTCTAGACAAATTGAAAACTAATAATGTGCTCCGAATTCATGCAACAAAGAGGAGCTTGCCTAACCTAACTCGACAATAACCAATCAATAACCTGAGGCACAATAGTCACATTTTTTTTCATGGTTTTGAATGATATCAAGTTTCGTGCGATTATTCGCAATATCACACTATATACGGATTAATACCAAACTTTGGATGTACGAGTATTGATGGCTGTTTATCACCTCTTCACGCCAAAACTACTAAACGAATCTGACTGAAATTTTGCAAACTGGTAGGGGTAGGCCTGGACTCAAACATAGACTACGGTTTATACCCCATAAATCAGTCCCCATGGCATAATCTTCTTTAAACATTTCCATTGAAACGCGTGTGAAGCCGCGGGCAGAAACTAGTATTATAATAAGCCAGGGAATTATACTGGCTGTTGAAATAATTGGCAGGTTATTTAGGATAGGTATAGTTTGCGTGTTAGTTAATATATCAGTTTGGTTCTATTTTGAAGCAATGAAGCTACGATGCAAGAGAGAGCTGTTCAATATGCTACACATGCGTTTATCTTCCGTGACATGGCAAGTTGGTTCTACCAGTAGTGTGTCAATTTCAAGCTAATTACTCGCGGAAATGACTCTCGTGACTCTACCTGTCGCAATAGCTGCTAGAAATACGTTCATTACCCAGAATCGGTGTTATAATTTATATTATATTATAATAAATATATAATTTCGTCAAGACTGACAGCTTCGAGTATATACGTTTTATAAGTTCATTTGAACTTAATTGTTACTAAAAATCAATAGGTAGATAGATAGATAACTCTTCATTGTACCACACAAACCCAAATACAATACAGAAGGAAATATTAACTATTTTTATGAAGCACAAAAGGCGGACTTGTCGCTTTGAGCGATCTCTTCCAAGCAACCTTAGGATGGACTAGACATAAAATAACAATGTAGACGGTGGCGTTTGAGTAACTTTAAATATTTATTTTAAATTAATAATGTAACTTACGAGAACCTAAATAAGATTATCAACTTGTTAGTTCGAAGTATCGCTATGGTTATCATAATAAATGTTGGTATCTACATGTTTTAAGCAAATAAATGATTCTTATTCTATTCTTATCATTATTCTACAGGATATCATTTGTAAATTTAACTTACCTTCCTAAAAAACCCTTCGGCACAAATCTCTTTCAGCTGTAATTTTTTTACGTCGCGGTTCCTATGATGTTGTATCGAACCCAGTTGATACCGAAGCTTTGACCATCAGGTACTCATAACTGACTAGATCGCATGCAAACGGACCAAACCACCATACCTGCTAATATATTCAGCGCGGTAACCCAACGTAAAAATATTGTTACTATATACCCCGAAACAAGTACACAATGCAACTTTGGACACAGACTTGTATTGTCTACTTCAAGAGCTTTTATTGTGCATGCATTGTTGTGCACAAATTGTAGTGTTTGGGTGACGCCAGGAATTTGTATTGCTCTATTATTTTCAGTTGTGCTTTGGTGTCTAATACAGGTAAAGCTCTTGTCCTAGAAATAAGGGATTTAGAAATTGTTGTGAGCGTTTTCTTTGTTTTGTTTTTATAACAAAAGGATCACTTGACTGCTTTCACAGAAATGAAGTGAAGTACTAATATTAATTTTCTCTTTGTAGAAACAATATACTTTTAAGTGTTAACGGGAACTTTTACAACAGTTTGTAGAAGTAATAAGTGTAATAACCTTATAAGTGTGAACTGTTTCTTACTACTTTAAAGCAATTCAATTCTTGTAAAGAATTCGTTTGTAGGTATCACAAAATAATAATTATATTCTACAAACCCAATATTTTTTATTTCAAGGTTAAGTTTAACCTATGCTTGCAGAGTTAGGAGAATGGATATTCTTTGTTATCTATTATAACTCAAATTATGGTGTCCGAAACATTGAACAACTTTAAAATGCATTATTCTCAAGGGCTTACTTTTGATATTCGATTCTATTTATTCAACGGCCCTTTAGCAAACCCTAATAACACTCGTCCAAACATTATTGACAATAAGACACCCTGGGATTTTTTTTTCATATAATCTCTAATGAATAGAATTATAAAAGCGTGACTTCTTTGTGCTTAATCGGTATAACTAGCACCTTGTTTCGTCGGAATACGGCTCATATTATTAAATAGGGTAAAGGTACCAAAGAATTACCGCATTACCATAATTTCATAACGAAGGGTGAACGATTTTCTAATATAACGCTCGTACTTTGATTTTTTATAGCGCTTTCTTTCATAGGAGTTATATTTCCCATTAACGTACGGGATAAGTTCCCCTCTACTTTGAGGGCATAATTTTGCTTTATTGCCTTATGTGAGCGCTTGAACTTTAATAAGTTTTGCTTGGCTTTCGAAAATTTTGTGTTGAAAAGAATGGAACATGAATATAAGTTTCTTAACCTGTTTTTCAGTTGTATTTTAGCTAAATATATTATTTTTATGGCCAATGTAGCGAAACCAATAGGATTTAGGACTCATTAGGTTTAGGCCTAAATGCAATTTAGTTTAGTACTAAAAAAAAATATAAATATAAAATATTTCGATTTTTTATGCTAAACTAGGTTTAGCATAAAAAATCGAACCCTAAACAATCAAACGCACAATAAGGTAAAGATTTAACTAACAAAACAGCTTTAGTACGGTCGCTGTACCTTTTAATATAGAACCTAAAAACTACCTGAACTGAAAATCAAACGCAGTTGCAACAAGCATAAATACTAGTGATACATAAATAATCCCGCAGTCCGACCCCCTAATACCCATAAATCGAAATATCGGATTGTTCACTGCGGTCGGTCTGATAACACATAACTCTGTGATGTATTAGCAGTTTGACAGTCGAGCTTATGATTTCGGGGGTGGCTGATTCGACCATTGCAACGTTAACTTTTAAAGCTGGAGAACGTATCCGTCCTGGGGCGTTTATCCAGACTTTACCTTAAAAAAAATATAATTATAAAATGAGCTAACGTACCTTTTGCAGTGATTTTCAATGCTACGAGAGCATGGCGTCTTTTACCAAATCGTTCATAGGTTTTGGAAACAGATACTCCTTTCAAGCTGAACGTGAAGCATATTTTGTGTGGAAACTAGATGATTGATGTCCTCAATTTATACCTGCACGAAAAAACCCGGATCCGGAACAAATATTTGCATTTTATTCCATAGGACGCATGCGACACTAGCGCCACTCTTTTTTTTTATAATCGATAAGGAAACGAATTACCAAGAATTCTCACCGCCAATTGATAATACCCAGTATAAACTATTTTTGTATACATCTGTAACAGTTTTGTTACATTTACCATTTTGTGCTAATTATATAATTATACTAGCTGCTGCCCACGCCTTCGCCCGCCTTTTATTGGGATAAAAAATAGCCTATATGTTATTCCTGGTCCCAAACTATACTAAACCACAGTGGCGGATTTACCAGCAGGCTGAGTAGGCTGGAGCCTAGGGCGGCAGATTTTAGGGGGCGGCAAATTTGGGCCAAAAATTTATTGACTTATAGAAATAGAAATGAATGTCAATGAATACCTAAATGTTAGTAGGTCCAGTGAAGCGTGAGATATAAAAATAATCTAGAAACTGACACATTGGTCCCCTAGTTCACAACAAAATCATACTAATAACGGGAAAAAGCTGATCCATCCTTAGGAAGGACAAAAAAAATGTTCATTGACAACTTCTTTTAAAATAAATATGATGGTGAATTAGATAAGGGTCTCCGGTATCGAATTATAGATAATAATAGGCAAAATTTTAATAGCCTACTGGCGGAAAATGTGTAAATCCGCCACTGACCAAATAAAAAAATTGATTCAGTAGTTTTTGCGTGAAAGAGTAACAAATATCCATACATCCATCCTCACAAATTTTGACATTTATATTATTAGTAGGATAATTTACAATAAAACTGACAACAAGGAAAAATTTCTCTCTCATTTCTTTATCTTTATGGAGCAGCGGTATAAAACTATGGAGGCCCACCCAGTGGGTGAAATCGTGTTGTGGATGATGATGATCATGATTGCACACTGATGACTCCAGACGTCAAGAGCATGCTTCTGGCGTCACTGTGAAACTACTACGATTGTGATTTGTGATGACTCGGCAAACGTGTGGACGGTGGAATAAGCATAGCCTGTACTCTGAAGCCGGGTACAAACCAGCGTTACGGGGTGTAATGTAACATGTTACACAGCGAGCGTTCGCGCTGTCAGTACAGGGAAAGAAGGTGCTCGTAACGAGCAACGAGACGGACTATTGACATTTCATTGACGTTCCATGCACGTTGCGAATGATTTATGCCCCATAAATAACACCCACCACACAAACTTAAGAACAGTGGTTCCTAAAGTTGTCTGGGCTCCGACCCACTTAACAAACAGTTCCAAAATTCAGACCCACCTCTCGGTCTACCTTAGAGAAAACGGGCCATAAATATTGGTATTGCTCACATTCGTTGCGGGGGTACTTTAAGACCCTTCCAAAAACTGCTAAACGTGTTAGGCGACCGTTTGCTTTGGTGAAACTGACCTTAAAGGGGGGTCGACCACTGAAATTTTTGTGGTTTCGTCGCACCAGTCAGTTCGCGACCTATTATTTGGGAACCACTGCTTTTAAAGCATAAAAGCGCGTCTTGTCTACCAAACACCAAACTATTAAACAAACTTAACAAGGTTCTAAACTACAGTCTCTACCTACATTGTAATCTTTCACTAAAAAATTGTTTCAACTAAACGTTTCACTCACTAACCCAATAAAAAACTAAAAGAACAAAACAACTTCGCCTTTTTATTTACTTTAGGATCTAAAGTTCCCATAAAGTCTGTTCTTAAGGCCCTATCAAAGGCAATCAGCGTTACTTACAATAATGGGCTGGAAGTCCCCGGATCGAATCTCCACGCTATACAATACTATCTTTGCGATGTAATCTGAATCCAGGAGATTAATCTTTATATTGGCTTTTGTACTACCATGGTTTAGTTTAGATCATCGCTATTTGCGCATGTCGAACGAATTTCGTGTTATTTTCTCTACACAAATAGTATAAATTTGAAAAAAAAACATGTTTTTAGGAGCAAGATTTTTAGGCTAAAATAAGACTGTCTGTGCTTCAAAAAATAGTATATGTGATTCTTACCGTTGATCAGTTCCCACGTAAAGAGACAACCCAGGCAGCAGCAGCTAATTATTATTTCCATAAAAATTTAACAAGCATACAAAATTTTAATTAAAAGAAGACAATTTTTGGTTCAAACAGCAATGTGCTTTCTTTTCTTTAGAATACAGGACTCTTGGACACATCACAAAATCATAAGTTAAACTGGGAAACAAAGCAATTACTTTGATTTTTGTTCATTTCAATCTTTTTAAGGTAAAGTAAAGATGCGAATGTTTTTTTTTCATTTATTTGACGTCCAAAACATCGAATAAATAAAAAAAAACTTGCCTACACACAGTGTATTAGTATTTAGTAGTAACTTCAGCAACAAGGAAAATAATCGGTAAGTAAGTATTCCTCGTGAGAAATATTCAACGAGTAGTAGGTATGCATTACGCATGGTGTAATAATTTATTCATCAACGAATTGCTACAACGCTGGTCTTCCAACGGAAACGTTGTTCATTTATTATGGTTCCGTAAAAAACTCTGTTAGAGGTTTATCAAAATGACCCCTCCAACTCAACCCGTGGATGTCGTAAGACCTCTGATAGGTTCCCTTAGTCGGCACCTATCAGAGGAAGGGCAGCAGCTTCCTTCTGAGTATTTTTCAAAACCAACACTGCGATCATCAATCCGCCTACCAAGCGTGGTGTAAAGATGCGCGACTGTGAATGATTTCATTCGAATTATTCGACTTGAAAATTCATTCGAACGATTCGAATGACTAGAGAAAATTAGTAACTAATTTGGTTAGTAATCGCGAGTTATTCGTTCGACTGCCTGAGTCGGTTTCGATTCAATCCCCGCAGGAGCGACGAATAATTTATTCATCACTCAAAACCATCGGTCGACTAACAAAGTCAAATCGGAGCCATGAATGATCCATTCGTAGAGACATTAGTAATTACTAATTAGTAGTTTCATTCGACTTTGAAGATTAGTATATTACTAATATTCAAGTCGAATAAGGAAATTAGTAGTTGTTCATCATTCGACTACACAGATAATACGCAGTCGCGCATCTTTAGCGTGGTGATTATGCCAAATCCCCCTACATGGGAGACCATCCACTCTATGGACCGACGACATCGTAGCGGTCGCAGGGAGTCGATAGATGGAGGCGGCTCAGGACCGCTATTTGTGGCGTCGTCATATAGGGGAGCCCTATGTCCAGCAGTGGACGTGTATGGGCTGATATGATGATGATGATGATATGACAATTAGCTTATAACATGGGCGTAAATTCAAAATAACCTGAAGTTGTTTGTCCCTTCTATGTCTGTGTAGTGTAGTGTCTCTAGCTCTTCATTATTCTGAATTTCGTTATTTCTCAGCGTCCTATATTGGGTTCAGCAGCTCTGAAGCCCGTGAACGTCCATTCTGTACATTATATTATCAATGCCCTCTCTAGACAATAGTTTGTATAGAATTACCACAGAGAACAGAATAGTGAGTATGGGACGAGAGAACAGATGTGGGGGTGGGATTATTTTAAATTAGTTTTGATAAGGTCTTGTGGACGATTTGATGTGATTGCAAGTCTATTATAGATAGGGTGGTGAATATAGCGAAAGATAATGCAGTTATTATGGACTTCAGGCCAAATAACCATTACAGACATAAAAATTTTGTGTGTGTTGTGTCGTAGACCCTCAATTTACTTTCAATAATTTTATTTAGACATAAATTTATAAGTTGTTTTGCAATGTTTTAAACGATTTAGTAAATTAATACATATATTTGAAAACGTGGAAGAGCGTAAACACATATCACATAAGTGATAGTTGAGTGAGTAAAGTTTTTATGGGATTAGTGTTACTGAACCATGATCTATGACTGAGCAAGCTCTCATATTACGGGCCTAAGAGTAGAGCTCAGAGTAGAGCAAATAGACGACTCCGAAAAAAAAAACGAATTAAAGCCAGCCAGCAAGTGGCTCTGACGGGAGACCAGCGTTAGTTGCTAGTTTGCTAGTCAACCAACACATGCTGAGGCAGAGCCTTTTTGTTACGGACTTACACTTCAAATATGTTTGTTTGCTCTTAGTCTAAGTTTATTATATGTACATATATTCGGTGTAAGTCTTATTATAACAAACAAAAATATATTCTACTCTATTCTTATTCTAGTTACATTGACCTTAATCCTGACAAAATAATACAAGATTTAATTTAAACTCAAATTACAAGTTATTTGATGCGAATGAATCATTTTGATCAATGCGATGAGCTCACTCACGTGCGAAACGGGGTGCATTGTTACGTTTAGTGGGCTACGTGAATAGCTGACAGCGGTTTATTGTGTCCGGGTGACAGTGTGCTTAAATTAAATTCGTTTATTAAGTCAGACAACATATTAGGTCCATTTTTTGTTAGTGAGCTGTTTAAAATATATGTTAAAATACACGGAAAGCACGATGCATAAAATTTAAAGGAATGTTTAGGACCTTTACTAGAGTCCGTCTGAAGCGAGACTTTCTACTTGATCAGGACCCGAATAAAGGCCTCAGGCACACCTCGCTTTTTATTAATTCTGAACTCTGTAGAAATGCCAAAGCTACAGCTTTAGAAAATTCTACCAAGATACATATATATGCTTAATATATAATTAATATAATATATATGTATATGCCAATATATTTTTTTGCAGTGCCTAAAATGTCTTTTTTATTTTTTGTTATAACTATAGTCTCGTTTGTACAAGGATATCTACCTGCTATTATGATGGCAATAATTTGTTTTCTGTTGACTCACCATAAGTAACACGCCCTATGAGGTGGTCCTTTTTATTTAAGGTAGTTAATAAGAACCTATTTGAAAAGAAAGTTTGAATTTAATATATGTCTGTCTATCTGTAGATTGTTTGTAACAGTCTGCAGTCAGCTCAATTATTTCAATTATATAATTGAAAACTGAGCGAACTCACCTGTGATGTTGGATTACAATTATACGAGGCGTTAACGAAGGATTCTATAATTTATTGCAGCGATCTACGAATGTCTGCTTCTGTCACACATATAAAGCTGTCCTGAAAGAAATAAATTAATATTCTACCCTACGCCTGGCAGAATACAGCCACTAGCCCGTAACCTAACTCTCTCTGACAGCCAGCTTCACTTGTCATTATTTTAGAATATATAACCATACAAATTTGATATTTGTTTAATTTTGGCTTGGGACTCAATTGGTTTGGGTGGGACATTATAGAATCCTTCATTAACGCCTCGTATAATTGTAGTCGAACATCACAGGGGAGTTCGCTCAATTTTCAATTTTACTTCGGCATTAACGAAGGATTCTATAACTTATTGCAGATGTTTAGAGTATGTTTATAACAAAAGTACAAATATCTAAATCTCTTTGTTGGTTTCAAAATCAAATACGCTTTTTAACATTATAACTATCGATAGGTAACTAATAAGAAATACATTCCTTAAGCGTATTATGTATGTACCCAATAAAAATCGAAGGCCATCTTTTTTATTGCTCTGCTGAAAGCTGCGCTGAAACGGTAGTCATCGAATTCACTTACAGATTGTTTTGTTTTGTCGAAGTTAATTGCAAATGCAACACAGGCAAGCCCTGAATTAACTGAAGGTTCGAAGGTCGTCAAAAATATCATAATTTATATGTTTAAAATTCAAATAAATGTTATCTAGTTCTGGTACCATAAACATTACTCGATTTGTACGTTGCTTTGAGTAAGATTGTTGACTGAAGTATTTGTGAAGAAGCAATAGCAAATAGTTTTTGTAACGTTAAGGATACAATTAAAACTCTGTTTTAAATGAATAGAGTTCCGTTTAGGCGCCTGTTGGCCCAAAAAATAAATTCCAAGTCCCAAACGTAGTTAATGAGTTAGTTGATATCGAACAAATACGAATGTATATGAACGTATAATGATATATGAACGTTTTGTAAGAGCAGGGCGGCAGTATAAAGGTTTGAAGAAATGCATCATCCAGGGTGCATCTGATTATGAAATCTTGCCATGATGATGATGATGTTCGGTTTCATTCATATCCGTTTTGTTTATTTTTTACACGACATGATTTTATGGCAGTCCAAAGTGTCGTGAAGAAGACGGACCACTGTAGATGCACTTTTGAAGGACCTGACGTTAGTGGCGCTTAACAGCAAATCATAGCCGTGCCATGGGGTAATATAGCCAAAGGCATCAATGCTTCATAAAGAAACAACATAGTAATCAATAGTTTTGCTTGGCTGCTAAATCCTTATGTCGTATGTATGTGATATAATATCCGTAAATTGTAAATTGTGTCGTAGCAGTAGAAGAACACTTGGTTAAGTTGAGTTATTGCATTTTAATGTATTGAAATTTTAGGTCTTTTAATTTCTATTGACTGTTTCTTCGCACGCGACACAGCCCAAATGATGAAATAAGTATATTTTATTCAGTGGTTATCATTAAGATGTAATCACCATGATCGTGAGCCATCGGCCATGAAAGTCTGCACACAAGCATAGGTACTGATTAGGTAAGTATATTAAATCTCTTCCAACTCGAAATCCGTTTAGTCCTGGCGCTCGAAGCGACATGATCGTTCATTTAATTCGCCAATTCTTCCTTTCCAATATATCCATTCCATTTCCATCCGTAAACCACAGCGTGCTTCAAACCGTAATCTAAATTATTAGATGAGATATACATGTCTAGATGTCTCATGTCTCACCCGGATGAATAGTAGACAATCTTGATTATAGGCCCTCTATCTACAAAGAATTTTCCATGCAAGTAAACAAGGTATGCTCTTCCAAGACCCGATAGTCGTGGGTGTTTCCAGGCTACGTCATCGACGCCATCGGCCAATGAGAAGCTGAATCTGTTTCCTGGTACCAGTAGCGTAAAATCTTATTTCCCCGAGCTCCTGTATGAATCTGATAAAACTATGTAGTTTTGTATTTACCCATTATTTATCACATTGACTTGTATTTAACTAGCGCTGTTTTGACTGATCTAACAACAAACATAATTGACGATTCACTTAATCATGGATTTTTCAATTGACCCTTATCACATTTGATCCTCAACTTCTACATTTTGTTGAAATGAAGTGACAACTGGACAGTGACGTCACCTGGCGACACGCCCAGAAGAGCAGACCTATCTTCTTAATATAGGAATTGACCATTTAGGTACAATTCTTGACTATAGGCACTCTATAATTTTCAATGTAATATAGAAATTGACTATTAAGGTATAACATGCGAAATATACTCTCGAAAAAAGAACGAAACTCAAATATTCTTCATAAATATATAAATATTCCAAATATATATTCATATCACTTTCTTAGGTGATAATAATTTCATCGATAGAATAGAAAAATTAATAATAAATAAAAAAAATATAGATTGGAAATAGTGAAATAGATAGGCTTTTTAGTTTGAAATTAATAGACATTGCGATTTTCTTTAATTATCTATTTTCTTTCTTCTTCTTTTTTTTTAACTGAACAGTCTACTTTACACATAGACTTTGTACGGTATTGTATGGCTCAGCAAAATACGTTCCGTACAACATGAAAGTAACGACGCAACCTTGGAAGGCATACGTGGCGTTCATATGCGTACTTCGATGAATATGGCTTCTTAAAATGATCAGTTTAGACGATGAATTTAAACTATAAATTAACATAATAAACCCTATGTTTATCTTATGGTTAAAGAAGGTAAAAATTGTGATTTGGTCGTACGATAAAGTAGCCAAAGAGCTGGATCGGAGGCTTGCCCTAGGATTTTACGAGTCACGGTGTCAATATCGGCACTGGTCGCGCTATTGCCGTGGAGGTGTATGGCGGTGTTACCTGATTCTGGCTGCCGGCCGTGACGCTTCCCTGGCGTTTAAAGTATCTTCCTGAGGTATATTTGGGGAAATTATAACGATCGGCCGAATTCGAGTGCTTTGGTAGTCACTATGTATTATTTTTATTATTATATATTAATTAGTAGCCTTAAACACCTCACAAGTGGAGGTAAACACTAGTAACCATTATTGCTACCCGTATAGGGTGCTTGGTTCATCTCGGCACTATACGAGTGGAGGGATACAGTGGTAACCATTATTGCTACCCATATAGGGTGCATGGTTAATCTCGACACTTCACAAGCGGAGGTATACCGTAAGTGGTAATTATTGCTACCCATATAGGGTGCATGGATGGTTTTTCTCGACACTGCAAGTGGAGTAAAAAACCATTTGATAACACAAAATAGTAGCCATTATTGCTACCCATATAGGGTGTTTAGCTCATCTCGGCACTATATACGATTGGAGGGATACATACAATGACAACCATAAGTGCTACCCTTATAGGGTGCATGGTTCACCTCGACACAATTACAAGTGCAGGAACACAGTGGTAACCATAACCACCCATAAATGGTGCATGGTTCATCTCTACACTATAAAAGTGGAGAAGGGGTTTTTGCTATCCATATAGGTTATTCTAGCAAGCTACCCAACATTTAGGTAAATGGCAATTATAATCTCGGACGAGTATTTTTGAATGTTTCGGATGATTTACGTTACACATTAAAGTAAGAAAACATACAAACAATTTGAAAAAATATATATAGGAGGTACAAATGTTGATCATGATATCAATTAATAAAAGTTTGAGGTAATCCGTACCTTTTTGTCAACCAGTATTGATAAAAAGTCGCACATGGAAAGATGAGGGTAGTTATTCATTCGGATAAATTAGTTCTCAGATGCCAACCAGTATTCAACAAAAGTTGTAGATGGTAAAATGAGGGTAGTTCTTCATACGGATAAATTAGTTCTCAGACTCGTTATAAGTTATCAAGGAAAGAACTCACTTTGTATGCATTTAAGTTATCATAGGGAGCTATGTATGATTGTTAGAACCACCTACCTGTCCTTCCGATGTGTAGGTATCCATACGAAAATGTATTTTTCCACGGTTGAGGAAAGGTCGTAACCGATTCGTCTATACCATTCTAATAACTTTTGGTCATGATAATTGACATAATTCTTGTTTCTATTTCGTTTTCCCGTGTAATTTCTGCAAAAAAAAAAAAAACAAATGTAACACTTGATTTTACATTATTTTGTAAGAAAATATGTGTGACTTCGGCAACACAAACATAAATAATGACAAGTGAAGCTAGCTGTCAGAGAGACGTTAGGTTACGGGCTAGTGGCTGTATTCTGCCAGGCGTAGGGTAGAATATTAATTTATTTCTTTCAGGTCAGCTTTATATGTGTGACAGAAGCAGACATTCGTAGATCGCTGCAATAAGTTATAGAATCCTTCGTTAATGCCGAAGTATAATAACTAGTTCTAATTTGTTTCTGTGGGGCCGCGGCATAGAATATCGACCCCTCCAACTCAACCCGTGGATGTCGTAAGAGCCGACCGAGGGAACCTACCAGAGGAAGGGCAGCAGCTTCTTTCTGAGTATTTTTCAACACCAACACTGCGATTACCAATACGCCTGCCAATGCGTGGTGATTATAGCAAATCCCCCCCTACATGGGAGACCATCCACTCGATGGATTGACGACATCGTAGCGGTCGCAGGGAGTCGATGGATGGAAGCGAAGATGGCTCAGGACCGCTATTTGTGGCTATGTCCAGCAGTGGACGTGTATGGGCTGATGATGATGATGATGATGATGAATTTGTTTCTATTATTTGATTGTAATTTTCTTTGATAATAAATGAGAAATGTGTTAGTTAAATAAATGTAGGTTTAGAATATATTTTGTTACAACAGAATGCTAATAGTTCTGCCTGTTAATTGCAATGCAACTTGATAATACTGAAACAAATGAAAAAAAAAACAATAGATAAAGAAACGACCACATACTTTAAGGTGGGCCGCGTCTATCATCCATTGAAAGCGCACCGTGGCCATTTTGGCAGCCATATGCCAAACGATACGAGTCAAAGTGGCAAACTCTTGCAAAATTGTCAAAAAAAAAACCATTACATTTTCACAGCTGTAGGATAAAAGTTAGATCTTGTAAACTGCATTAAGCCCGCCCATACACAAAACTCACTCAACTGTAAATTCCTTTGAGTGTTCGCTTCGTTTTAAACTTATAATAATAGAATTCTGACGAATTAATTGTATTATTCCTAGGGCGGGTTCTGAAGCCGGTCCCACGTAAATAATTTGTTGTTACATAAATATTTCTTTTGGCTTTGTTCAATCGAAATCGCTTAGTAGTTTTTGCGAGATTTCGTTCTGGAAAGTTGTATCAAAAGAATATCAAAGACTATTTAGCTTTCAACGAACTCATTGAATTCGCTAAGCTTGAACTTTAAGTCGAGATGAATGAACTATACAGTATACATTCATCTGTGAGTTAACTTCTTCTTAAATTGTTCTAGCTATAATTATGTTTGTTTAAATTCTATTTTGATGGTCTTATAGCATTAATAGCTGTACTATGTAGGTAATGGATACTTTTAGCTTTTAGCAGTTGCTTTTGGCTGTATAAACGAATAAATTTACTATTAATGTTGCATAGCAGTGTTTCGAACATAACCTGTAACTCTTTTTAGGGATACGTAATACTTACTCGGAACGTCAACCCATTTTTCTAATATATTTTTTAAAGATTTAGTTAGGCCGTTATGCCAATATTCACCTCCTTGAATCGGTTTGATTTGTATTTGCTTTGCAGTGCCTAAAATTGTTCTGGCATCGCATGGTAAAATTCCTGGAAATCTTAAGTTTATGATAGTAGTAAAGAAACATAGCTCAAGTAGCATTGAATGATTTAGATTCAATGCTACTTGAGCTATGTTTCTTTCTCTGCCCAATTCTGTATTTTTTGGCGAAATAATAAAAAAAAATCATATTCACTTTCGCCGTCACTTGAACTGCTGCATGATATAATGTCGTCATCAGTTGCAGAAGGTAAAGCTAATAAGTTACACCTGATATAACTATGATTCACAATATTTTCTACGGAACCACTTTCATTAGATGTCGACGGTATTGACGCTTGACTGTAGGTAATCTGATCTGATCTGATCTGTTGCAATATCTCCATGTTCCTCGGCAGTAATTTCATTTTGTTGATAATTTGTAATATTTAAATATTCCTGTTCAATCTTTCTTCTAATAGCACCAAATCGTTTTCGCTTTTTCCACATATTTATAAAACAATCACAAAATACAGCATACAAATGCACAATAATTCAAAATGGCGACTCTGTCACTTATACAGATTAAGGCTGTACTATAGGCGTCATTTATTTTTATTGCTGTTTATTAGTCTCAAAGACAGAAATTAGACAGCTATCGTCTGTAAAAGGGTGTACAATTACACCATAAAAGAAGCTGTAGAAGAGAGTTTGCCTACTTCATAATACAGAAATAAGATTTGAGGACCACCATAATACAGCTCTAAGCTGTATTAAGTAAGTGAAGGTATGCAAAATGCAGCTATTGTACAGCTTTAATACTAAAATGAGGTTAAAGCGTTACAGGAAACTTAGCGGTGTACATGACAGTTATCATACACTGATTTAGAACTTTAAGCGTACTTTGACTCCTTAATACAGACTTAATACAGTTAGAGCTGAATACTTACTCCTAAACCGACATTATAACACTACAATGTCTTTTCAACGTTCTTATACAGCTGTAAAACAGCGTTAAGTGCTATATTGGCTGCTTTTTAGGTGTTCATTACGCTTGGTTGCTGCTTGGGTAGTACCGGTACAGTATACCGTGCCTACGGTTGAGTTATTACCCGGTAATATGGACTAAATGTTCGCGCTTTTTCTTTATGTGAGCTACTCACGCACGCATGGATAAGAGATTAGGCTATAGGTGAATAGACTGGGCAAATTAATTATTACCATTTCATTGCAATTTTGATAGCGTCTGATCTCGACTGACATATATGACCACTTTCTGTTAGAAAACCAGTGTTGAGCTACTTCTTGTGGCCACATTATGCTAAGACGGGACCTATTGGTGGGACATAGCTCGCTGCGTAGAGTCACTCGTTGGTGTTTTGTTATAATAGATATATTATAGTATATTATAGTGGGGCCATGGGGCTGCGGCGTACGAATATCGACCCCTCCAACTCAACCCGTGGATGTCGTAAGAGCCGACTAAGGGAACCTACCAGAGGAAGGGCAGCAGCTTCTAAGGATGGGAGTTATTGGATATTTTGGCTACCGGTCATTAGTTGGGTATTTTGTTTCAATACCGCTAGTACCAACTGGTACCCAATAACGTTACAATACTCTATACCTGTTCTGATTTCTACCCAATATATTTCTAACCGATTTGGTTAGAAATACCATCTAACCGATTTGGTTAGAAATACCATCTAACCGATTTGGTTAGAAATACCAACTAACCGATTTGGTTAGAAATACCATCTAACCGATTTGGTTAGAAATACCATCTAACCGATTTGGTTAGAAATACCATCTAACCGATTTGGTTAGAAATACCAAATACTTGTTGCAGCTACATAACTTTACGGGTGAACGGTCCGCTAGTACCTATGCGTAGATGATAGTTAGGTAAGTATAGGTATTGAAGCGCTGGGTAGTTATGGCTCACGGTCGGTTAGGCGCGATGCTCGCTTTGCACAGTTATTCCCTAGCGGTATGCGGATTTTACAATAGCGTTAGATATTTTAGGACCATGCTAACAGGTACTGAGTTAGTTATTGAATACCGGACTCATCTCTAGCAGCTTCCTTCTGAGTATTTTTCAACACCAACACTGCGATCACCAATCAGCCTGCCAAGCGTGGTGATTATGGCAAATCCCCATATCCGACGACATCGTAGCGGTCGCAGGGAGTCGATGGACGGAGGCGGCTCAGGACCGCTATTTGTGGCTTCGTACGGGGGAGGCCTATGTCCAGCAGTGGACGTGTATGGGCTGATCATGATGATATTATAATAGTTATACTATAGTATATTATAATATAATAGTTGGAAGCTGTTCTTCATAGTGAACCAATAAACAAATTTTCTTTCATTATTATTGTTTTGTCTTCTCATTCAGTAACTAAATATCGTGCGTGGTAGATAAGTACGTCAATGATACCAACGATAAATGATTGAATGTAGGGAAGCACTGTCTTGTCTACGGCACAAAATTAAATAATTACAAATAAAATTAAAATTTCCACCCGCCCGCACCCGCCCTCTGTCTACAGAGTGTGGTGTATAAGAATAATCCTCCAGTTTTAAGGGAGGCTTATGTCCATTTCGTCCATAAGCTGCTTATAATGTCTGTAGAAATATATTATATAGAAATATTTTGGCAATCTCTTATCAGCAGGGTTGGAAAAAAAACAGTTTTTTTTTAATTTTATAAAACAAACAGTTCAAATTGTTTTAAACAAGTGTTTGTTTTGTTTTTTTTTGTTTTTTTTTGTCCTTTTTAGTTTAGGGCATTATTTTAAATTAATTCGACCTATAATGTTTCATTTCCAGACTAGATCTTTTGACTTTTCAAATTTTCTATAGTAAAATAAATATTGACAAAAAACGATCAATGGATAAACATTTATTTTATGTTGCGTATCTCTAATCACTACTAAACGATTTACATTCACCCTGAATGTTTCCTAGCAGGACTATACCGGCGGGGAAATACCTATAAACTATAAATTCTATTCTATGAATAGGGGCACCCCCAATATTTATTAATTAGTGATGGGCCGAATGTGGTTTGAACCGAATACGAATTTCGGCCGAACATTCGGTAAAAATCAAAAATGCCGAAGTTCGGTTTTTATTCTGCACTTATATGGTAACAACTAACAAACAACAATAAAATATACCTATAAGTAATTAATATATTGAATTTTCAAAAAGTTTATTTGATTCAAATCATAAGACTTCCTAATTTAATAAGAACTTATTGAATTTGATTTTTTAATTCTAAAACTTAAGATTGAAATGTCGAAAAAGGAAACTGATAATGACAGTTAGTTACTTGATTAATAAAAAAAATTACCATGATTTTAAATTATGTAAAAGGCTTATTTATTTAATCAGGTATGAGTGAGTATGACAGATTTGTTTTTTTTTATGTTTTATTAATCTTAAAATCAAAATTGTGCAACTATTTCACTCTTTTCTTATACCGAATGTTCGGCATTTCAACCGAATTTCGGAAGAATGCCGAAGTTAGGCCCATCCCTAATATTTATATTTAAATGAGGGGAATAAAATAACCACAATCCATTCGACAGCCATCCATTAGGGACTTTCCTAACGGGACTTTACCGGCGGGGAATTACTTAATATGAATTCTATAAATACGAGTGCCTTTCTTTCTCACATTTCATTTCATTATTAATTCTGCGACTCATAACACCTCATAAAAATGACAACTCCAGGACGCAAAAAGCATGCAATTTGGGAACAATTCACATCGATCCCCCAAGAAAATACCACACCGAAGACCAATAGGGTGCGTTGCAGAAAATGTAAGAAAGAACTAGTTGGACTTGTGAAAAGAATGGAGGCACACTTCCAGCAATGTAGCACCACCACCGGTTCTAACACTGACGCAAATCTTGACGCGGACAGGGACGTGGAGGAGGAGTTGTTGAGTGATGCTGGTTCTTCCCGATCTTCAGATAATTCTTCTACTACACCCACATCTTCTGTTACTACTCTTCTATCTAAAAATGCCAGTACCAGCAGCAGCGCGAGCGTGAACATATCAATGAAAAGATTTATTATTGCTACAAGTCAAGAAGATAAGAAGAAAATTGATTTACAATTATCTAGTTATATGTTTGCTACTAACACGCCTTTTAACCACGTAGAACACCCAGAGTTACTGAAATTAATGGAAATTTTACGCCCAGGATATAAACCTCCAAACCGCAAACAAATTGCTAGCAAGCTACTCGACGAAGTCTACAACTCGACTCAAGAAGCCGTAAAAAATGAATTGAAAAACAAAGTTGTTAATCTGGCAATTGATGGGTGGAGTAATGTCAGGCAGGACTCGATAGTTTGTGTCTGTGTTACCGATGTGTTGACAGACTCATCTCATTTAATTGATACAATAGACACAGGAGCCGAAAGCCATACAGCTGACTACTTGGTTAAAGTTACTACTGCGGCAATAATACAATGTGAAACTTACAAATGTACGGTGCGAAGTGTAGTGACAGACAACGCAGCAAATATGAGCCGTATGAGACGAGATTTAGCCCAACAGGAAGAACTAGCTTCTCACGAGGATATACTTACATACGGCTGTTCATCACACATATTAAACCTTCTAGCAAAGGATTTGAATGCAGAAGATATTACTGATAAAGTTAAGTCGATAATGCGGTACTTCAAATACACTCACTTTGCATCTGCCAAATATAAAGAAGCTGGTGGAAAAGCAATTGTTATACCACAACAGGTACGGTGGAACACAATGGCTGACTGCTTAAAAGTGTTATTAGAAAATTGGCATATAATGTCAGATATATGCTTAAATCATTCAACTGCTATAGATCTGTCAATTTCATTGAAAGTAAATGACATGGCGCTGAAGCAGTCCAGGCTCTCTACAAAAAACTGGAAAACATCGCAGTTACACTTGACATCTCCCAAAAGACATCCTGCTGTATTGGCGAAGTGACTGAAGCATGGATAGAGCTTAAAAATATGTTTGAGGGAGAGAATGTACGACTGCGTGAGACCGAGTATTCATTGGATGATTTAAGGAAGTTCAAAGCTCGTTATGAAATGGCAATGTCTCCAGCTCATTTTGCAGCAAACTTACTACATCCTAAGTACAGGGGTGAAAAACTCACGAGTGAAGATATTTCTGAGGCTTTATTATTTATAGAAGCTTATCACAAAGAGGCGATGCCCTATGTTGTTAAATACAGGGCAATGACAGA
This sequence comes from Eupithecia insigniata, assembly GCA_947859395.1. Taxonomy (NCBI): domain Eukaryota; kingdom Metazoa; phylum Arthropoda; class Insecta; order Lepidoptera; family Geometridae; genus Eupithecia; species Eupithecia insigniata. The sequence goes on along the minus strand of OX402007.1, from coordinate 11,157,493 downwards.
TCCCTTTCATAACTTTCTATTTGAAGATCATGTAGTAAATCAGGTCGGACCTCTCGAATGGTGGCAGTCATTAAAAAAATAAATTAATGGTCAAACAATGAACTTAGTGGCTCAGCTTCACACTGCTGTAGCTTCAAGTGCTGGAATTGAAAGACTGTTTTCAACATTTGGATTTATTCATTCTGACGTACGAAATAAACTGGGTACAGAGAAATCTGCAAAACTTGTTACAGTTTTTAAATACCTTAATAAGGAAAAGAAAAAATAATTGTTATCTTGATCTTGTCATATTGTCTTACTCTCCTGACTGACAAACAATTTTGATTTTATAATGTTTATTAAATATAGGTAATTTTGTTTGTTATAATTTTTTTTTTGATTGATTTTAAATTGAAATTTTTAATATTCTATACTATCTAATGCATGTTTCAAAAATACGTGTTATCTTATCCCATTACCCATATAAATCCTGGTACTTGGTAGGTACTTAGATCTTTGTTTGACTGAATAAATAACTTATCAAAAAAATATTACTTTCATTTTATATCATTCATTCGCAATGAAAAGTAGTTTTAAAGCTTGTTTTTTTCTCATCGTTTTATACAATGTTTAAAACTTGTTTTAATCTGTGTTTTTAAACGTGTGATAAAAAACACGGTTTAAAATCAAACTGTTTTAAACATTGTTTTAAACATGTGTTTTAAAACCATTTGTTTTAATCATGCCAACCCTGCTTATCAGTTAATAGCGACTTATTGTAGGCCACAACACACTTCGGGACCCTGAACCATAGGAGTAAGTAAGAAATATTTTATTTTATTGACAAACAAAGTAAATTAGAGCCTCATTGAAGCTTAATAATTGTAGGAATTTTATTCTCCGTCACCCTTCTATCCATCATCGTCATCAGGTTCACATGCGAGCTACAACCAAATGAATTTATATGACTGAAACAGCATATCTGTTGGTTCAGCTGACCCAGTATGCAGAGGTCGTAGATGTGCCTTGGATAGAATTATTATTGCTTTGGCGTGTATCTATCGAATATTTGTCTTATCTATGATTGTTTGCTGTTACCTAGGCTGATACGGACAATGAGTGATCTTTGAATTGATTGTAGCTTTTTAGTTAAACAAATTATACTTAATCTAAGTAACATTAATTTTGTTAGCAATATCTTAATTTTTTTGATTTGATGTAAGTTCGACCAAAAACTTATCTACATAAGTTTAAGTACTTATGTGGACTTAAGCTTTCCCTTTCCTATTCCCATGCGTAAAAAATGGTATTACAGAAAATATCAAATACAAACTTAGGGTCAGTTCACACCGAGAGGTGACGCGACGCGACGCTAAGCGGCGCGCGATCTTTTGAGGATAGTGATTCAGACTATAACTATATAACTTTATAAAAACATAAAAATTTTATTGAAATAATAATGAAAATGCCCAGCGGCGCGGCGTGCCGCCGCGCCATGCTGCGCTGCGCTTCTAGATGCCTCGCAGCGCAGCGCGACGTATCACGACAATGACGAGGCAGTGGTTTTTCGCTGGCAGCCGCAGCGTGTTAGAATTGCGCTCCGCCTTGCCAAGCTGCGTGACACAGCGCGACGCGCCGACGGCCGCTAGACGCAGCCTGAAGCCATCGTAGCGACTTGTCTCTACTCTTTCCATCCTGTTTTTTGTAGAGTTGGTGCAGTTAAGTCGTGTGCTCGAGTGAAAATTATAATGTTAGACTGGGGTCTTGATATAATCGGACTTACACTATCGAACGTAGAAACAATCGCACAGCGGCACGTGTCGTCTCGCGGCAGCGCACTACACGGCGCTTAACCCTGACTTCGTCAAGCATCGTCGCTTCGCGTCGCGTCTCTGTGTGAACTGGCCCTAAAACAATTCACATATTTTTTCCATAAACTCTCGGATTTCAGATATTATGATAGGTACTTAGAAAGTCCTTAGGGAGTTCGCGAGTATGTAGGCAAACTTACTTTGCATCGCGCACAATTCTTAGCATTATAGAATTTGCTACCAATGCCCTTATCTACCTCAAATTTCATTTATTTATTGTTGACTTGACTAAAAAACATTTATCCAGGTAAAATGCATTAGTTTTGATATAATCAGGTTAGTTATCATGATGCTAGACCAATGAGAAAATATTTAGATAGACATAACTACAGTAAGTCGAAGTCAGGGCGAACGGGATGAACTACGGAATCTTGTCAAACGTTATCTTGATGCACAGAATCTCGGATGAATCTCGTTACATCCATAAACTAGATCCATGATAGCATGTTAATCCGTTGGTCCTGCGCCTGACATTTCCCCGAACGTCTCGGTCTTTGAGAGTGAAGGAATCTCTATTCCTTATTGCACCTGTGTTTGCGCACACACTTGCACTATAACATGTCCCACACATATGGCTAATCTCCATTAAGACTGACCGCCGTAGCCGAAATTTGACTAGGACATCATTTAGACACATCTGTATCTTTCTATGTTCAAAATGCATTTGAAACGAATAATGAAAAAATTATCTGTCCCTATTTACATTGCTATTTCTGCTTTAGCTTTGTTTGGACCGTAATAACTGTGATTTTCGCTTGAAATTCTAGCAAATTATTTTACCTTATTCGCAAACTATTTTCGTCCTCCATCATAGGTAACAAGTACACGGTTAAGCTCTTTATACATAGGCTTGTGCATGGAAGAACCTCCGTCATGTTTATTTTTGTTTTTCTGCCGACAAGCTGCATTGTTGTGTTTCGTTTGGATGGGTATTGTTACAGGTAAAACAGCTCACGAGCGTGTGGTATATTTTGTATCCCGAGGTGATGGACACTTGGTAAAAATCCAAGCTCATTGGTTAAAGCTATGCCTTGGTTGTTTTTTCTGGCCCAACTGCAGCTAAAGGTGATTCTTTGAAACAGCTATGGTTGATATCTAGATTTGTCCAGCAAAATATTGAAAACAAGATCAAACTAAATTTTAATTACAATTTTTTTATTTGTACTATAACTAATATCACCATTTGTATTTTATTTGTTTATGTATGCAAAATTCAACATTACCATAACAGCCTACGATTTCATTAAAGCAAATTAAGTTTTATTAAATAATATCTTTGCGAACTCGTCTCACATAACTTATGCACCCCAAAGCAAACATATTACAAGACCAAACACCCTATACAATGCACCCTACTGAGTCATCCCTTGCACCCTTCAACAATGAGCAATCAATGGCTAAATTAAACAACCGCGTTTTTTCGTACTGGAAATGACCATTTTAAAATCCATTATTGTTGTCTCGAGTGAGAAACACCCCGGTCTTAATTTACATCGATTGAATTTTCTTCTTGAATTAGCTTTAGCCCGGATAAAAATGGGGTTATAAAATTGTGAAGTGGAATAGGCTATTTTTCCAACCAGGGCTAGCAATCGAATTCTTTTATTTACTACTTAGATACCCAGATGATGATGGAATCTACTACTCTTTTCTCATGTAGTTTTTTCTCAAGTTCTTCTTTTGTCTTGTTCATTGTACTCGCGAGGGTTGTTTTTGGAGTATTTTTATGTGGTTATATGATAATCTTTATTACCTCTCAGCATCCAAATGGCTGAAGCTAATTTGCTGAGGTATAAATTATATATATAAATTTCTCGTCAGGATTCCTATATGGATCTATTTGTACCTATGACATGCTTTTGGGTAAAAGAGAAAAAAACGGGACTGACGCCGGGTCGATTTTTATATTAATTTACATATCTCATTCTGCCAGGTCCGTAGTATGTTCAGACTAAATAATAACTCAGTCAAAAGAAGACGTTGGAAAGATCGCAACGTCTCTTCTAGTAACTCTACCATTCTATCTACCCCTTGTTTGCTTAATATGGAGATGCTTGAGTGATCGGCTTATTTCTCCGTATAATGAAGTACAGAAAAGGAAATAGATACATTTTGAGGTCTATGGCGTTACATTATTGGAGTGCATGGGTGACAGGACTGGAGTAGTGATGAATTGATCGCTTCTAAGCGATAAGGCCGCCCATTGTACATGTTCTATGTAATGTCTATTTTTAATGTTTTCTTCTTGGTGTATAATAAAGAATTTTGTAATTGTAATTGAATCTATCACAGATCCCCATAATTATACTGACTCTACAAATTTACAGTTATTAGGAACTTAATTTGCTACACAGAGCAAAACAGTTTTCATTAGTCTTGCAAAGGCCGCCCGGGCAGTATGTAATATTATGGATTTCATTATGAATGTAAGCGGGTTAACTACGAACCTAGTTTGTGTTGGAAGAACACCAACGTTTCATCCCTTAACGAGGGACTTCTTCAGGGTGAGTGCGGTTCGCGTCGCGCTCGTTCAGCGTCGCGGCGCACACTCCCCCCCGCTTACATTCATAATGAATTTATCAAACTACGAAAGTTTTTATTATGGACTTGTTGAAAATCTCTCAAAATTACCTAATAATTACGTCCAATGATGAAAATGCTTCCTAAACAAGGGGCTTTACATCTTGCTTTGTTTAAAAATCACACTGTATAGAAATAAGGCACTCTAAGATTGACCGGATAATAATTTTGCTTTGTATAATAATAATTTTGTATTCTTGCAAATACTGAAAAAAAAATAACCGTAAGCTGTTGCCGAGGTATACATATATCATCATCATCAGCCCATACACGTCCACTGCTGGACATAGGCCTCCCCGTACGACGCCACAAATAGCGGTCCTGAGCCGCCTCCATCCATCGACTCCCTGCGACCGCTACGATGTCGTCGGTCCATCGAGTGGATGGTGTCCCATGTAGGGAGGGATTTGCCGTAATCACCAGGCTTGGCAAGCAGTGTTGGTGTTTAAAAATACTCAGAAGGAAGCTGCTGCCCTTCCTCTGGTAGGTTCCCTCAGTCAGTATTTTACAAGTCTTAAACATAGAGCAAGGAGTTCAAATTGAATCTAACAGAAAATTAAAAACATAATGCATTACTTTGCCGACAAAATCTTGCCGATGGGTTCGCTCACACAATACCCACGATAATCAAGCTAATATGAATCCTTACCGAAGCTATAATCTCAATCGAAGCTAATATCCTTCCGATGTAATATCAAACGATTAAAACAAAGACAAGTTTAGCCACAAGAGGATACGCGGATATGAGACATGCGATACAAAGAAACTTCACTTTGCTAACTGAACTACATCCCTAACAATGTTGCCACAAATTTATTGTGAATACTGAGTTGCGGTTTCCTTCTGTGAGTATCGGAGTTTGACTGTAAGTAAATGCCTGCGGGAATGTTTCCAGTCGCTCAATTTTTAAAGAATATACATAGTAATGGTAAATTACAAAGAGCTGGAACGTTCACTAATGTAATTTCACTATACAGCATGTTAAAAATGTTAAAATATGTGAGTAGTAGCATATGTATGAGTAGACAAGCACATATGAGAGCGGAAACTTCCGCCCCGGACCGGCTCAAGGTCGCAGTATTAGCCTTCACGTTATACAAAATACTCAGTCTGTCCGGAAGCCGGTCCGGGGTGGAAGTTTCCGCTCTTCTCTTTATGTTCTTTTCTACTCATATGGTAGTAGTTAGTTAGTTCTCCTCCTAGTTTTCATAACGTTGTGTGAGTTGAGAATAAACAAAAAAATGGTTTGAATGGCAAAAGTTTGAACGGTAAAAAAAAGACTCAGAAGGTTGCGGGCTTGATTCCCACCTTCGAACAAATGTTTGTACGATCTGTAAATATTTCTTCAGAGTTTTCTGCGTATTTTTCTATCTACGTTATAATAAAATCTATTTATGTATGTATTATTACCGTGATAGGTAGTGCAATTTCATGGGACTTCATGGGGATATCTTAATATGGATATGCCATACAAGTCCCGCGAATTGAATGAAAAAATAATATGTAGTGCAATATTCCGAGACTTCATGAGGATATCTAATATGGACATACCATACAAGTTCCGCGAATTAAATGAGAAAATATTATTTGTACCATGTAAAATAATATTTTAGATATAAATTCTTACGATTTATATTATCAAATCATCATATTCTGTATAAAGCTAAACTTGCCTTCATATTTTTATTTCTAGTGAGTCATAAAATATTGTGGAATGCATTGTTTCGGCATCACAAAGGCGGCAATAAGATAAGAAGGGATTAAATGAGCGAGCGAAACAAAGTTCGTTCATTTAGTTTACTCATGTCCTTGTGTTCATTGAGTGCGCACGTGCCGGTTGCAATTTTAAGTTACCTGATTAATTTGATTATTTTAACGACACCTTGGCTTGTTTTGTGGACTGATTCGATCTCTGTGTGTGACCATTTGGTTTTTGTATACCGGACCTTGATTGTGCTACTGAATTGGATTTCATATCGAAGAGATAAGCCATTTAAAAACAAATATTAAACAAGTTACAAAACCGAAATCTATCAATATTCGATGAAGCCAGGATAATTATAAAATGGAGCAAATGTTTATCGATAGACAAATTAGATTAGAAACAAATTAGAAGCTGTCATGGATCAAAATCCGGACTTAGATATTATTAGAACATATTCAGAAGAAATCGCCAACGGTTCATCAATTGACGATATTTTAATATTTAAATATGCCCTATTAACGTCAGTAGGAGTAAAAAGGAGTTTTTCTACTTCTAAGTGGTTACTTAATGTCAAAAGGAATAGGTTAAAAGTAGAAAATATCGAAAAACTTATTGTAACATATTTTCATTTCATGGCAAATTAACAAACAACTTCAGGTCTTGAAAGCGATAGTGACGGTGAAGATTGAACAAAGTTTAACTTAGATTATGTTTTATTCATGATAAGCGTTCAATCGTCATCGATAATATCGCCTTCAAGGTTGGCATCACTGTAATTTTAGTTAGTAACTTATGGTTAAAATAAGTTAATTTATGTATATCTGTTGCGAATAATTTTTACTTGTTATTGATTGTTGACATCTTTTTTAAAAAATAATAAAAGAATAATGAAAATAATAATTTTTTTTCTGAAATCTGTCCCATCTTATTTTTTCCCGGAAGCCCGGGGGCTTATCCATATTATTGATAATGTTTGAGGTCATCAACCCCAAATTGCACTACCTATTCCTATCTCTGATTATTACATTTGTTATTCCTTCAACTAGTACCTATACCACAAGCCCTGCTTATTTTACAATAAAAATACTTTCTTAGTTTGACAAATTCATTATGAATGTAAGCGGGTTAACTACGAACCTAGCTTGTGTTGGAAGAACACCAACGTTTCATCCCTTAACGAGATACTTCTTCAGGGTGAGTGCGGTTCGCGTCGCGCTCGCCCCAAGCTAAGCTCTGCTTGCTAGATAATGCTGTGTGGATTGTCTAGAAATATTTATTCTTTATACGAAAGACTCTGAAATCAATTCAAATCAATGCACAATATAGCGTGCTATCAGCCAAGTATCGACGTAACTTAGTTAAACAAGATTACGGAACGTAGGCTGCTAGAATCATTGGAGAAGCGAATCACACAATGTTTTTTGTTCAAGATTAGACACCCTTTATTCGGGAATTTCCCCAAAAACCATATACATACAAGCTACATCGGTACTGAAACCCTAGTTAGCCATCGCGTCCATAAAACGAAACGTCTAATAAATCCTTAGTGGCAATAATCCTTAAAACTATATTTAAGGTACCGACGGCTCTATTCAAGCCTATCTATCTATTTCGTCCATCTAATGCGCCCCAGCGTTAGGTCCTCTTTACGACGTCCTTACATGGACCATAAAGGGAATCCACAAGGATACTAACAAACTTACGCATTGGTTCGTTTCGATATGTTCATACGAACCACACAATCTCAAAATGGACGGTAAGTATATTTACTGTTTTGCAATGTTTTTTAATGTTTCTGTAATCATTAAAGTAATTTGAAGATGTGGAAAAGCGTAAACATCAACAACTACCACAAACATTTAATAAAAAAATATGTCTTATTTTGCCCCTAAAATCCCTCCTATACGGAACAACTTAAAAAAACCCTTTTTCCCCCTTGAAGAGTAAGGAGGAAAAAGGGGTCGTCTTTTTTGATAAAGTGAGTTAATTTTTACGGTAGTGATGAATTTAATAAGTTAAGGCATTATTTACCAATACAATACAATTCAAAAAAGAGGTTTTTCTAAAATATTGTCTCAAATTAGTTTAATAACACTTTGGATGCACGACATATGTACATGCTCAAGAGCAGCTGCGTGTGCACGCGCCATCACCTTCACCTTCTTCCAATTTCTGAAACAAGAGCTGTTTTAATAATGTTGCCTTTTTCGCAGTCCCTTCGATGCGTGGATGTTCACCCATACATCTCGCGAAGTCTAACAGATGTCTAAGTTCGCTTCGACTAATCTATAGAATCAGACTTACTTTTTGTGACTCCTATTTCCCATTTCGCTACTTCTGAATTATTTTAAGGCATTCGTATAAGTATACACTGGATCTCTATGGGCATACCATTTCATTACTCTGAGTTACTAGGTAGTTAATTTGACTTCATAAGTTTCCATAATATTAAGACATGTGGTAGAAAATAGTGGTCCCACGGTGGCCACTTGCCCGTTTGCACTGACACTTAAGTCGGTATAGTTTCGTTCATTTTAACAAGAAACTGTTCGTTTTACGACAGTTTTGATATAAAATATGTATGTAGGGTATCTGAAACGTTCAGTGGCTATGGCAGAATACAAATGGTTTTTATTTTTAAATTGATAAATGTGTTTTTTGGGGATAAATTTGACTAGAGACAACTTGGAATCAAATCGTTCAGGTTAAATAGTCTTCCTTATAAAGGAAATAAAAGTAAAAAAACAACTTTATTTTCTTATACTACATTAGGTATGGTTAAAAATAATAAAAAATTTAAAACAGACTATAAAGGGATAAAATACTTATCCTATATCCTTATAAATGTATAAGTTTGTATGGATGGATGTATGGATATATCTTACTCTTTCACGCAAAAACTACTGAACCGATTAGGCTGAAATTAGGTATGGGTATAGTTTGGGACCTGAAATAACATATAGGCTATTTTTTATCCATATAAAACGCGGGAGAAGGCGCGGGCAGCAGCTAGTAAAATCATAATCTTATATTGTTAGTGTACCTATGGACCGCCGCCAATGGCGGTAAAAACACAGGAGCAACCAAAGCTAACAAGATTCAACCAGATCATTATCAGTTTCTAGTTAGTTTCGTTGCAGCTGGTGCGATGGTCTCGTCGATGGGCACGTCACCAATTCAGGCCCCCAGAATAGGAAAAACAAACGGGGACCGTGCCAGTTTTAAAAATTATGACATCGAACCACAGAAATTGATGCGACCTCTATAACGGTACACTTACAATTAGTCCAATATTTTTAGAGATCGAACAAACGCATAATATTTAGTACATTATTCATCGAAGCGAGAAAGTGCCCTATTCCTACCGTGTGTGTAACAAATGAGGCGCGAGGCGCACGCAGCCGAGGGCGCACGAGGTATTAATTGCACTTTCTTATGAGTAATGCATACCTAGTGCTTTATACTATACCTACGAGGAAAATTATCGTTTTAGAAATTATCAAAATTATTCCAGTAAATTCAAAGTTTAAACTCTAATGATAATAAATACGCACTCGCGCGATTTACACTTGATTCTTTTTTGAATTATTGTTCCGAAAATGGAAGAGACCGATATCATACGGCCGACTCACAACATTTTATCGTTTGACCTATTATTAAATAACCATAGCTAAAGGCGGAAAAGGAAAATTATAAAAATAACATGTTAGAAATAGATTTCCATAAAAAAAAACCTCAGTCTACGATTTCCATACACTTTTCTCTCTCGCCAAACACGTAAGAAATGAAATTCCATAGATAGTTCCGTCCCGCATTTTAGTACGCCTGCAATGACGTATTTTCTATCTCATGTTTAGAAGAGGAATTAAGTCACTTTCCGAGCAGGTGTAGTATAAATACATGTAAGTACCTACCTGTACGGGGTTGTGAACCTTGGAAATGGGAGCATCGTTTTGTAAACATCAGCCGATTATGAAAGCGTCATGTTCCTTCCCTTGCCTCATTCTTTTATGCACGCACGAAACGTTTTGCATGTAGTCCAATAGGTCGCGTCTAGAAGAGCACCTTATACATACATAAAGTGCCAGAGCATTTTCATTTTGCAGTTCTCAGATAAAATTTATCAAAGACAGCTACAAAAATCTAAATAAAATATGACGTGACGAAGGTGGGTTGACATACATTTTGTGAACCCACCTTTGATCTAGATGCGTAAATATAAGGACACATCAGGATGCAAAAACAACAAGATATAAGAGTCTGACCTTGGCATTACTAGGTAATGTATTGTATTAAGTATAACAGTTATCTAGTAGTAATCTGGTAGTATCAAGTAACAGTTTATCACAGCTATGTCGCTTCCAAATTGCGTTACGGCATTATATTTTTTGGAAACTGTACTACTGAAAGGGAAACAATCTTTAAGGCGCAGAAGCGGTGCATAAGAGCAATGTATGGCCTGAAAACCACCGATTGCTGTAGACCCTATTTTATATCTTCAAATATATTAACAGTTCCGGCACTCTACATCTATGAAATGGCTGTCTTTGTTAAAAACAACAATAATCTGTTTGAAAAGCCAATCAATACACACAGTAGACGCGATCAGACCCGCCTGTGTCCAACTAGGGGTAAAACCGCATTACTAAAAAAAAGTTTTTGGGGCATGGCGCCAAAAATTTATAATAAACTGCCCAAAACCATAAAGTTGCTACCACTGACATTATTTAAGAACAAACTTTATAAAGTACTGACATCAAAATGTTATTATAACATAAATGACTTTTTATTAGATAAGAACATAAATATTGATGAATGAGTAAATTGAATGTACTAATTAATTATTATTTTACTCATTTAATTATTAATATATTTGTAATTTAATATTCTCAATGCATAAATATGTAACTTAATTTGTTCTTAACTAGACTCTTGTACTGACTATATTTGCATGCCCTATATTTAGGCAAAACATGTATGGTGCTTACTATTTACTACTCTTCCATCTTTGTGACCCATGTTTACAAATAAAGACTATGAACTTGAACTTTAAACTTTGAACTAGTAGGTACCCATAACGGCTTTGTTTAGTATTGGGCTAGATGATGTCAAGCATTATTTATTTATCTATATTATAACATTATAAGATGTTACTATCTTTATTGACAAAGAAAATAACAATCAAATAATATAAATTAATTAAACTAGTATCTGAGCGCCTGGTCGAAGCGACGCGTAACCCGAGAGCTGGTGAGTATCTGGCACAAACATTTATTTTTCACGAAAGTGTGTGCAATGTGATTGCAATATGGTTATAATAATAGTTAGGTCCGTGATTAGGTTTACTGGCAAAAACATTATTTTTAACTAGTACTCATTAGTGTGCGTGCGTCAGCATTTTGTTAACGCACACATTCAAAGACAATGCCACAGTTTTTGGTGTCAGGGCATATCTAACGATATAAATCTTTGGGCACAGCGCATTAGCATTGCCATACAGCGAGGCAATACAGCCAACGTCTTGGGGACGCTTCCGACTGGTATTCATATGGACCAGTTGAGCTATCTGTAGATTGTTTGCAACAATCTGCAGTAATCTCAATTGTTTCAATTGTAAATACTAGTATAATTAGATGTTGTAAACATTAGCTGTGAATGACTTAAAGGTATTTTACTGCGAAGTTTTGAGGTGTAGCAGATCCTCCAAGAACAGCATGTGCGTCGATAGCACTCAATATGATAGTCATGACTTCATGAGGTACTTACTAGAGCTGGATGATGTATAATATTCAAGTCTGTCTACAGTTCTAATGTTATTATGCGCTGAGCAAAGAAATGAAACGTTGCCCGCATCTGTTTCGCAGAACAATACACCAGGCATACTCAAGTGCTGTGTGAATAAGTATCTTTCAACGTTCAGAATTCATTGCTTTTCACCAAGTGGAAACATTATTTACTAACGGGTTGAAGTTTAAGTGGCCGTTTAAGGAGTCGTGAAGAACTGGCTCGCTTTTACGGGTAGTTGGTGGTTCAGAGTAATGAGAAGGTTTATGTCATTTAAAATGTTTCGAATGACGTAGATATGTTGGCAAGGACGCAAACTTGGATTTTTTTTTAATTTTTTTAACATTCTAGCATCATTCGTTCGTCCATCATGACCGAGTGACGCTCACAAGTTTGCAATAATGCCCAAAGATTTATATCGTTAGATATGCCCTGGCACCAAAAACCGTGGTCCCGTTGTCTTTGAATGTGTGCATTACGAAATGCGGACGCAGGCACATTAATAAGTAGTTAAAAATTGTGTTTTTGCCAATAAACTTAACCACGTACCTGTTATCATAACCATATTGTGTGCAATCATACTGCACACACTTTAGTGAAAAAATAAAGGTCCTATCATGCCCTGAAATCGAAAAGTCTAAAAAGTGTGCAATCTGGGTTGTACCACAGATTAGCTGGTAATGTTACTTTGTAGTGCGGTCAGAACGCAATAGCGGAAACACAGATTTATAAAACGGAAAGAAAAATAATAGTTATTTAATTATATCGCAATACCTTAGAGTGAAATGTAACGCTTTTGGCTTTATTTGTATGTTTAGAATTATTGTTTCATTTGCATTTTGTGACACTTTTCAACAAAAAATGGCAATGTTACAGCACGTCCGGCTGACACTGTGTTTAGATGTACACTGATTCCAAATGAGCGAGCTATCTCATTTCATATGGCACCAAAACGGGCGCGGTCTCACTACGGTAAGGGCCTATCTAACGATATAAATCTTTGATAATGCCTATTTGCGGACCCACTCTCAAATATAGGCCTTGTATCGACTTTGCTAACGACAGTTCTTATCCGGAAAATACTATAATCTTGCCCGGTTTTCTGGACCAGAGGACTTACAGGGTTTCTTTATTTTGTCAAATTAACCTAATGGCGCAGCTCTTATACCTAGCCAGTCCTTCCAAACCACGTGGCTTCGCATTTTTTAATCAAAATCCAGAGTCAATAGTCATGGATCAGTATAAGATACCATTATATGTATTTATTCTTACTTTAACCTTCCTATCAGTGCAAAAATTAAGCACTTATCTGTTCCCGGGGTTGATAAACGAACGTAAGATAATGATTTTGATTCGAAAACTCCATTATCCTAATTTACCTCGCCACCTGGCCGATCCAATTAGAATTCGGAATTCTGGTCAGTGTCAAAAATGTCCAAATTAACATTCTTATCCCGACCCTCCACGTAACCAAGCCAGGTAGGGCTCTGCCGCCGGCTCGGAGTCCCTAATTCCCGGAGGTGATATTTCAAAAGGTTCAAGTCATCAGATTGCAGTGTTTTTATGGACTGTTTATTTAGCAAGGTACTTACTATAATGACTGACCGAGTTTAATAGATATATTATATTAATGTTTGAAACTTGCACAGAGCCTTGCACTATTTGTGCGACCCAAGGTCCGCCTACGACGCCTGAGGTTCGATTTCCGTTCGGGACAAAAGTTTGTACGATCTGCACAAACTCTGCTTACTTTGCGGGTAGATAATGCTGTGTGGATTGTCCAGTATTATTTATATTTATTTATTTACCTACGATTGCTACTTATTACCTACTAACTTACTCACTTTTGTGTGAGAATAAAAAGGTACTCGACGCACGGCGTCTGCCATGACATGACACATCCTGAGCAAAGCAAAAGAGCCAAAGGGTGGCCCATGTCTAATCTCCTTGACATTTGATTATACTGGCCAAAAGGCTCACGTCATCCGATAAGATGACGTGAGCCTTTTGGCCGAAATAATCAGTAGGTATAATCAAATGTCCACAAACGTCCACGATAGACGATAGTGAAATGGAATGATGATGAAATGGCAAGGTAAGAGATGAAGTGAAAAGAAATGAATAAATGATCAAGTAGGTGAAATAGGTAAATAATGAAATAGGAATGAAGCGATACCTAAGTTGCCCAAAGAAATCCAACGTTATCGTTCATGATTTAGACCACCGTCGAATAAGGGTGCAACATCATTGCGCCAGGGGCATAATTTCACGCGCCGCTGACAGCGCCTGCTCGATAATAAGTACTGTGTTTACGTGTTGTCTTTGTTTATTCTCCACTCTACTATGCTCCGTCCATGCATTTATTTTCCTTAACTTAATGAAATATTGCAATATTTATATACTCTACTCCTTTTTAAGAATAGTGATGCGAATCAATCGACTCTAAAACAAACGGTACTAACGAAAGCTTCGATATTTGTCGAGCTGACAGATAACGTGTGAATGTAAAAAGGTATTCTTTCATTATGTCAAAGAAAAAAAATTTATGCACGGAGTATAGTTACATATGTAGAACGTAGAAGAACCGTCGTCGTCGCGAGAATTTACGACGAACGTAAATTTTATTGAACGAATTGAACAGTATAAACATATGTATGTATAGTCTGATCAACTGATTCATCACTCTAATTCATCAATGGCTAATCCATTGATGAATTAGATTCGAAATTTTGTTTTACTCTAATCAATCTCGGATGGATTCAACAGCTTGGTTCTATTCCATCAAATATCAAAGTGATTCTTTCTTTTATTGATGAATTTCATTTTCAAAGGTTTTTGTTATTATAGTGCTTATGCCCACACTTCAAGTCCCGCCGGAGTCGTAAATTTTTGGGATATTATTAAATTCTTTAATTTAATTTTCATTAATGAATTAGATTCGATATTTTGTTTTATTCTAATCAATCTCGGATGGATTCAACAGCTTGATTGTATTCCACCAAATATCAAAGTGCTTTTTTTCTTTTAGACCTTACAGGACACATAGGCACGTCACAAAATTCATAAAACAATTTGATCCACAGCCGGTGAACACCCTTATATCTCTATCAAAATAACTATAACAGTCATATAATATAAACTATAATCCATAAATATAATAATAAATAGGTACTATAATATTACTATAAACCAGTCATATTGTAAACATATTTGTAGAATAAATTATAAAATTAATTTAATTATTTTAAAATATGACCAATGTTGACGATTTTTTTTTATTTGTATATTGTATTGTATTCATTTATTTCAGATAATTAAATCCATATCACACATTGTACACAAAATTAAATAAAATAAAATTCAAAATTACACGTCCACTAAAACTAAAATTAGATAATAAATTTTAGTTATTATAATAGCATAAAAATAAATTACATTGGATTAAATTAAATTAAATTACATTGGATTAAATTAAATTAAATTACATTGGATTAAATTACATTTGATAAAATAACATTAGATTAAATTACATATCAAATTACAGATGCAATACATTCAGTCAGGTATCATACCCGCAAACAGGTGCTACGCATTTTGCAAAATGTGTCCACATGGGAGATAGACAACGCTCGGCCACAGTTTTTAGGATGCTGTTGTGACTAGCCTTCGTTCTGCTCATCAGAGATGCTGTTTTCTTCCGTATGATGGCATGGAAGCCATCAGTTTGATATCGAGCAAACATCTCTGAGGCGCTACAAAAACGGGGGAGTCTCAGCAGCATCCTAAAAGTATTATTATACTGGACACGTAGGGCCTCCAGCGTTTTTTTGGTATAGTTAACCCATAGATTACCCGTGTACAGGCTCTGACAGTAAGCTTTAAATAGTGTAATTTTCACTTCGTCAGAGCAACGGGCAAATCTACGGGTCAACATGTTGCCTCGAACCGCCAAAGCCCTACGTTCCCTTTCTATATCTACATTATCTCTAAGATCGTCGGTAAGGAAATGCCCTAGGTATTTAAAATGTGTGTGTGACTCGCTTGATGTTTACACCATTAAGAGTTAAGTTGCATGTATAACGCATGTTACTAAATTAGTAAGATTATGACTATGGATACATAGTCCACTGTCGCATTAGGATTGCCTGTAAGGATAGCTGTACAATATTTTCAACAAAAAATAAAGGTTTTCTACAAAAAAAATACAGTCGTAATAAGCTTCCACCTGAGAGCTTTCGAAAAGCCTTGAAAAAACCTACACAATTTCTTATCAATTGACGTAAGTAGGCCTAAACTCTAAACGAAAAGACTCAATTTTATGAAATTGCTCGGAAAAGCGATCTCAAATAATATGCCTTCTAAATGTATGATTGATAACCACTACCTTTTATAGCTTTTCATGATATTCCGACCATCCATTTTATACAGACCTCCAAATTCATTTACCGATTTATCGACCCCTCTCACTTTCACAGATCATTGCTCGCTGGTTGTTAGAAGTTTTCTTATTTTTGCGATGATAAACGGTATTCTTAGGTAGGTAAGGGTTATATTACGTTGTAGATCATGTTAGGGGGTCTTCACACGTGTGTTGATTGGCTCCGTTGACAGTTAGGAAGATAAACGATCGGGATCATTTGTCCCTTGATGAGTTCTTGTGCACTCGTCGTATTAAATGCAGATTATAATGAGAAATTTGGTAATTTGATTGATGATGGATATTATTTAGATGGGGTATTATTTCGGTATTGTTTCTTTTTTTAAATCAATTTATTCTGATTTACATCAAAGCTCATATTATTAAAAAATATAGTCAAAAACTAAAACCCGACTACATAAAAGTCTTAAACACGCGTTCACCTATTGTCCTTATCATTTTCTTTTGATACTTAGGTAGTCGGAGGCCTTTGTTACTAATTGTACCGTAGGTATATGGGGTGGGTGCCGGAAAGTACAAACAAAGACCTGTGCAACGATACCACATACGAGCATATTTACTAACATTGAAATTTTCGACCCTTTCTTCGACCCCCGATATCTCGTTAGACCCCCATTTTTATCTGACGTCACATAGCCTATAACCATCGGGCTATTAAGACGAATCATATGACACCTCATTTGTTGAAATCGGACCAGTAGTTTCAGCGCTACGAGGGAACATAAAAATCGGCTACATACATACATAGGGTGTCAAAATCATAACCCTCTCGTAGTCGGGTAAAAATAGAACTAATTCAAAACCAAAACTCAAAATTCAAATCTTCCTCTAATTTTCATTAGGACAGTAGAAAATATCAACTTTTATTTTGATGTTATAGAGTTCAATCATAATATTTTAAATCGTTACTCTAGTTCTATTTTAGTACTATAGTTGAGTCAGATGTGTAGTATGAAGTGGACTGTCCTGTAAAGTTGCTTTAATAAATAAATCTCTAAATCTAAACGTCGTTTTTCTAGCGTTGAAAGAGGAATAGGATTCTTCTTTTTTTGGCTCCTTTCTGTTCTGTACATTAAGACTTTGACAGGTTAAGTCCGTACACAAATTCAAAGAATTATTTATTATTAACCAACTTCAGAAAAGGATAAAGATTATCGTTTTTATTGATTTATTTTATGTACATACCTTATGGTATCCAAAACTCGATTCCCTGGAGCGAAAGAGTTTAAATAACTGGAGAATAACAATAATAACGCTTTGAATTTTACCTAGGATTTCCAGAGAAGTTGGGGGTTGCCTCAATTTCGTTTTGAATGCTTTCTTGGAAGATATTGATAGATAGATAGATAGAAAACTCTTTAGTGTACCACACAAACACAAAATACATACAGAAGGAAAAGATGACAATAATGAAGTACAAATGGCGGCCTTATCTTATATTGTTGTGTTTTCAAAGAGATAAAATATTTTTATATAGCGTTATAAAAATATTTTATGGTGAACGAGCAAACTAATTGAGTTTTTCTCCTTCTCCATAATTGATTGCGTGAAATGGTTTTTCTTTCTCATTCGGTAAATTTTATTGAAAAACAATATAACCCAAGGAATCTTACAAATCATACCCGATAAGATTCTGCACGCGGATTTATACGTGTTTTTTAGGGATTTTTGTTCGTTTTTTTGTGGTTATTATTCTCACACGCTTTCCACATTTTAGCGTTTTCTGCAATTTAAAACTCGTAAAATGGTAAAATAAGATCACCACAAAACCAAATGATCTACAATTTGTTTTGTAAAATTCATGTTGGTATAAAAATATAAGTAGAGCTAAAACTTGGCCGTGGGGCCGAGGGGCGTACGAATATCGACCCCTCCAACTAAACCCGTGGATGTCGTAAGAGCTGATTAAGGGAACCTACCAGAGGAAGGGCAGCAACTTCCTTTTGAGTATTTTTCAACACCAACACCACGATCACCAATCCACCTGCCAAGCGAGGTGATTATGGCACATCCACCCTACATGGGAAACCATCCACTCGATGGACCGACGACATCGTAGCGGTCGCAGGGAGTCGATGGATGGAGGCGGCTCATCGCAGGACCGCTATTTGTGGCGTCGTTTGAGGGAGGCCTATGACCAGCAGTGAACGTTTATGGCTTGATATATTGATGATGAAGTAGAGCCATTTAAAATATTTACAAATATTTTCAGTCGCAACATTCGATAGCCAGATTCAAGTACAGTACCTATCCGCTTAAATCACAACCAAGTGCAACCATGGTGCTTGATAGATAGAACTATTATATTATATACAGGGTGGTTTTTTGAGATGGGCGTTGATGGCCAAATCCTAAACCACGATAGTTAGAGAATAGTCGTGCAAGGAGGCATGCCCTCAAATTATAAGAAAACAATAACTGGATATTTAGGTTTTTTAAATCTTTTACATTATGACGGAAACCGATGCGTATGGGTTTTTTTAAAGACGTCCTACATATTTTATTCAGCGTATGGATTTTGCTACTGATAAGGACCAATCTTTGCAATGAAATATATCACCAAAAATTTGAGGAAATAGCTTATTTTTACAAATTACTTTTAATATCTAAATTTTACCTGACTAATAAGTTGCTCAAAATGGTTTCTCTAAAGACTTTACTGCATTTGATACCATGACAGTAGGTATAATGTTGATTGATAGAACTGCGCGTAAGGTTAGGTATACAAACCACTTAGGTACTCAGTTCAGTATTAAAGTTACGAAGTGTAGTACTTCTGCTAGTAAAACACATACCCTCACAAAGTCTGAGCTAGATAGTTCGCTATAGGTAGATATTACAGATTAGACTCCGCACGTATCTACTTCATTGCACCGCAATCCACGGTGCTAGTGCTCGTTCCAGTATTCTAATTAAAGCAGTAAGTCGCGTTGTATCTGTGAATCCATCCGAGAGGCGATGAATATTCACAGTTAACTTTGTGCCGAATCATGTGCACTATGTTTTCCGTATCTACTCAGTTCAGGCTTTCATTGGGCAAGTATTTGGAAGTAGTTTGAATGAGAGGAAGTTTTGAGTGTCAGTTTAATTTGTAGCTTACGAAGTTAAGTGTGATTGATTACTTGCTAGCTTTTGCTTATGGCTACGCAAGCTTTTTCTGGGAAAATAATAATAATCATTTATTTCAGGGATCACAAGACAAGTACCTTCAAAGTACTTAACTTAACTAGAGCCCTTAAAATAAAGACCTGAGAGATTAACATACATAATTATAAACACCTAAGAAAAATCGTGTCATTGGCTCTGGATTGTTGATGTATGCGCGCAGCCTATGCCCTTCCCTGGAAAGCTGCTATCTTTCACATTGCATCGCGGTCGCCACTCGAGAACCTTTACTCCCAGTCCCAGTTATCGGTTCTACGAGCTATATGGCCTGCCCATCGCCACTGCAGCCTGCTAATTCTGAGAGCTATGTCGGTAACTTTGGTTCATCTACGGATTATCGAATTCCGGATTCTATGGCGTAGAGAAACTCCGAGCATAGCTCTCTCCATAGATCACTGGGTGACTTTGAGCTTAAGCACAAGGTCTATAGTCAGCGACCATGTCTCGGATCCATAAGTCACTGGTAACACACATTGGTTAAAGAATTTCGTCTTGAGGCTCTGCGGTGAAGATAATGCGAGGTTTCCGAACGCTGCCCATCCGAGCTGCGAATCCGGATTCCTTCTCGCTGCTAAATTTCATTAAGTTCCGTTCAGTTTTTTAGATGTGAAAAGGTAACAGAACGATAGACAGACAGAATTACTTTCGAGTTTATAGCCAGTTGATGCAGAGGCAAGATTTGGCGCGCGCATCCGTTGTATGGCTTTACTTTGTTCTCCGTCGCATTGAGCTTGGCCTAGTTTGGACCACCAAACCATTCCTGGAAAATGAAAAATGGAGTTTTGCGAGTGCATGTTACTAACAGTTTTTGTTTATTAGTAGGGTAATACTACTGGTGCTTCTTCAAAAATGGGACAAATTGTCATTTTGTTCTAGACAGTTGTTTTCATACATTAAAGCGCGCGCCCACGGCGGCGGCGGCGCGGCGACTTTATCGCGACTGTATCGATGTAAACGCGCTAGGACTGCTCGTTCTCCTCTCTCTCGTTAGGCGTACGTCAAAGATAACTGACGATGCTGCTAATTGTCCATTGACGATTATCTTTCAAAGAACACCACCCTTAGGCATTCACGTAAGTGCGAATGATATCACTATTGAAAGTAAATTAATTGATACATGAGATTCGATTTATTTATCCATAAAACATATCTGGTAGTATATAAAAAAAATATAGCCAATAGACTTTTGTTTGACCACAATCTCTCATGATGGAAAGTAACGATGTGGCTGACGGTGTATCTCGAAGGTCTAGAAGACACCTTTTCACTCTTGTCTTGAAGAGACCCAGATTGTAATTGATAAATTCTAAGGCCATTTTTGACCAACACTAACGAGTAGCTTTACCTAAATCTATTCTTAGATGCAAAAACATTTCTTTGCTCAGTCAGGTGGGTTTTCTTGTTTAGTTTTCCAAAACATATACAACGCATTATGTATATCAAGATTCTTACGCCCGTACTATGAAAGCTTGCTCCGTCTATGCTTCAATGATGCTTTGGCCATAGAATAGCGTTACTCAAGCATGTAGATCGATCATCTCTTTCGTCTCTACAAAGTCGGTCGTCGACATTGTAGAGACGTCGTCATAGAGAGATCGTCTCTACGGGCCTACAGCAAAAATACATCTTCTTAATTTCTTCACTACTTTTAAACATTGATGAAACTTCAGCAAACCCAATTTGTTATATTCAAGCCTCTTCAATAGACAAACGCCTATAGTTTTAATCTCGCAAAATTCAACGCAAAATTTATATGCCAATATTATTTCCCTCGTATCTCTTGAATGGCATTCCATAAATTCTTAACAGACGGGAACTTTACAGCTTTCGTGAACCTTAAACAATGCAATACTAGTTAAATGCACGTGACTTTACCTGGTTCATGAAAATTAAGGTAAAAATATTTAAGGTAGTAGGGAGTCGGGCAGACTGAGTACCCGAGGCTTGATTAGCAAGGTTAAGTGCTCTGCTGGAGACCATGACTCGATCAATGAAGTATAGGATGCCCAGTAACTAAGTGAAATGAACCCATAGGGCATAATTTCAGTTTACTATCGCCAGGACCAGGGGCCGAATTAATCGCTTCATTGTAACACGGTATCGTCACAGAATGACACATTTTGGGATTCTACCTTTGATGAGATAAACTACGCATGGAGGGCGTATCGAAATGGCGTGTCGAAAGTATCAAGGTTAAAATCAATCTCTCAGTGCAAAAAGCACCGCACGCACTATCTAGATTTTCTTTCATATATGGATAATTCTGCGACAACACCGCTGTCATATTTAGCGATTGGTTAGCCAAATTTGGCCCTGGATGACCCTGCGTGTTGGTATATCGATCAGCTATAGAAAGTAAAGTGTTGCTGTACGCGTCAAGTTGAAGACAGGACGCTTTAATGGCGGGCATAGTAGAAGTCTATGATCAGCAGTGGACAAGTCGGACAAGTGTAGATTGATGTTTTTTTATTGATAGATGAGAAGACCAATATTATAATTTGACTTCAATAATTACCTATTTTCAAAGTTCATTTTATATTGGGTTATCCTTGATTTTACTTTAAAAGTCATACCTTTAATACAGATAAAATGTCAAATTCATGCGTAGCAGATAATACCTACAAGTGGTAACTGTCGTCCATCCCAATAGTCCGGTCGGGATAGTGGCTCGTCGAAAGCCGGCTCGGTCAAATCGCTGCTGTTAATAGTGCAGGAGCTTCTAAATAAGAAAAATAAATACCTTCTAATACTCCTCAATGTTTATTTGTTTTATATAGTGTAAATTCGAAATGCAAATTTGAAAAAACAGTCGAAAATTTCGAAATCGGAGACGTTAAACCGGTCAAAATCGTCAAGACAGTTAATTGTCTAAGGAGAAATTAATCAATTTTGGACATTTATGAAAATGTGTAGATTAAAAAAACTGCATTAATCGTTTCACGAGATCGGTCCGATAGCCATCTTAACCTGTCTGTCCAAGTTCTTTTGCCGGAAGCAATGAAGAACCTGAAAAATATAAAATTCGATCCTCTGGCATTTGATTTTTGAACCGCTATGAAACTACCCGAGCAGCGACGTAATTATTATGTAGATTCTAGACAGTGATTTCAGAATAAACAATATTGACTCAGATTATATTATATGATGTAAGAAATTGTTACGTAATCTCTCGGGTCACCGCATCCCAATATCAGTTGCTTATTCAATCGACGCCGATTTGAGCGAAAATTCAGTTCGGAGTTCTGAACAATTTACAATTTGCTCGCCCGAGGCGAGACAGAGCTATGTCACTGCGAACAGCCCGCAGGGAAAATGTAAGTACCTATTTATCAAGCCGGATACTGACCGTTGTTACAGGGTAATATACTGCACCATTCTCAGCGAGAATGAAATATCAAAAATCCGTCTCGTTGCTCGTTGCGAGCGCCTTCTTTCTCCGTACTGACTGCACGAACGCTCGCTGTGTAACACGTTACATTACATGCCGTAACACCGGTCAGTAACCGGCTTTATATTTTTATCTAGTACCTATAACAAAAGCTTTTATCAAGCAGACCTTTTATTAAGGATGGCGCCGCGGACCACTTCGGGTGCTTCCACGGACCACCAGTGGTCCGCGGACCACCACTGGTTAAGAAGCACTGGCTAGTGACTATTGTATTTTTAACACACAGACCCAAAAAAAAATTTGGCCAGTGTCTAACTACTGTACCTATGTTTTTGTGGTCGCTGAATCAGATTCCAAGGTCATCACGTCAGGATATCGCCAAAACGTCAAAAATAAACCCTATAACTCTGTGATCCCGAAACCCCATAACAAAAATAAATCATCAGAGTCAAACTATGTAGATTATATCGATGTTACAAAACAAAACCTATAACCCTATGACTCCATAACTATTTACCATAAAACCATCAATTCCAAAATACAGTGACATATTCCCGCATTCCCTATATTTCCCGATAGCGTTGATTATCGGTTTTTTAGGTTATGGCAAAATGCTGACGCGATGGGATCAATCTGACCTTGGATTCTGATTCAGCGACCCCAAAAACATACAGCAAATGTAATCAGAACCCTGGGCCAATTTTTTTTTATGGCTTTGTAGTCTTTAGTCGCTTATAATACTTACTAGTAATATAGCCAATTCATTATGAATGTAAGCGGGTTAACTACGAACCTATTTTGAGTTGTAAGAACACCAACATTTCATCCCTTAACGAGGGACAAACTAGGTTCGTAGTTAACCCGCTTACATTACATTACATTACTTTAAAGTAGATATATACCTAATTATTGATATAAATAGTTAAATCTCATTATTTTCTCATTATAGTCTCTCACGTAGAAGGATGATGGAGCTGCAAACTTTGCCGGTCTGAAACTGATTTGCGCTGACGTTGACTAATATAAGTTTTGACGCAAGAAACCTTGCAAGTTTTACCAGAATGTGTTCTGTCGTATTCAAGAAAGGACAGTTATATCACCGTCTATTGGAGATAAGGTATGAGATTAACAGATTAGTTTTTCATAATTATGAGGCAAAGGACAAAAATTAACATTGAAGTATGGGCTTAGCTACTTTATACGTATACTAGCGACCCGCCCCGGCTTCGCACGGGTCCAAATTATAAATAAAACTTCCTCTTAAATCACTCTATGTATTTAATACAACTGCGTCAAAAACGGATTTGGATTTGCGTAGTTTTGAGATATATAGGGACAGACAGACAGACAGCAGGAAGCGACTTTGTTTTATACTATGTAGTGTTAAATCTCATTACAATAAATGCCAAAGTTAAAAGGCATAAACCAAGAAATATTAATTACTCGAAATTAGACGATAATAATTGACTTTTACGTACTAAAGCCATTTTCTCACTGTAAAATGTATCTAAAGGCACATTATTTATATAAAACTAGCTGCTGCCCTCGGTTTCGCCCGCGTTTTATAATTGCGGGATAAAAAATAGCCTATATGTCATTCCAGGTCCCAAACGATATTCATACCAAATCTCAACCCAATCAGTTCAGTAGTTTTTTGCGCGAATGAGGAACAAACATCCATACTCACAAACTTTAAACATTTATGTTATCAGTAGGATTTATAGTGTAAAAAAACAGTGTGGTAAACAGATGTTAGGGCCAAAATCATCAAATCCTTTCATTTCATTGGGAATTCATATCGTCAATTTCGAAATATTCTGGGGCTGAATTTTGCTAATCAATCGCTATACTATGACAATGGTATAGTCGTAGAATCGCCCATAGATGTAAAATACTCTAAATAGCGCGTGCGGTGCTATTTGCACGAAGAGATTGATAGATTGGTTTCAAACTTGACACTTATGAGTTATGACACGCGTCCCTCTCCCTCCATCGGTAGATAGTTTCATCAAAGGTAAAATGCCCAAGTGTATCATTCTGAGACGATAGACGATACCATTCTTGACACACCATACTGACACTGGCAGAGTCGTAGCGAAAAGCAAGCGAGCTTTGCCGTATAACTGAGCCGATCCTGAAATCAGATCGGCTCAGTTATACGGCAAAGCTCATCTACGCCTATGTAGATATTACCATGTTAGCGAAAGGGATATGCAAATAGCCGATAAGAGGCAGGAGAGTACAACCAACAGAATTACTTATCTAGATAGAAGTTTTCCTTGACCAGCCTTCGCCTACATTACATAATTTTATGCTATGCTATTTTCGCAATGGTGGTTTTTTTTTTTTTAATAAATAAGCAATATGATTTGGGGAGGCCTTTGTTTGGTGTTTTGTTTATTGCACGGAATGGCTGAACAAAATAACTTTTATAGTTCTGTCCGGAATTCACGCGTATTTATATCTATAAATGTATATTGTGTGCAATAAATCGAATTTTCCGGAGAAAAGATTGATTTACAACTTCAGTCCTATCTTAACCAATGTATTATTCTTGTTTTTAGATTTTCTTGAATTTTGTAGTATATTTATTATGTATTTTTCTAGGATATTGTCTGAATGACCAAACATTTATTTAATTTTTTTAATTAAGGTAGTAGATTTGGCGTGACGGAGCTACGAACAACCTTTTATAATTTTACTGATTTATTATTCGCAACCGTATTTCTACAATCAGCTTGCTTGTCTGTCTGTAATTTTCATTAAGTTTATTTACTAAGACATTGCTTCACTTACGATGCTAACCCAATCATGGCAACATTTGTTCCGTTCTCTTTCTACATGTCCGACAGATATCTTCTCATCCTCCCTCTGAATTGTAACCTAGGGATAGACATCGAAGCTGCATTTATATTGCAAACTGATTAGGGAAGTACAGTCAGCTAGTAAAATTAATTATTCATAAGTACTTAGGTAATTTAAATTATTTGAAGGAATGCATAGGACATTCTTGGTAGGTGCGATCGGTTCATACTATGTATGTTGCGGGAAAAAAGGCGCCGCATTGTTAAGCGTGCCACCGTCCCTGATATGACGACCACGACCACTCAAGGGTAGTATGATAATGTACGTAATGTATTCCTCTTAGTCGCTACACTCTTGACAGGTGGTCGTCGTCGTCATATCAGGGAGGGTGGCACGCTACACAATCCGGCGCCATTCTTCCCGCAGGAAACCAGCGCGCTGGTTTCCTGGTACATTCATATTGTAAGGGTATGTTTAGCGCAGCTTTAATTTGTTCCATCCAGCGTATAGGGGATCTGCTGCCAGCTCTTGTACCGTCAACTTTCCCTTGTACCACAAGCTGTTCCACAGACGTGTCTTCTCGGCGCGAGACGAAATGTCCGAAGAAAGTGAGAAACGTATTATGAAAGACCAACTTTGTTGGTAGGCTTTAGCTTCTAATTAAGGCTCGTGGGGGGTTCTTGAGACAAGCGATTAATTGAAATTGCATTCGTTTTTAACGTTTTTGTTTATATTATTGCGATTACGAGTTCGAAAACGGTTAATTTAATGTTACTTTTTTGTATTGTTTTTTTTTATTTTTAGGCGCAGGTATGTCTGTGATTTTTGTCAACTTTTGTTTAGTTTAAGTCCGATTAAGTTCGCTCGAAAATTGAGGTAGGTAAGGATAAATTCGCAAATATTATTATTAAGGAATAATTCGCATAAAATAAAATAAAAAATAAAAATATTTTTATTATTTCGTGTTGTTTTACACGCACTCTTGCATTAGTTAACATTAGTATATTTCTCAAATGTTTTTGGCTCGTTTTTTTTTTTTCAGTAAAACCAGTACGTCTATACCTTGGTCTCTACTTTTTCAAAAAAGGTAGAAAATATGCGGAATTCAAAAATTGATTGAACAATCGTTGTTGATCTCCTTGGAGTCCAGAATTACCAACTTTTTTCATATGCAGCGGTTACAATATGTGAATTATTGTAAGCTGGCCGTGAAGACAAAAATCTCGATCAACTTTTATATTTCGGTAGGTACTATATCAATTGTGCAAAAGAAACCCAAATAAGTTATCTAATCAAAAGTCCAGTCACACAAAAGAGTGGCCATCCCACATTGTTTTTGGCAGTCTGTGTATAATGGCATAGGACAGAATTTATTAGCTTTAGATTTAGGTTATAATAATCGTAAATTGTGAAATTACAAGCGCTTTGTGGAGTTCGGTTTTAATAGAGCTTTGTATTGCTCCTTCTTTTGAATAAATAAACTTAGGTTCTTTCTTGTCCCAATTATCCTTGGCGTTCGTCTGACACGCTTATTCCAGTTTAGTAGCGGTATTGTGGTTTTATACTACGGGGACATAAATTGTTCCAGTAGTTCTGCGCACCAAAAACACTTTGAAAAGTCGTTAAGTCAAGTCGTTATTTTATCTCTAAGCTACCACAAACATATAAGTAATAAATATACTAAAAAAATGTGTACAATGTGTACCTAAATTTCAAATAATTAGCACTACTTTCCTAGATTGTGTTGTGTGCACACAATCTATTAAAATTTTTAGCGCAAATAGTTCTTATTCGTTTCATTTATTTAGTTGCAATTTTCTTTGTTAATAAAGTATTAAGGTACCTAATCACGCTTATTTGGCTTAAACCACTATAAACTTTGGAGCATCATAAAATAAGAACACCTGCACAGATTTTCTACAAACAAAGCTAAGAACAATATCGTTCAAGTTGCCATTCAAAAATAAACTGTATCTAAATTCAATTGGTTTATCCGTTTATGACCTATGTAACTAAACCGCAATCTTTTCATCAAAGAAAAAAAAATACTTCTCATATATCACCTGAGATGATATGAGAGTACTGTTTTTATTTTATTTTAAATAGAATTGATAAATCTCGCTTTTTGTCAGGGGTTAAAAAAGAAAACAGCTAACCTGTTACCACCAACGAGCATGCCCCAGAGTGCTTCAACTAAAAATTCGGTTCACCTCTCAATGTTTCTTCGAATAACGTGAACGTCCGAGAGCCACGATATTGCGCGACGTTGATATCATTTCAGTTTTAGAACAGAATAATTTACTAATCTTAAGGTGCTAAAAATGTTGTCACCTGATATTTACAAAAAAACAGATAGATCAAACCGGTTTCGTTTCGATTTCGTACCACTTTTGACTAATTCCCATATTGTGGTGAAGGAGGTTCAGTAGAGCTTACAAATTTTATTGATTTGTAAAGTATCTAACAGTAATAATAATTTAAGTACTACTTCTTCAGAATTTAAAAATTAGGCAGAGCGTCAAAGTAATCGTCATAATAATTGTAGGTTCATCTACTCCACTATTTTAAGTTACAAAATTAAGTAGGTAAGTACCCTCTTATCTCAAGGAACGTTTCACTTTTCTTCATCAATCTCACACTCTTTCTCTGCGCTCTCCCTGTTCACTCTACTTCCTTCTATGACAACTCATTTACTGCCCGTGCTGTACAGCTCTGGAACACATTGCCAGTCTCAGTAAGGCGTGCAAAGTCACTACCATTATTCAAGGGCATGGTAAATGAACACTATTTGTTCTGCTGTCACTGACCATACCCTAGTTTCCCTTAGTAAAATGTATGTATGTATATATATAAGTATATCTAAATAGGTTTATGTATTTAGGTATTCTTGTTATTTATGTAGGTATTCGTATCTAAGATTTGTAAATGATTAGAGTTTTGTAATTTGTATTAGCTTCTTAAAATAGTGCGCACATATCCCCGTATTCAATCCAACGATCCTATTCATCCAAGGTTGTCTGGTAGAGATCGCTCGTGAGCGATAAGACCGCCAATCGTCACATTTTTTGTTTTAAATTGTTTGTAAACTGTTTTGTTAAGTGTGCAATAAAGCATTTTCTATCTATCTAAGTAATTATATATAACTGTTGGAATTGGAAAGCGTCAACTTTTCAGATTAATTTCTTAAATGAACGAAGTGTAGGTAAATTTTCTTTTAGGATAGATATTATGAAATAAAAATAAAGAAATAGCCCTCAGAAAATTACGTTTTAATCACGCGCACTATAAATTGCTCGCAAGTCTACCTGCCAATAAACAACGAGCAAATCCCAGTAGTGGTAACCAAATAACGTGTGCCAGCAACTTTCAGATATTTCTATTAAATTAATACACCTACTTGGGACTTATCTAGTAAACAAGTCTAAGAGAAGGAAATTGTTCTGTTATAACTTTATAAGTCAATATCCTACCAATATTATAAATGTCAAAGTTTGTATGGATGGATGTATGGATATTTGTTACTCTTTCACGCAAAATCTACTGAACCGATTAGGCTGAAATTTGGTACGGGTATAGTTTGGGACTTGGAATAACGTATAGGTTATTTTTATTCCGATAAAACGGAGGCGAAGGCGCGGGCGGCAGCTAGTATTAGATACTAAATAAACCGACGTGAATTTCATGTCATCTACTTTTTCTCTTTTAGATCAACGCTATATTGGAGTAAACCAAATAAAAAAAAAAATAAGCAAATCGGTCAAGTAAGTTTTAGCGAGACTAACGAACAGCAATTGATTTATTATTAAATACAGTTTTTTTTAAATAATAATTGCGTATTTGTGCTTCAACCAAATGGTTGGAACACAATTGCGTAATTATCACATTTTGAAAAAAGAAAAGAAAGAAAAGAAAAGAAACATTTTTATTGGTTCATAAAACAAAAATACAATAATGAAAAGGGATAATAGAGAAAAAAAAAAAAAACACAATGTGAGACCAAAAAGCTGCCACTCAGCATGTGCTGCAGGAGCTCAGGGAGCAACTGCAGCGCTGGTCTTCTGTGACACCTTAGCGTAGAGCGCGTCACTGGCTATGAACACACTCTTTACAATACAGGTAGTTAAGCAAATAACATAAATTACCTACGTTAAGTGAAATTTTATTAACAAAAAAAAAAAACATAACGAGACATGTGCGATACAGGTGGTGAACTATAACAGATTTTTTGACAAAACACATAAATTGAAATAGAAAAGAAACAAACAGAAAACAATAAATAGGCGCATAAAACAAACAAAAACAGAAACCATGATCGACCAAATTAATGCGAATCACATTGAAGTTGTAAAATATATTTTTTTAGATTGGCTTTAAAACTGTAAAATGAATTTGAATTTCTGAGTGGAGGTGGAAGATTATTCCAACATTTCGTGGCAGCGTAACGAAAGCTGCCACGAAATGCGGTCGATCTATGGCTTGGACATATTAATAGCACTGCCAAACGCGGCAGACGGCTAGAGAATTTCAATTTTTCATATAAATATACAGGCGTTTGTCTTTTTATTATACCAAAAAGTAAGGTTGCGAAGTGAAGTGAACGACGAGATGACATATTTAAAAATTTGTTGCTATTGATATAGGGAGAAATGTGGGATCTATGTGGGATGGGGAAACAAAATCGGACGCACGCATTTTGAACTCGCTGTAATAGCTTCTTCGAGCGACCGAGTAGACATTCTCCGAAAACATTATCGGCGTAATTGAGTTTGGATAGGATTAGGGAGTCACACAGTGCTATGCGTAGATCAATGTTAAGATAGTCACGTACGCGATATAAAACAGACAATCGGTAGAAACAGTTTCGAGCTATTTGGAGGACATGTTCCTCAAAGTGCATAGATCCGTCCATCAGTAATCCAAGATTGCGGGCTTCAGTTGCGCGGTTTATGAGGACATTCTTTACGTATACCTTTGGGCCTTGTGATATAATTTGTGTCCTTTGCTTTTTGGACCCAAGGACAAGATATTTAGTTTTATTGGCGTTAAGATGTAAACTGTTGGCGTGACACCAGTCTACTAATCTATCTATGTCCTTGTTGAGCCCTGAAATAGCAAGATTCATATTGGAAGGCTTAAAGGATGTATAAAGTTGGACGTCGTCGGCATAAATATGATATTTACAATATTTGATGTTATTAATCATATCTGCGGAGTATAAAATAAATAATATGGGTCCTAAAATTGATCCTTGGGGTACACCACGCAACACAGACATTTCGCCAGAATTAACAATGGTGCCATCATGCTTACGAATCTGAACAATTTGAGAGCGCTCACTCAGATAACTCGCAAACCATCTAGTTGTATCATGATGGAAACCATAATAAGATAATTTAGATAAAAGTATGGTTGTGTTTAAAGTATCGAAGGCGCGCGAAAAGTCCAACAGCGTTATTAAAGTGCCTTCCCCTTTATCTTGGGCAGATAGAACTTCATCCATCACATCTAATAAAGCTGTAGTTGTACTGAAACCCTTTCTAAAGCCTGACTGTTTTTCAGGTAGTATGTTATTTTTTTCTAAATACGAAGTCATCTGGGTACAAACAGTTTTTTCTAATATTTTAGATAAAAAAGGTAGTATGCTTATCGGGCGCAAATCTTTTAAACAATTAGGGTGGTTGGTTTTGGGCAGAGGTTTAACAATACCAGTTTTCCAAAGTTTGGGAAAAATATTTGAATTAATTGAAGTGTTAACTATGGATGTAATCAGAGGGAGTGTTTGTGGAAGAGTTAATATGATCATATCCATGGACATGCCATCGATGCCTGTTGCATTTGTGGAAAAACTTCGAATGATTTTACAGATATCGCTCTCACTTATAGTTTGTAGTTTAAAGATTGAAGGACCGTGTCTATTAAATTCAAAATAAGTCAAGTTGTTTAAATTTACATCATTGTTACCAGGGATAGTCAAGAAGTGATTGTTTATTAAATTAGGATCTTTGAGGTGTGATGGCAGATCAATAGATTTATTTTTGAAATTTGCTATATTTTTCTTAATATTATTCCATAACACACGGGGATTCTTTGAATTCAAATTGATGTGGTTATTAAAATAGGCTTCCTTTTCTGCATGCAATGCCCTATTAACAATACCTTTTAACTCTTTGTAGTACTTCGTATGACTTTCTACGTTAGATGTACGGCTGCGTGCATGGGCTTTATCTCTTGTTGCCATCATCTCCCGAATGGTGTACGTGATCCAGGGGGGTGACTTATTTTTCATTAATACCTTCTTAATAGGTGCATGCTTATCAAATAAATTCAAAATATTAGAGCCTAGTTCGTCTACCATCTTGTCAACGTTGTTGGTGCAAATAATTGCAGCCCAATCAATATTTTCAAGATCTCTCTGAAAAAGTTCTAAATTGATGTCTCTAAGTGGCCTATAAATAATCCATTCTGGTGATTGTTTCACTTTCTTTACTAAGAGCTTACATGTTAAAAATGAATGACTGCATAAATCCGGTATGTAATCCGTAACAACATCAATAAGCGGCAAGTTGGAACAAAATAAGTCTATCAGAGTGGCACTGTGATCGGTGAAGTGTGTGGGAACCTGAACATATTGAACTAGACCAAAACAAGTTAAAAAATCTGTAACTTTCTGCTTGTCTGCGTGGGGCTCTAAAAGATTAACATTAAAATCACCCGTTAGAACGATATGGTCAAAACTTGACAGTGACGTTACCGTATCTGAAAGTGCGTCTAGAAAGATTTCGATATTTTGCCACGGAGGGCGGTATGCTGTGCCGATTGCTATCTTCAAGCCGCTTAAGGTGAGACGAAACCACATTTGATCTATGCCTGGTGCCTCCGGGTGAGTGAGTAAGCGAGCGCTGACGCCTCGCTTGATGTAGAAGCCGACTCCACCACCGCGCTGGCGACCACCGACGGCGGCAGTTCCGTAGCGGCGCGGCGCGTGCCGCAGCGAGTAACCGGGTAACGCGGTCGCGCGCGCCTCCTCGCCCTCTCGTAGCCAGGTCTCGTTGATAGCCATGATGTCTACCGAGTGGCGCAACATGGCTGCCATGAACTCGTCATGTCTTGTGCCCAGCGACCCCTTGTTTAGCAATCCAAGTGATAGATATTTGTTTTTGTTTATAAATTTTATGACAAACGAATAAATCGTTCGGTCAAATTTACGATTTATCACAAGAAGTCGTAGACAGGTAACATGGTGCTCATCCGAAAATTCGAATAATATCATCATCGTCGTTAACGTCAGTTTTTGAGTATAAAATGAAATATTAGGTTCACAGAGATATCTACCGGCAGTAATTAGGCTAAATATTTTATGAAATACTCCAAGAACAATTATAACTAAATCACAGATTAAAACGTAAACTACTAGAATTAAAACTTCACTTATATTATGATTATTATTGCACTTATGAATTTTTTTTATGAGTACTGGCGCCATAGTATATGACACGGGATGTAAAACTAGAGTGTAACTATTGGCCACTAACCGGTTTCGCACCAAAAACCTTTATTAGGTCCTCCTCCGATCGTATACGCTTCGTGGGCTCACCGTTCTCCCGGCGCGCCAAGATAGCGCCGTCCCGGGTCCAGACGAACTTCCAGCCGAGGAGGCGGGCCTCTTCCCTGGCGCGGCGGAATAATAACCGGTTAGCACGCGTTAGCCGCTCGTTTACGTAAAAACGGCGCGCCGGGCCGGGCAGGCCGAGGCCGGCGGTGTCAGCGCCGCGGCGAACTCGCGCGGCGCGCAGCAGCTCGTCCTTCTGAGCACAACGCATCAGGCGAACTACAAGCAGGCGCGGCCCAGTCTCGCCGTCGGCAGCGCCGCCGCCGCCGGCCGCCGCCGTGCCGGGTGTTCCGGAGGCGGCGGCGGCGGCGTCGGCGGATGGGCGCGCGGGTTCGTGGTTTCCGGGCACCAGCGGGCGAGGCGCAAGGTCGCGGCGGCGGGAACCGCCGCCGCCGCCGACTCGAACAGCACTTGCGACATCGCTCGCCGAGATGTTTACGCCGAGTTTGTTCCCAACGAGGTTTATCAAGTGGACAGGGTTTTCACCGCTCAGCTCGGGAATGCCAGAGATCTCACTTCATTCGTCAACAACTCCTGCTCCTTGTCGTTCAGAATATAAGTCAAATGGTCGACTTTTTGCGCGAGGGTATTGACCCTTTCATCCCGGTCACCAAGGCGATTTTCTACAACAGTAACTCTTTCTTCGATCTTGTGGCACCTCTTATCGAAGTTATGAATGGAGGCGGCGAGGCTATCCATTTTCGTAAGCAATTGCTGGGTGAGGGCCGACATTTCCAGCTTCATATATTCTTTCAAAGCGGCTGTTATCTCGTGATCCGAATCGGATTGATGAGAAGAAACGTCTTTAGAGCAAATGGTGGATTTGCGTGCCTTTCTCAGTGTAACATTTTGGAATAGGTCATTGACCTGGTCGTCATCGTCGCTAGTGAGCACGTCCGGCAGCGCCGCCGCCGCCGGGGTCGACGCGGCGCGGGAGCCGGCGGCGGGCCCCGGGGCCGGTGTTGTTGCCAGTGTTGATGTGCGAGCTCGAGGTAGCTTGGAGACTGAGGAGGCAGACGCATTTTTATTTTTGGCCAAATAATTTCGGCGCGAGCAGATGTCGCACTTCCACCTAGCTTTTTTCTCCGCATCCATTAGGTAGTATAACTTCTCGTGGTTCTTACATTCAATGTGAAAGTGTAGATTGCAGTCTGAACAATACAAGAAAGCTCTACCCTTCACGACATTTTTACACTTCCCGCAAATCTTACCGGGCGACATTATTGCAGTTTTTGTAATAGTTACTATTGTGAGAGAGCGTGCGTGAGGCAAACAAAATTTATTTTCACTGTTATTTACCGTTATTTGATGATTCACCAAGTAAATTGTGCATTAAAACGTAGCCTGTAGTTTGTAGATCACGATTATGTATCACTCAACACTGAAAAATCACTAAAATATTTGATTTTGATTAAATTTTACAGAGCTCGACGCGTACCTAGCCAGTGTCGCCATCTATTCCCTAAAATTCTATTCCCTTTGAAAGACTAAGGACTGTTAAAATGTAAGAAACTAGTTGTAAACATATAACATTATAACTGTTGGTCTTTAAATAAAATAAATAAATAAATTATAAGAACGTACCATGAGGGGTAGGCAATAAAAAACAAAAAAACAGCCATAAAAATATTGATGGTATGATTTTAATTTATTTATTTATTTGATTACTAACTAGCACGATTATATAAAACCAATTACACTAGTTAATTACAATTACATACACTCATTAAAATTATCAGTTATAAATAAAATTAGACGGTACAAAAATTCAAATAGTATTAAACAATTAATAACAATTTCCAGAAAAATAAGATAGTAAATAATATAAATAGTACATTTAAATATAAAACTTATAATTCCTTTCATTGGTCTCCCTCGCAAAACCTCAGGCACACCAACATAATACTCTTCCATTCATCCGCAAATATATCACAATCTGGGTTCTGGTCTAGAAGTCTGTTTAGAGCAGTGAGAGTGCGAGGCAGTGGAGACTTGGCGCGAGCTACGGTTCTGCAGAAAGGCTCTGAAAAAAGCCTATGGCTTCTGGTAGAGTGTGAGTTGCCACTGCCAGCAGAAATCCTTGATGAACTTTTGGGATTCAATAATATGTTAAAGCATAAACACATTATTCATTATGAAGACGAAAGTTTGTATGTATGAGTGCATGTTTAACACTCAACGACTGAATGGATTTTGATGAAATTCCGTACCAGGATAGCTTATAAATAAGTGTCAAGGGATTAGCACTATACAAGGTGGCCGTGGGGCCGCGGCGTACAAATATTAACCCCTCCAACTCAACCCGTGGAAATCGTAAGAGCCGACTAAGGGAAACTACCAGAGGAAGAGCAGCAGCTTAGTTCTGATTATTTTTCAATACCAACACTGCGATCACCAATCCGCCTGCCAAGCGTGGTGATTATGGCAAATTCCCCCTACATGGGAGACCATCTAGTTGACGGACCGACGACATCGTAGCGTTCGCAGGGAGACGATGGATGGAGGCGGTTCAGGACCTCTATTTGTGGCGTCGTATGGGGGAGGCCAGCAATGGACGAGTATGGGTTCATATGATGAAGGTGCCCCGTAACATGTGTATGTGAAGCAGAAAGAGGTGATTTAGGACGCCGAGGAGATCAACTAGGGATTTTCTTTCAAGTAATATTAAGTTATTTTTGCTTCCTATTTGTGTTCTTTTACAAGCACTCTTGCATTATTAAACATTATTTTTGCTTGTATTTTCAGCAAAACCATTGCTTTTTTCGTGAAATTAGTACAAAAAGTTATGTGATTCCTTCGAAATTTCAAAAATAATACTAATGTAAAGTAAGGACACGTAAAGAAACCATAATTTGAAGTTCATCAAAAGTTGATCCCTGGGGTTCCAAAATCAACCCCTTTCGGCTTAGCACACATGTTTAATGGCACCCTGTAAGTATAATTATTTTGTATTTGTTTGTATTTATTAAAAAACATTACATCTATTAATTACAGGTCAGACCTAATACAATATAATAGTCATCAAAATAGTTGATATAAATCAATAAGCAAAATATTTATAAACATGTGTCAGAAGCAAAAAAAAAACAACGTTTCAATAAAATTATAAGCAAAATAAATCAATACATTTGTCAATAAGGAAATAATATATTAATAAAAATACAAGTCAATATGATTCCGTAAGTCAGAATTTGATTTGTAGCATACCAAAACTATTATTATTTACCATAGCACATTTTTTTTATTTAATTGTGTGACAATGGCAACATTTATCCCGCAATTAAAACTGCAGTGACAGATAAGATGATCTAGTTATTCACTGCTGGTAACACCGCGGGACGCAGCTATTAGGTTAGATAAATAAGTCCAGTGAAGAAATAGTTACTTAAAATAAAGCAAAGTACCTGGATGACCGAGCTTTGCTGCTAGCAATAAAAAAATAGTATTATTATTCGCCAATAGATGTCAGGAAGAGTCATATTTTTCAGTTTATGTCACGGCTGGAGGGAATCTATGGCCTTGTCTATGGGTTCATCTATCTTACCATCGTTCTTCTGAGATCTTAGCTTAGCTGATAACTTTCCTCCCCCATTGTAACGTCATATTCGAGTTTGTGCAGTAAATTAAAAAAAACCCTGTCATACATGATAGATGAAGGCTTGGTAGCGTCGAAATCTTGTCTATGGCAGTACCCTATCGATAAAGTTGATTATTGAAAACACGAATAAAACGACATTTTCTAAAAATGAATCCTAACTAGATCAATTTATCGCCCCCGAAACCCCCTGTATACAAAATTTAATGAAAATCGTTGGAGCAGTTTCCGAGATTCAGATTATATATATTTATATATATACAAGAATTGCTCATTTAAATATATAAGATAAGATAAAAGGTTTCGTAGTTTCAGTGTACAAATGTGGGAGTATAAAATATCCACCTTCCTAATCAATGCTAGTCAACCATAGAATTGATTCAAAACAAAAGCTTAGCTTTGACACATCAATTGACCGGGGTACATTTACACAGTATGTAATGTTTTCCACCGCCATGGAACATGGAGTACGTGCCCTTCCGGCCATGGGACCTGGGGACACACTGTATTCTATCTAATTGAGGGCAAGTACTAGAAATATTAAAGATAATAGTCTTACTGAAAGAATCCTTGATTTTAATAATTAATCTTTCCATCATTCGTTTATCCTGTCCTACTAATATCATAAATGTCAAAGTTTGTGAGTATGTATGTTTGTTCCTCTTTCACGCAAAAACTACTGAACTGATTGTCCTGTGGTATGGGTATATTTTGGGACATGGAATAATACAATATAGGCTATTTTTTATCCCGATAAAACGTGGGCGAAGGCTCCGCAGTTTTTTTCACAATAAAATCGACATTCAGTCTTTTGAAAAATAACTTGCCTTTTCCAGTAATCGAACCCTCTAAAATCTTAAAATAGGCCCCTGTATTTATGACACTGATTGGTTGAATCAAATCTACATACATTATATGTATATTATATTAAAGGAAGACCATGAAATCTGGCATAAACTGGGGAGAAGAAGCCCTTTTTATGGATCTTCAGCCAGTTACACCAATCTCCTGAAGTCGACTGATGAAGTTTTTCGTTCGTCTAACAAACAGAATGAAAATATACCCACTTATACCATAACAAACAATAAAATACCTAGTGCTGTTCGCCATTTATTTCAATTTCAAAAAGCCTTTATTAAACAATTCTTACATCTAGTTTACATCATATATATTTAATAGGTATGTATGTATTAGACATCGGTAATGCAGTAATAATTATATTTAATTGACGTTATCGAGATTGTTTTGCTTTTCAGCATAGGTCTCCCCCAGATTCTTCCATAGAGGTCGGTCAAGTGCTTTTCTCCGCCAATGTATGGCCGCTGTAGTCACGTCACGTCATGTCACCTTCCCATCGATGAAATGGTCTTCCCCTCGCTCTTTTTCCTTCTCTAGGAATCTCTGTTTGGATCTTAGGACACGACTATTTATTTATTTAGTTCTGTTAAAATCATGAAATTCTATACCCATTTTTGTGTAGGTTATTTTTTTTTAACACCCTTATAGGTAACTTTTTAACGTATTAATTAATTAAAAAGTACTTAGCATTTTGTTTCAGTTACCAAACAACACAAATAACACCAATCTGCTTGTAGTGTGGTTGTGAATTCAAGCATTTCTCTTCTGTGTAACTTAGGCTTCGCCAGACGAACAACTCTGACAAGAAAATTAAACTGTCCGTCGATCAATCTATAAAAATACGGGAAAATGGCGTTTCGCAAAGGTTTTTGTTATAAAAGGGTGTGAGCCTTAAGCACCCTTCGAACTTGGAACTTGCCCATTTATTTAGGCTCTGAAAGTTTTTGAAGTTTTTACCGCTGTTGCCTACTTAGTTGAGTGAGCAAGAGGTTTTTAAGCCTGCAGACACCGCGGCCGGTAAATTCTTGGTTACAGATTTATTTAGATTTTTATCAGGCATTTGATACACAGATCGGCTTTTTTATTATTACAAACTTTTATTCTACTTCCCCTGTTAGTTTTTGTGACAAATCTTGCAACTGAATTTGTGTTTTTTTGAGTTATGACAGTTTATATCCACTGATTGAGCTGAAATTTGGCATACTCTATTAACTTCGGTGACAATGTATGATACCATCGAGCTGGTCCAGTATTATTGTTCTGTGAGCTGGTCTGATGATGGAGACCGAAGGTGGTTATAGGACCTCCTAAACGAAATGACTTAACCACGTCGAGTTTGTGGTTCGTTGGATTTGTCTTCCCAAGCACTTTGGTCCTAGATAAAATAAAAGCTTGTTTTAAGAAAGTTTTTATAAATGCTTATTTTTTATTTTATTTTACGTGATAGTTAAAAGGTGCAGTATTATTGGGTACAGTAATTTACTTACTCCTATGACTCAGCGACCCAAAATGAATCTTCTCCGACTCAAGAATTCTCCTCTCCAGGCAACCCGGTTTTGAGCTATCTCTAGCTTCTTGCTAGCTATGGTTAGCACCTATACCTACTTATTATTATAAACTACTAGTAACCCGCCCCGGCTTCGCACGGGTGCAATGCTGATTCTAAATGCCCTTCCTCTTGAATCTATTAAAAAACCGCATCAAAATCCGCCGATCTATGCACACATAGGGCTGTCCCTATGTATGACAGCGGGAAGCGTGGTTGTTTTATACCTACTATGAAGTGATAGTGATTATGTATCTTCAATATTAAAAATGTTTTTACATTAAAAATATTTATGTTTTCGATCGAGTATAGTGCCCCGATTTATGAAATTGTGACATTTGGTTTCGCAGATATGAGAATCAGAATCAATAACTTTATTTCTTTAAGCTTACAAAATAAGCACTCAGACAAGTCAAATTTGACGCGAGAGGTATGCGGATGGACCATATGTCAAAATATGCGTCTGCCGGCTTCAAAGTGCAATTTGAATTCCTAAAATCAGTCGGTAATTTATAGAGATTTTCTAAACTTTGTAAAAATTTCAACATTTTTTCGCTGACTTGGATCAAGAATTTCCTTATTGCTTTTTTTAGCTCGCTTTTTAGTAAAATGTACCCTGTTTTGATATTCCAGTGTAGGTACATGCAAAATTTCAGGGCGGTCCATTCTGTAGTTTTGGCTGTCTTCGGCCAAACATCTTTAAAAAGGCCCAAGTTTTTGCCTTTATATGGCATGCTGATCTATTTATTATTAATTTACCATTTTTTTTTTAAATCTAAATTCTTGATTGTTTTCCTGTCATGCTGTTTTATGGCTTTGTAATTATATATAATATAAGTAAGTACCATTTATTGTAAAGTATATTTTGTAAATTGACGTATCCAAGTGTGCCCCTGTACTCCTACGGCGAATAAATGAGTATGAGTATAATATTAGAAGGACGAGTACTAACTAAAGTACCTAATTACCTAAGTATCCATATCTCAAAGTTTTCATTACCGTCACAAACTACCTACTTTGCTTCATTTCGCCACCCTCTCGTCGACTTCTTTCATACGTCGACTATTTATTATTATTATTATATTACAGACTGTTCACCATAAAACACCCTCACGTGATGTTGGAACTATGGCAGGCAGGAGACACTTATAGTAAATGGTCTGTAGGCACTTACGCCTACCCTACTAGATTAATATTATAAAGAGCAAAGATTTCATGGTTTGCTTGGTTGAAATAGACTCCGAAACTACTGAACCGGTTCGAAAAATTCTTTCATTGTTGGGAAGCTACACTATCCTCAGGTAACATAGGCTTTAAATAATAAATATACTTAAAAAAAAGGGATCTAGAAATGTTTGTTAAATACCCGTGAGAAACCGGGGCATGGGTATTTAACACTAGTCTTCAATAAATACAGTGTTATCCTTCTAATATTATAAATTTCAGTTTGTATGGGTGGATGTATGGATATCTCTTTCACGCAAAAACTACTGAACTTATTAGGTTGGGTATAGTTTGGGACACGGAATAACATATAGGTTATTTTTTATCCCGATAAAACGCGGGCGAAGGCGCGGGCAGCAGCTAGTAATGATATGTACATATATTTACGTAGGAAGGTTTTCAAAGTAAGTTGAAACGATCTTGTCTCAACTCCCAAATTCTCTGTCAATTTCAATGATCTAATACCGATATGCCGACGTAACATTCCACCTCATTGCCCTTCAAGAGGGCTCAGATAAATCCTTCTACGACATCCTTATACTGACGCCTAAAGAAGATTTGCAAACGAGCAACTAATTGATTAAAAGTGGCTGCGATAAAAAACACACTTTTTATACCCTTTTACAAGCGCTGATAGGCGTAGAAGTAGAAGCATTACCTAATCTGTCGTAGAAGTGAAGAATTCTTGGCAAAAGTAGTTCTTTAAATCCATTTGAAAAAAAAAAACAAAAAATTCAACATCGTATCTAACATTCGATTTTGATTTTACGCCTGTTATTCAAGACCATAAGGTACAAAGATAGCTCATTAAAATGACTTAGAATCATTAAAAAGAGATAAAGCGCTTATCAGGGGTAGGCCAACAGTAGACTAGTATAGGCTATAGTGTACAGATGATAATGATGTATTCAAGAGATAAAATAAATAATGCTGGACAATCCACACAGCAGATGGCAAAATCTTACGATCCATGAAACCAGCGATTTTCACACGCCTTGAAAAGAAAACTCCAGAATCTCATTATATCACAATTTGCTGTATTCTTATTAGTGGAAAGTGTTGCCTTTGTATGATAAAAAGTATCCATCAATATTGTGTAAAGTATAGCCGTCATGCGTCAGTTATCTAGTAACCTTAACAGCGCTGAGCGGCAATAGTTCAGCACATGCTGAGCCAACACCTATTTCAGCACAGGGTCATGGGGGCAAAACTCGAACTAACGCCCATCAATTTTGTAACCTAGAATAAAAACTTCCATGATCTATGTTTCTGTTTGTTTTGTATGTCCTTAATGTGTGTGTCGAAATAAATAAATTTCTATTCGATTCTATTCCTTAACACAATCTCTGTTTAGTTTGTGGATGATGCTGTGTGAATTATCCATCATTATTATTATAATAACATCTCCCGTTTGCGCCGTTACTAATAATCCCGGCGAGACAGGACTGCCTCTTTATTTTATCAGGGATTGAAAATGCTTACATTCAGCGTTTCTTTCAATATTGTCAAGAAAATGGGCTAAACAGAGATTTTCCTTTGCGCCATTATTGGGGTTTTGCTGTTTTGCGTAGTGTGGAGGGTATGTTTCGAGGTGTTTGCTTATAATATACAGAAGGTTGGGAAGTTTAATAAGGAACAGAGGTACGAACTACCTCCCGCTAGGTAATATTACATAGGTACCAATACCAGGTAAGATTACACATTCGGGTAAATAAAATACCGAAGAACAAAAAAAAAGATTAATAGAATGGTAATTTAATACTCAATACTTAATATTTTATTGCTTGCACGTGAACAGTAGGTCTAAAATTAAATTAAAATGCCCAACATGCACCCATTTTATTGAAGACACTTACAAGGTGAAAAAAAAATTATTTGCATAGAAAGAGTCCAGGTTACGATTTACCATCAGCCTTCGCCCTACCATAAACTAATTACCTCTAGTAGTTGTGTTTTATTAGTATATGGCACTACTAAGCAAAGCCTGTATCGCGAAGACCAGTAAGGGCACACAGTATCCTTTTACAGGATTTGTTTTACTGGGTCCGTTTATTTTCCCGTGATGGCGTATGTTGTTGTACGACCAACTTCACACACAATACAGTATTCCGGATGCTGTAATACGGAAACAGCGCGAGAAGTAAATGCTGTGTGAATATTACCTCCAGTAGCGATGAATCCGCTAAATCTAATAATGATAATAAGATCCTGTAAAAACGGACGTTCTA
The DNA here is from genome assembly GCA_947859395.1 of Eupithecia insigniata. NCBI lineage: Eukaryota > Metazoa > Arthropoda > Insecta > Lepidoptera > Geometridae > Eupithecia > Eupithecia insigniata. The sequence continues at coordinate 11,114,718 of OX402007.1, read as the reverse complement.
TGTGTACGCGCCCTAAGTTGAGTTTAACATGAGTAATTACGGAAAATTTTACAACAAACATCATAAAATTAAAATCTAGGAAACAATATAGGTTAAATGTGATGCTTAAAAAGATTAGTGGGCGCATGAAGGATAAATCATCTAACACTACAAACTAGTTAAATGCTTATTTTAAAATGTCCCATGCTTAATATAACTTACTTACCAGCTAAATAGTTTTGGTGTTCAAAATTACATAATAATGTAATAGTAGACAAAGTTTAAGCCCCCCGCGAGAGATTGACAAAGTTTCGCTAGATCTGAAGGAACGCCTTTGAAATATACCTACCCAAATATCTTACCTATCTCAAGCAGCGTGATTACTCCCAGTTCAATCAAGTTTGGTAACAAACTTGTTTTACTCGAAATATGTTGCTGGGCTTTAAAATCACCAAATTCCTTTTAAACTATTTAAAAACGCTAAATAACCTATTTTTTTTGCATTAGTTCCGTTACTGCCATAGTTAGGGGAAACCTAACCTTATATTCAGCTAGTCCAATCGTATCACTACCATGAACAGCCTTTACAAGTCCACTGCTGGACGTGGACCTCACCTTTTATGCATCATATTCGCTCTTATCTTTAGGAGTTCTCAGTTTGGTAGTGTATTTGTTCTGCAGAAGACGTTGCTGCCCGCCTCCCGGTGGTTTTCTCTTAGTCACCTCGACACTCGTGGGAAGAGTTAGGGTTGGAAAATTCTAAAAGGTTGCCTGGAAGAGATCGCTGTTAGCGATAAGCCCGCCGACAATCGGTGGCCTTATCGTTAACAGCGATCCAGCCACACTAGATAATAGATATAGTTAGTATAAATCTCTTGTTAAGTGTTTCATGTATTGATTAATATAGACAAATTAAACTAGTATTAACAATTGAGCTAACTGCAGACTGTTGCAATCTACAGGTAGCTCAACTGGTCCATATAAATACCAGTCGGAAGCGTCCCCAAGATGCTGACTGCATTGCCTCGCTGTATGGCAATGCTAATGCGCTACGCCAGATACTCATAGATATAAAAAATATTATTGTGTAAACACTTCCTTTCAGATAAAGATTCTTGGAAACAAATTGTTTAATATAATAACTAGTAATTTTATATAATTAATCTTGTTTGAATATTCTAAGTGCATCACCATCATCATCATATCAGCCCACCAATGTCCACCGATGGACAAAAGATTCCTTCTACAAAGCCGTAAAATGTCCTCTCTTAGCCGAATTTTGTCGACTACGGCGCGGCCTGTCTCTACTATTTCAATCCTTAAGCAATTTCGTAAAATTAAAACAATGCCTCTTAGTTATTTTGCAGATCGGAATTTTAAAGAATGATTAATATTTCGATTTAATAAAAAAAGAAAACAAAGAGAGCAAATAAATTTATTGGTAAGTACAAAAAACACTATAGGTCTCACTCGTACCAGCATAACTTTTTTAATGGTCTAAACAAGAAAAAGAAAAAAACCATCGATGGAGATTGCCTATGTTCTACGAGTTGCAATAGGAAAATCAAAAATTTTAACTACCATGCATATAAGCAGAGAATCTAAGTTTACGTTAACATTAAAACAATTATATTTTGAACTGAAATACAAATTTTATCATTTTTCCATGACATGACAAAAGGAGTGCCTTAGTTGATCATCCAAAAGGAACTTTAAAAAGATAAACTATCCAACTGAGGTCATAAAGATAAACTATCTAACTTGGTAGTATAGCAGTCAAAACCTACATCACAAAGTCGAAAATTCTCTATTCGAGAAATTCCCCTAATATTTCAATAGACCAAGACAAACAGACCCCACAAATTGGATTAACAGCATTTCCGATTTGTACGCGGGGGCAGCACCTGAGCGTCGCGTCGCTACATTCGAAATGAATATTTGCCGATTTCTATGCAACTGTGGGGTACGTTCTTTCATAAGCAAGTATACAGTGTACGGGAGGTACGGATCTGGTAGACTTACTTTCTAACAGAGCATGAGTTTGGTTTATAAATTGTATTGAGCGTCTTAGAGACCTTCTAGAAAAATCTAGTGTCCCATTCTAGGATCGAACCAGGGCCCTGAGTTTGATTTCTCAGTAGTATCAACTACAACAAGACGTCATCGGGTCTTTCCATTATATTTCCACATAAGCCCTCGCATTCGGAATAATCTGTTCTGTCTGGTAATCACGTTACATTTTTGTATGGGATTTGCACCGTTCCATGTCCGCACAGTGAAGGCTAGGATTTGGTACACAAAATATCATACAAAAATGGAATGTCCCAATGACGTATTGATGCTATCGAGAAACCAAACTTAGAGCTCAGATTCGGCCCCAGAATGGGAAACAGGAATACGGAATACAGAAATTCGTAGAAGAACCAAAGTTACCGACATAGCTCTCAGAATTAGCAGACTGAAGTGGCGATGGGCAGGCCACATAACTCGTAGAACCGATAACCGTTGGGGAGTAAAGGTTCTCGAGTGGCGACTGCGATGCAATGCGAAACGGAGTGTGGGAAGACCTCCCACTCGATGGACCGATGACATCGTAGCGGTCGCAGGGAGATGTTGGATGGAGGCGGCTCAGGACCGTTGACCGTTTGGGGAAGGCCTATGTTCAGCAGTGGACGTGTATGGGCTGATGATGATGATAGTAAACATGTCTTCAATCCGACGCCACGGCATATCATATATCACTATGAACTCACATAATAGGAAACCCCCGGACCGGCATAGGTCGCATGATGTAAAAAGAACGCTGGCTGTCAATAGGCGATTTATCGGACTGTCGACTTTCATGCGCAAAAATACCCCCTCCACTTTCTTCCGGCGTTCTTTTTACGTGACGCGACCCATAGTTTCGATTATTTCAAGTGTAATACGAGCATGTAACATTTTACGTTTGATTGTGGTTCACTAAATATATAAATAAAAATAAGCTTAAAATCACAACACTTTCTATCCCCACAACTAAAGCGTACAGAGCTGTGTTCCAGTTTGAAATGAGGAGCAATTTCGCTAGAGAAGGCTAAGCGTTGTCTCTCATAGTACCTATGCACTACTTATTAAGTTATAGAATTCGCTGCTAGTTTTAATAAGAACATATTTCTTGAAAGTAAATATATTTATCTTCTGATGGAAGAGGTTTTCGATCTGTTTATGTAACGCTATAATAATGCTTCTCTATTACGAAATGAGAAGTAGCTACTCTATTTGATTTCTAAGAGGCGCATTTTGTATGAATCTGCATTATTGTCGATTTTTTTATGGACAATAGACCTTCGTTTGACTACAATGTCACCTGATGGAAAGTGACGATGTGGCCGACGGTGTATCACGAAGGTTTAGAAGATACCTATTCACTCTTTTCTTGAAGAGACCCAGATTGTAATTGGCAGAAAAAACAGAAGCAGGCAGCGAGTTCCAATCCTTAGCGGTCCGAATGATGAAGGCGGAGAAAAACCGCTTAGTACGAGTGGATAGTATATCCACCAGATAAGGATGGTACTGTATCGTCCGAACCGTCCTATCTTAACGCATTCACTGCCCAGCCGTGGCAGTGCTTCCACAGGGGGCTGGCTCATGCACCTCCAGATGGACATGTGCGTCTTGGGCACAGAATTAGGAATAATAACTCTTGGGTCATGAGAGTGTTAAACTACCCGAATTTTGACCACGGCGGCCAATCTCAACGAGATTGACTAGCCATATGCACAGGGCATATTATAGTGCACAAGTGTGTGCGCAAACACAGGTGCACTCTTTATTCCCTCATTCTCATAATGCGGTGGGACGGAAGACCGACACGACTAGAGAGAGGCTAGGCGCATAGGACCGACGGTTTAACGTACTTTCTGAGCCCCGGGGGTGTAACACCGCCAACTTCCTGACTCCGGACTGCTATTGTGATTTTTTCTTGCTAGAAAAACCCTATAAATATTGACTCGACCCGGGATTTGAACCCAGGACCTAATTATCAGCGGTTGAACCAGCTGACCGCTAGACCAACCAGGCAGTCACTTTGTTACAAGACAGTGTTTCATCAATATCATCATCATCATCAGCCCGTACACGTCCACTGCTGAACATAGGCCTCCCCCAAACGACGCCACGAATAGCGGTCCTGAGCCGCGTCCATCAAACGACTCCCTGCAAAATATACGTTATCGTCGGTCCATCGAGTGGGAGGTATTCCCACACTTCGTTTCGCATTGCATCGCGGTCGCCACTATAAGTGTTTACATTACTAATATTATGAATGCGCAAGTACTCTATGAAATGCCCAGTTTTATTTAACTCAAACTTTGCTCAGCTTGTGGCTAGATGATGCTGTGCGAATTGTCTAGAATTTTTATTTATTTGTCTCTGCAGCGAATGACTTAGATTATTCTTATCCAAGTGAAGGTAGAGTAGATGCCATGTGAAACTGCAGGCGGATGCTAGTAGGTATTAAAAAAATACCTATACCTACTCGGTTCAACACAAAAAATATATATTTCTAAATGAAAAAAAAAAAAAACAAATTGTTACAAAACCAAAAGAATGTTTGTGGAAAATATTTAACGATACATATTTGTAAATCGTAGAAAAACTAAACTATTTTTGGTTTAGAAAATTTTCATATCATTCGTTTCTAGTCCATTGTTGAACTAACATTTGAACCATTTTTGCTGTTATTATGTATTATTTGTGCTTGTCCAGTTATGAGTTGTTGAAATTTATATCTTTGTTATAGTGAATACCTATATACGTTGTTATTACCTTCTGTTTTCTTTTATTTTTATCAGTTTCGTTAGGTTTGCATTATTAAATGATTTTTGACATGACTATCTTGGATTTTTGTACAGAGCAGGTATTGTTGACTCTTCGGTATTAACTCCATGAATTCCGATTATGCATAATGCCTTTATAAACCCACCCTCTCCCTATCACTCACTCAACCCGTTCTCGTACGTTGTATCGACTCTGCAAATATTAGTTCGAAACCCAACAGTGGATCAGTCAGGCCCAGCTGTATCTATCTTCATACCGCCTCTGTTAGTGGGGGTAGGCTAATATTGACTAGGTTGAAGAGGCCTTTTCTCGATTCAGGAATAAGTTTTTTTATATCTTTACTTTATATTTTGAAGGTTAATGTGTACAAAGCAAAAGCACGTGTAGCAAAGCGTATCAAGCAGGGTATCAATTTTCGAGTCTGAGTAGATAATATAACTTTTGAAAACTATCATGGTTATTTACAACACTAAATTTAATACAGGGAAATAACAATTAAATAATAAGAACAAATTAGAACTAGTATTTCAAATTGAAACAGTTGAGCTAACTGCAGACTGCTGCAAACAATCTACAGGTAGGTCAACTGGTCCATATCAATACCAATCGAAAGCGTCTGCTAATATTTCGGCAAATATTGGAGAACTTAAAACTCAAATCATGGTAAATATCCTGTTATTAACTTGAGTGTCAGTAAAATATTTAATTTTTTTTATGGTCCATGTTCAGCAGGGGACGTATACGGGCTGGTGATGATGATGATGATATTTTTTTAATTAATAAACCTTCGTTTGACCCCAATCTCACCGGGAAGTGACGATATGGCCAACAATGTATTAAGGAGGTCTAGAAGACACTTATTCACTCTTGTTTTGAAGAGAACCAGGTTGTAATTGGCCGGCACAAGCACAACTGAGCTCAGTATGCTAATGTCTTATGACGTAGAGCTTTGTAAGTCACAGTAGATCATTTAGCAAGACGTACCAAGTAGCGTAGCATTTTTTAAGTCTATGTTAAATGACTAAGTAAAGCGTAGCACAAGGCATAGTACATGTATATTACCGTAGAATACGTAGCACAGTGTAAAAACACCTACCCACTTTTAAATAAAAAAACAATCGTAGTTTTTTAATTCAATAAGAATAACATAGAGTTAACGTAGGAGGTCCTCGAAAAAACAAGGTTCGTAGTTAACCCTCTCACATTCATTATGAACATTAGAATTATGTTGGTCGACAAAGGATGTCTTAATAAAGCGTAGCAAGTCACGTAGCAGTTTGTTAGGAACTGTAGAACATGCAGCAGAATGTAGCAAGCAGCGTAACTAGGCTAACGTAGCTAGCATCTTAACAATTTGTGGGTCATCGCAGAACAACTTAGCAAGTGTATCATGCAACGTAGCACTTTGCAGAACATCCTAGCATGTATGGTAATATAATTTTGAGTCAGCATAAAATGACAAAGCTATAGTCGTTTTCCGAAAACATGGGGAAAACAGACGTTTGATTAATCCCCGTAAAAAAACTGATACAAGTGCATGTTAAATGCACGCTCACGTATCTATTTATCATCACTATAATGCCTTTATCCCCTTAACTCCATTAGAACCGATATGGAAACACACGAGTTGTTATCACGAACCTTGCGATTTTTTTTGGATTAAGATGGATCTTTTGTTCTCTGTCTCTGTACCTAAGTTCTGTTTACAAAATAAAGATAATTTATTCTTTTATTCCTGAGAATTTGAATTATAAAAATTGGAAGTACTTATTAAATGCATAATTGTACCAGAAATTTTACATGACGAATTCTACACAGAGGCAAAATAAAATCAGCTAGTAAAGGATTCGGGAACGTTGTCAATGTTTTTAAAAACTAACTTTAAAGGAAATCTATTGGAGATTGACAATAAAAATCACTTTTACAATGAGACGTCAATGAGCGTGTTTAATCTCAATACGAATGACGAATTAATTAAATCAAACTTAGATCCTAAGTACCATCGTCGCGTCCCAGACGCGCGTGGGCGAACGGCGAGGCGATAAGCATTCCTAGTAGAGCCCACCCTATTGTGCAAGCTTGCACTTTAGGCATTCAATGTTATGATGTCTCTACTGACTGGATGCATAACTCCTCCCCCCTCAAGTGCGAAATTATCAGGTCTCGCGGAAGCTTCGATCTGATCATTTCGCTTCAAAACATAGCGATAAAGTATAAGACAAATTATGAAAATAATTAAAATTAAGTACAATAAAACAGTTCCTAAACTAATGCTTTGGGTGTTCACGACACTCATTTCACTTTCACTTTCACTATTTTCACTTTCCTTTAGCTTTAGGATACGTGAAAAATGCTTAATTTCTTCCAAATCAATGTTCTTGATATTGACCGTGGTTAGTGTAGTTATATTCGTCGATTTCAATTTTGGAAAGGTAACAATCGGCGTTATTTTATACTGAAGGTTTCCTGCAGACATCTTATGATATCCCAATTTAAGCTCGCCCAAATATACTTCACAGTCTTCCGAAGTTGTTAAAATGAAAGTACCATGTAGAGATTCTCTACTGTTTTCGTTATGACATTTTTCAGCCAAAACTGTTGGTTTCTGTGTAAATACAATCCAAGCATCTAAACCAATCCTCTGAACCTTGATATCCTCGATGTCAACAGCGTATGGTACGCACAAGTTGGGGTCTGGCTGAAATTCTAGGAGCTGCTCTGCACAGGTAAGTACTGGAAATTGCATCATATCACGACAGAGGAATTTGTTATTTTCAGCAATTTTCTCGCATGACTTTGAGACCGGCAGGTATTTCGAATCTTTCGCCAAGAGGTATGGGAATTCGGGAAAAACAACTACAGTTTTATTCAAGGAACTTCGAAAAATAGGTAACGAGTAGATTTTAAAATAATCATAAGATTTTTTATCAATTAATGGAACTTCCAATATGAACGTTATCTGGTTCTGTTTTACATAAGCTTTTACTTCAATAACCCTTTCCAATTTTAACAAATTACTTTCGTTTACATTATACATCAATTGGTGTGCATTTTCAATTTCCTTTAATATTAACAAGAGCTCTGTGGAATTTACAATTGATTGATGTAGTACAGAGACCTTACTGAATGCCAACGCTGTCTCTATCTCGTTTAATTCAACATAGATGGTTCTAAACGTGCTTATAAACATATCGAACATACTTGACACGTACGTTAGATAGAGACAGGTGTTTTCTTTAAAATTTTGCAGTTTAATTAATTCTTCAATAACCTTAAAACGTTTATCCAATATAATTATGTTTTCTTGTAAAGTTTCTGTACTATTTTCGAAATTGTCCAACATTCTGGTGATCATCGTAATTCTTTTCTCGGTAGCCATTTCCTTTGAATTAATTCGTGAAATGAGTGAATCATATCGAATAGCATCTTCATTATCCAAATTACCCGAAACAGCCTTAATAAGTGACCCAAGGGGATTAACTAAACCTCGCTTATATCTATGCAACGGAACTAACTGGCGAAATTTCACGACAGTTGTGTTCCTTACGTACTCTACTTGTGTTTTTATACCCAAAAATTCATGGGTAAAAGCTTTATAACTATCAACTAACTTAATAAACTCATTGAATTTCCGTATGTTAAAATCCAAATTACTACCTATGCCGCTTAAATCTAAAGTCTTAACTATTAACCACTTATCTGTTTGCCTGAACGCTTGTCCTTCCTTCACAGGTAAAATACCTGGATTATTTTCAATCTTTTGCAGATGAAGGGCCCGGCTTTGGGGAAGTAGGGTGAGTACGACCAAACACCACCTGTGAAGGGCGTTTCACATTTTTAATCGGGACCCTTGAATGTTTTTGATCAATTTTCACCGACGCTACATTTCGCTCTACTCTCGATTTAACAATTGCCTTCTTGTATCTAGCTTTGTCCTTGCTTTTTCTTGTATTTATATCTTTCGTGTATACTACATCTCCTGGCTCTAGCTCAACCGTTTCTCCTAATCTTTTTTCCCTAGCTTTCTCTTTTCGCTCTACCAATTTATCCGAAATGTACTGATAAAGATATTTAGTTCGCTTTGCATGATCCTTAAGTAATTGTTGCATGTATGCTTTTTCAAACTCTCCATCGAATACTTTATTAGAATCTGTGTGTCCGAAAACGATTTCAAAAGGAGTTAATTCTGTTGCCGAATGTATTGTATTATTGTAGGCCATAATAGCATACGTCATTATAGAAGCTGCATCGGTACATTTCTGTTCATATTTCGCTAGCCTGTAAATTTCTATTATTGTAGAGTGAAAACGCTCAACGATACCAGTCGAATTGGGATTGTTTGGAGTGCAAATGTGTAATTCTATTTTATACATTTCAGCTAATTCTTTTATCAAATTGTTGTTGAACTCGGACCCTGGGTCACTACTGATCTTAATCGGGACCCCATACATTGAAAAGTATTTAATCAACGCACGTACTACTTCCGGTGTTGATTTATTTTCTATCTCAATAGCCTGACCTAATTTACTAAAAGCATCAACTATAGTCAAGTAAGGTCTATTTTCAATAGAAAATATGTCAATAAAGATTTCCTGAAATGGAGATGACTGAGTTTGAGTCAGCTCTATAGTAGGCTTTATAGGTTTTCTGTCATATTTCGTTTTTTTACAAGCGTCACAGCCATTTATGACTGCTGCTGTAATCTCTTGTATTCTATTCCAGTAATAGTTTCTTTTTATCCTCATAACCGTTTCTTTTATGCCTCGGTGGCAAGTTTTCCCCTCATGATGTTGCAATACTATAGCTTTCTGCTCATTCTCATCTTCAACTACTATAACCCTTTCCGTGCATTCATAGAACTCTACAGTACCTCTTTTGAATAACCTAATAATTACGGCGTTAAATTCTTTCCGGTGTTGTTTGTCTTCGAAATAAATAAAATATTTTGTTTTAGGTTTAATGTATTCTTTAAGGAATTGCTTTATTAATTCTTCATTATTCAATGGCAAAAATGCTTCAATAACCTTTTGATGCTCTCTACTTAAAACTTTTACATTAATTTCCTTTCTATGCCAAGTAAAAATAAGTATTTGATTGGGTTTAGTATCCACAGCTTCTTTCAAAATAGGAATTCCATTAGACTCTAGATCTGCGGCTGAATGTATTGTTCCTTCCGAACTATGTGAGAGCGGCGGAAGTGGATAATTGGGTTCTAATTTGTCAATATTACGAGCTTCTTCCGAGTCCGATGCATCAGACAAGATGACTGTCTCTATATGCGTTTCCTGATCATCGTCGTCCTTTGCCAAATCAACAATTTTGTTAGTTATTTCCTGAAGATGTTTTTGTAATTTTTGTTCCTTTTCATCGAATTGGACCTTCATAGATTCATTTGAAGATGAATCATCAGACATATCTAACGCATTTACCTTAATACGTGACAACGCATCAGCATTCGTGTTTTGTTTACCGTCCTTATATTTGGTTGTATAGTCGTATTCTAATAAGCGTAATCGCCAACGTGTCAGTTTACTATTCGGTTCTTTAATAGAATCTAGCCAAGCTAAGGGCCGATGGTCGGTATATATAGTGAATTTATTACCATATAGGTATGGCCTAAAATGTTTAATGGCCCAAATAACAGCCAAAAGCTCACGTTCTATAGTGCTATAACGCATTTCTGTCTCGCTCAATGTCCTACTTGCATATGCAACAGGTAGGTCAGTACCTACAGTTCCTTGCGACAGTACTGCACCCAGAGCTACGGCGGATGCGTCCGTCGTGAGTATGTAAGGTTTTGATGGATCTGGATACTGAAGTAAGGGTGCATGCGTAAGAAGTTCCTTACATTGGTGGAAAGCGTCCAAATATTTCTGATCTATAACAATGCTATTCCGTTTTTTAAGACAATTCGTCAATGGTTTTGTAATTTTTGCAAAATCTTTAATAAATCGTCTATAATAGCCAATAAGACCAAGGAAACTTTTAATTTCGGTCACAGTTTTTGGAAGCGGATAGTCTAATATTGCTTTAATCTTATCATCGTTTGGCTTAAGGCCCTGATCTGTAATTGTGTGTCCTAAATACAGTACTTCCTTTCTCAAAAACTCAGACTTGTCTAGCTGAACTTTTAGGTTCGCTTGTCTCAGTCTGTCAAAGATAGATTTTAAGTCTCTGATGTGTTCCTGCATACTAGTACTGTATATAATGATGTCGTCCATATATACAAGGCAATGTAACCCTTGCAATCCTCTAAGTATGTTATCCATGGCTCTCTGAAAGGTTGCGGGAGCTGTTTTTAAGCCAAAAGGCATTCTTAAAAATTCATAGTGTCCCGCTTCCGTGCTGAAAGCTGTTTTCTGCCTATCCTCCTCATTGATCTCTATCTGATGGTACCCATTCGCTAGATCAAGAGTGCTAAAATACTTAGCTTTGCCTAACTTATCAAACAAGTCGGTAATATTAGGCAAGGGGTACTTATCGTCTGTCGTAATTTCGTTTAAACGTCTATAGTCAATGACCATACGAAATTTTTGTTCACCTGAAGCGTCCATTTTTTTTGGTACCAAGTGAACAGGCGCATTCCATGGTGAATGCGATTCCTGAATTACATTGTTTTGTAAAAGTTTCTCTACCTGTGATTTAATTTCTTGCGTTTGAACAGGTGGTTGTCTATAAGGTCTGACATAAATTGGATCTTCGTTTTTGGTTCGAATAAAGTGTTTTACCTGATTTGTGAAGCTTAAAGGAAGCTTATCACTATAAAATATATCTTTATAGTCTCTACATAATTCAGAAATGCATTTCTTTTCCTCTTCATTCATATGGTCTAGCCTTAGTCTTGTCAAATTTTCATCTAATATATCTTCTACTTCCATATCCTTCATTTCTACGTCGTTAAGGCAGTTTACACCTACAATGCTATCATTGGGAAATTCTTCAACCTCAAATGGACCTGTTACTACTAATTTCCTCAATTTGTCAGTTGCGTTTTGGATAATGGTGGTAGCATACCCATTTTCGCAATTTACAATTGCATCTGGCATTTTTATACCGTCACAAAATTGTTTAAAATTTAGAATTGCCGTGCCAGAATACAAGTTTGTAGGCATTTTTACGCGTTGCTCAGATCGCGGGTTCAATTCGATAACGTGATTTCCCATACACTTCATTATAGGCAAATCTACTGTTTTAGTCCTGAGACTGTTATGTTTTAAATCAATGACAGCTTCCAGTTGCATTAACAAGTCGTTTCCTATAAGTCCCTCATACTTGGGATCTACATCATACACATAAAATTTATGATAGTCATAGCTATTAAACGAAGGCATTAGGGGAATCTCAATTACCTCATTATGATCGCTTGATGCGTGCGTGCTTATAACTTTGAATAATTCACCCCTAATGTAGTTGCCAAAAAATTGATATGCTTTTGCTGGGCTGATAAAGGAACGTGTACTGCCAGTATCGATCATAAATTTACCATCAATTTCGGGTAAGTAAATGTATGGTAGATTTATTTTGGTATCGCAATTAATTTTTATCACTTCACATCCTCTTTCGAGGCTACAACCGAAAAATTTTCATTCTTGTCCTGTGTTTGGGCATTTCCCAACTGGGTAGAGTCGGAGAGGGTAGCCTGCTGTTCATGCCAAACATTCACACCCATTTGCGGTTCAAAATAGTTTGCGAAATCAAAGTCACTACAATACCCTTCACTGTTTTCGAAATTTTCATATCCATACGGATACCAGTCATACCCATAACCATCTTCTAACCCTAACTCATTTAGGCGAAACCCTTGAGGTTGTTGAGTCGCAGCCGGCATCGGTGGTTTTTGAACAGGTGCGGTCCTCATAGAAACATCCGTATCTCCAAGTTTTGCATTGGGAGGCTTGTAACCGAACTGATTCAACTGAGGCCGATAGCCAAATTGATTTTGTTGGAATTGAGGCCGATAACCGAATTGGCCTTGATTAATTTGAGGCCGGTAGCCAAATTGTTGCGGCCTTGAATTTTGAGATTGAAACCCGAATTGTTGTGGTTGCATCAACTGAGGTCTATAACCCATTGGAGCCGGAGGGGCAAACTGAGTCATAGCGGGCTGCCTGTACTGCATGTTTCCTGGAATCCCGAAGTTAAAACGAGGGGGAGCCATAGGGGCGAATGCTGGTCTAAAACCACTCAGCTGAAAGGGCACATTGTGCGTGGGAGGATTGAACTTGTTAAGTGTAGGTGTTACTGCAGGTGTTGCTGCAGGTGCAAGCTGGGGCTTGAACATTTTACTTCTGAGCGTATACTGCTCGTAGAAGTTCACTTCCTCCAACACATATTCTAATGCTTTTTCTAGAGTGTGTGGGTTTTTCATTCTAACTGGTCTTAATACATTTTCAGGCAAGTTGTACAAGAAAACGTTAAGCGCCTTGTTATTGTAAATTTCGATTCTACTCGCCACTGTAAGGTTGTTTGTCTGATTTACCTTAGAGATAAGTATCGACCTAACTGTCTGAATACGATTACAAAACTCTTGGTAGCTTTCCCCTTGTTTCATCTTTAAAGATTCTAACTCTATCGCTAAGCATTCCTCACTTCTAGGATCACCAAAATGCTGTACCAAGACAGTTTTCAGTTTTTCATAAGTGTCAATATCATTTCGCTCGCTTGCTAAGGCAGCGGCTTCATCAGTTAACCTACTCGTTATCGTGTGCAAAACGTAAGTGTTTTGCTCTTGTTCACCGCAAAATTTAGCGACCACATAATCACATTTTTTTAAAAATAGATTTAAGTGCCTTTTGTTACCATTAAAAAATGGTATTATACACAATAATTCCTTTGGAATCTGCTTTAAAGTGGTCATGTTTTATTCTATTCTACTCTATTTTTTTATTTTAAACTAACAAATTTTATTAAAATAATCCGTCTAAATTTTATAGAGCAGTTTGCTTAACTCTACTTATTCTAAAATCCCTACAATAGGAACCAGAAACGTTATAATGGAAGAAATTCGATTCCAAGAATAACAAAACACAAAGCACAAAGGATAGGAAAGGATGGCAAAAATTCTACTCACCAGCCAGTCACCAACATGCTTGTTCGCCTCCCAGGATCTTCACAAATTTATTTGGTTCGAACAGATCCGATCCGTCGGAAAATTCGCGGAAACTCGCGGAAAATCACGTGGAAAACTCGGAAAATCTGCCCCGGCTGCGCCAGTAAAGGATTCGGGAACGTTGTCAATGTTTTTAAAAACTAACTTTAAAGGAAATCTATTGGAGATTGACAATAAAAATCACTTTTACAATGAGACGTCAATGAGCGTGTTTAATCTCAATACGAATGACGAATTAATTAAATCAAACTTAGATCCTAAGTACCATCGTCGCGTCCCAGACGCGCGTGGGCGAACGGCGAGGCGATAAGCATTCCTAGTAGAGCCCACCCTATTGTGCAAGCTTGCACTTTAGGCATTCAATGTTATGATGTCTCTACTGACTGGATGCATAACTAGCTTTGTTTTTGTCTTTGTCTGAAACTTACCTCTTAGTAAGGAGACCTTTTCTTAACGAAGGTTTCGTCCTACTCTATAATATATCGCTTTTTTTCCGTGTTTTAACTCCGTATTTTCGCAACAAGGGTGGAAGGAAATCGTTTATAAATAAACACATTAGTGTGAAAGCCGGATTTGAGGGTGTTAACAATGTATTCGAGACACTTTGACGGGAGAATACGTCCCATTATCACGCTCGGTTCCACATTCGATGGGTTAATAAGTGCTTTATCAGATTAGTTAGATTATACGACACGGAACGTTTCATTCGTATATAAAACTAGCTATTTGTTATACCTTTTATATAGGTTAGTTTATCTAAGTCTTTTCTTCTAACTTTTTAAGTAGGTATAAGTTATACATACATAGCTATAAGTTTATGTTGTATCGTTCCAACGTGGTTCATGTCATGATGATCTCACTACGCATAAGAACTCGATGTAACATATGAAGCAACGGTGTAAATAAATACAATAAATAGGACTGTCATAACAAGGCAGAAAGTTAGAGATACATCATATCAGCCCATACACGTCCACTGCTGGACAGGCCTCCCTCATCGACGCCACAAATAGCGCTCCTGAGCCGCCTCCATCCATCGACTCCCTGCGACCGCTACGATGTCTTCGGTCCATCGAGTGGATGGTCTCCGATGTAGTATTTGGGGATTTGCCATAATCACCACGCTTGGCAGGCGGACTGGTGATCGCAGTGTTGGTGTTGAAAAATACTCAGAAGGAAGCTGCTGCCCTTCTTGTAGGTTGCCTTAGTCGGCTCTTATGACATCCACGGGTTGAGTTGGAGGGGTCGATATTCGTACGCCGTGGCCCCACGGTCAATATTCGTACGCCGCCGTGGCCCCACGACCAGTTAGAGATACGCTAGAATATATTTTTTGAGATCTGGATGCTTGAATTTGTATGAAAATAGATGGGCTAGGGACACATTCCGTATGCGCCATATGTGTCCCATATTGCGTCGCGTCGCGTAGGTTGCGTGGCGTAGACTCAGTCTGTTCCTACCATCAGGCTAGTGCTAGGTCATTTTTCTGTAACTAGTTACAGAAAAGTTAAAGATGACTTTCATGATTGTTGATGATCATAAGGTAATTGTAGCAACGTAAGTAGATGATGCTCAAAGAGCCAGGAAAATACACGTTGTTTTTTTTCAATCTTTTATTCCCTACGAGAAGTCATGGTATAGCTTGTTTCATTGGCGGCGTAGCGTGGGTTGGTACCCGGGGCGGATTTCATAGTGCTAGCTGCATTGCTACCGGCTGCGCCATCCCAGTGTGAATTGCGCCTTAGGTGCGCTCTGCATCATTTTTCATCTGATCAAACCTTATCAACAATAGAGAATATTCAACAGTCGTGCAAATTTCAGAAGGCGACAGGCAGCGCAGTTGGTAATAACTGCCTGACTTATAGCAGATCCTATACTTCACTGCGATCGCCAATACCTGCTCCGTTTATTCGAAAATGTAAAAGATATTTTATCACGTCCATATTGAGTTTACTTTGGCATGCCAAATGTAGCAAGAACGTAAACACGGGAAGAAATAAACGCCCATCACTGCCGAAACACAGATGCGCCCGCTTTAATAACGTTTTGCAATATGTTTCTATTGGATTTATGACAGGTAAGACAGAAGATTGCAGGTGATTTGTCAATTTTGTTTGCTTTTTCTAGCATTCTAAACGTAGACCGAGATATATATATATGCTTACCCTGAAGGTAAGGGCTGCTGAGGAGTCTACGTTTTTAAACTATGCGATCTGGAACGCGAGCACGGTCTTCTTCGGCGGCATCGATTGTCTTTGGTGTCCATAAAATTCGACTCGAACAGACCGTTTATATCGAATTCCGTCGATATCACAGACAAAATCAGTGCCAGAATAAATTCTAGAAACATGTTTTATTCGATTGTTGAGATACTCAATTTTATAAATCACTGCAATTGTGTTTTCTATGTACATATGTATCTACTAGGAATATCTCTAAGTAGTTCCTCAGTAGGTAGTATTAGTTCTCTGGTATGGTAGATAAAAAAGATACAAGATAAAAAAATATTTACCCACAAATCACAAAAACAATAAATAAAGTAAATCTTTAGTTAGTTTTAACTAACATAAGGTGATATATTACATTACTAAAACCTAACAGTTATTACAAATGGGGTAAATGGTAGGTACTCTTTCATACTCACAAGCACTGCTTATTTTAAGGTTAGATAGTTAGATCTAGCACAGCACTAGCATAGCGGTATTTATTATCTCCTCATTTTGTTTCTAAAAAGTAAGTTACTGGGATCGATCAATGGTAAAAAGCTATCATCTTGGCTATATGCTTATGATTGATTGAAATTTTGACATGGCGTCATAAATCAATTTGATAGCATCCTTCCGAACCCTAAGCGCCGAAGCTCACATCAACACAGCCTATCGTATTTATACCCAAAATACTACCGTACCGAGGCGAAAGTCGTTGAAGACCGGCTGATTATTTTGTTTGTATACTATTTTTAAACGTACTATCATAGTTTCATTTTATTCATCATATCAGCCATCATGTCCACTGCTGGACTTAGGCCTCTCCCATACGACATGAATACCGGTCGAGCCGCCTCCATCCATCGAACCGCCGCGACCGCTACAATATTGTCGGTCCATCGAGATTCCAACACGGGTTTGTGTCCACGGATCCCAGGATCAGATTAAATTAGCCACTGATCCCGCCAAGTTGTATCCACCGATACCGTGATCGGTTTCCAACAAAAAACAGGTTAATATTTGTATCCACGGATCCCGGTATCGGTAGATGCAAAAAAATAAATAAAGTAATTGTAGAAAGGGATCCCGATTGTGATGCAAGTACCTGTAGCAGTTTAAAAAACAATTTGTTTAATATATTAATGTAAGCGGGTTAACTACGAACCTAGTTTGTGTTGGAAGAACACCAACGTTTCAACCCTTAACGAGGGACTTCTGCAGTGTGCGCCGCGACGCTGAACGAGAGCGACGCGAACCGCACTCACCCTGAAGAAGTCCCTCGTTAAGGGATGAAACGTTGGTGTTCTTCCAACACAAACTAGGTTCGTAGTTACCCGCTTACATTCATAGTGAATTTATCAAACTACGAAAGTTTTTATAGTAAAAATTGTTTAATATATATTGAGTCAGTTATAAACCAACAATAAATTATTGTAATGAAATCTAAAGTCACTGGAATCATCACATAATTATTGCTCCTACTAATCTACAGTTTTTATCACTCCGATCCGCGTTACATCGCGGTCGCCATTCGAAAATACCACCGAAATACCACCCATACCTGGGCTGGTACTCGTAAAAACGAAATCGAAGTTTCTTACAAAGTTTCGTGCAAACGCTAATGTTATGCAAGCGATTTAAGAGTTGGTTTTGCATGAAAACGAAAACGAAACTTCGATTTTCCTTTTCCGAGTAGGCCCCCTGGTGGACATGCGACAGTGCCGAACCAAACGTTTCCGCTCTACTTTCATTATAAGTACTGGTAAAGAGTGGAACGAATTTCCTGCGTCTGTTTTTCCGTTAGAGTTCAAATCCCGAGTGAATAAATTCCTTCTGGCAAAGCGTGCTCTATCCACCAGGCCACATCTTCACTTTCTCAAGTTAGTGTGATAGTGGTCAAACGCTTTACCATTTCCTATAAAAAACCTTTATTCCCCTTAGTTTCATCAGGATAACAAATACTATTTGTGCCAAAAGTAACGTCCCAAAATATGAAAGTGCCTACTGGATTTTCTTAATATCTTTGTTACAACTCCAGTCACTTATTTAGCCCGTAAATTGTAGACCAGGACGAGTGGGGTTCGATTCAGACGCGTTCCGCGTCTCCGGAGGCACGCGGAAATAATCACTGACTTATTTTAGATTTAACCAAGACACACGCATACTTAACTAGCATCTATCACGTGGCTACCTCATAAAATAATCATACACCATTCTGTAGAGATAAGCTTATTAGTAATTAAAAATTCTTGTTACTTCTGTATAACATACACACATGGCTTTGCTTAGAGAATATTAAATGGCGATTTTTATAACTCTACCAAGACTTTGGTAGAGTTTTATCGTTAAAGGTTACATTCTTATATGTATTTGTATGTTGATGGCTTAGATGAATGTGTTTTGTTACTTGTTCATGCCAAATTAACTACTATGTTCATTATGAATGTATGAGATTTGTGAAGGTAAATACTATAAATGTGGTGTTTACCTATTATTAACATGCATAGCAGAACAGAACCTAATAAGAAAACGTATCTGAAAGTGATTAATAAAATTTATTATATGAAATAAATAATTGGAAGCGAGTTAACTAACTCGTTTCATAGCTACGAACCGTAGTTTTTGTTGGAATAAACAGTTCTGGCTGAAATTTTGCATAGATATAGGTCTTCGCCTGAAATAATACAGGGAATCATTCCCATTTGATAGAAATAACCTTAAAATGTTTCCATGGAACATTATTTATTTATTGCCTTGGAATAACCAATATAAACACTGGTTTTTTTTAATCTCGGAGACAACGCGTGCGATGTTCACAGAAGCTAGTTTTCAATAAAGGATGTTCAGTCGTAGAGTTTTTATTTTGATAGGTAGTCATTGCAAAGTCTGCAATGAATGCGGAGAACACGTAGGTAGCTTATTTTACCCATTACTTTCTCTATCAGTCTGTGTATTATTATTTTTTCTTTATTATTTTCTCTATCTGACCCATTTTGACCCAATAAAAAAAAAACTCAGAAACTCAAATTGCTTTATTTCCTTTAGACCTAACAGGACTCTTAGACACGTCACAAAATTAAAATAACTTTAGTAAAATTGGGAAATAAAGTAATCACTTTGATTTTTAAGGTAAAGTAAAGAAGCCTTGTTAGTTTTCGAGTTGGAGCAAAACTCGTCCAAAGATTTTTTATCCACTAGAAAAAAAATCTATATCGCACCGCAAATTATTATATATGAGCGCTTACCTCACAGAAGACCGTTAAAATCATGGAAGTATACAATTACAATCACAGATTATTAGCAGCTAAGCGCTCCACTGCGTTATAAAAATATAAAATCATTATGCACATAAGAACGATATTACTATTTCTAACATTTTTTTTCAAATTCTCTACTAGTAGAGATTTTTATCTGGGAATGTTCAAGAAAAATGACTTGTTAGTGGCTCAAGATATTATGTACAAAGAGAGAGTCCCTTTTAGATTCTCTTTCGGTAAATATGGAAGGAAATTTCACTGTCCGGTAAGTGTTTACGTAACCTAGATAATAAACTCTATAGAATCCTCCTTTTCCAGTTTTGTTGATATTATGTAGTATTATGGCCGTGGGGCCGCGGCATAGAATATCGACCCCTCCAACTCAACCCGTGGATGTCGTAAGAGCCGACTAAGGAAGGGCAGCAGCTTCCTACTGCCATATGGCAACCCCCCCCCCCAATATGATGGCAACAAATAGAAAACGGCCCCCAGTCCCCGGCAGCTCCGCTATTCCTGGTCACGGTAGCGGCCATGGTAACGGCGGGGCAGGGGGTGCTAGGAATCTCCGGCAGAGATTGAGCTACCAATCCCAACACCGACGACCCTTGCACCTGGTAGCATACAACGCACGAACATTGAGGACCGACGAGAAGGTAATCGAGCTGGAAGAAGCGGTAGACAAGTTGCGCTGGGACATTATAGGGCTATCGGAAGTCCGAAGAGAGGGAGAGGACACGATCACCCTTAATTCCGGCAACTTGTTTTACTACCGGGAGGGCGACCAGCTGTCCCAACACGGTATCGGGTTTCTCGTCCACAAGTCCCTCGTCAACAACATTGTAAAGATCGAGAGCGTCTCGAGCAGGGCTATAAGCATGAGATAGACTTCATCATGACGACCCACAGGCACATATTCAATGACGTCTCTGTAATCAACAGGGTTAAAACCGTCAGCGATCACCGTATGGTAAGAGCGGCATTGAATATCAATGTAAAGCTAGAAAGGTATCGTCTGATAAGGTCTATTCTACGCCCAAACCCTGTCCAGATACAAAATCCCGAGAGCTTTCAGTTGGAGTTACAGAACCGCTTTGAATGCCTCGCGGAATGCGTAACAGTGGACGAACTAAATAACGGGCTGGTGGAAACTGTCCGTGCGGTCGGGTCGGACTTCTTTAGGACCCCCCGCAGAAATAAAACACAGAGACTCTCGGGTCACACACTGCAGTTAATGGCAGAGAGGAGTGAAATGAGGCTGCAGTCTTCGGCAGACATGTCGACATACGGTGTGCTCAACAAACAGATCTCGAAGTCTATGCGACACGATTTGCGCTCATACAATACCAATTGTATTATGAGCGCAATAGAGCGGAACAAGGGCTCCAAAGTGTTCGCAAGAGATCTGTCGCTTGGGCAGAGCCAGTTGACGAAGCTGAAGACCGATAGTGGCAGCATCATTTCCTCCAAGCCTGAGATCTTGAGAGAGCTTGAAAAGTTTTATGGGCAGCTCTACACCTCATCGCAATGCCCTGCAAATAGCACGGCAGGCGATGCAAGAGCCCGTTTAACCCGACACTATACCGAAGATATCCCGGACGTCAGCCTCTACGAGATAAGGACGGCTCTCAAACAGCTTAAAAACAACAAGGCACCCGGGGATGACGGAATAACGACAGAGCTTCTGAAAGCGGGTGGATCACCAGTACTTAAAGTCCTTCAGAGGCTATTCAACTCCGTCATTCTCGAGGGGCAAACGCCAGAGGCGTAGAACAGAAGTGTGGTGGTACTGTTCCATAAGAAGGGTGACAAAGCCCTTCTAAAGAACTATAGGCCCATCTCACTGCTGAGCCACGTCTATAAGCTGTTTTCGAGAGTAATCACCAACCGTCTCGCTCGAAGGTTTGACGACTTCCAGCCGCCCGAACAAGCCGGGTTCCACCAAAATGCTTTAGTACCGTAGACTACATACATACGCTCCGGCAGATTATACAGAAAACAGAAGAGTATAACCGGCCGTTATGTCTAGCGTTTGTGGACTACGAGAAAGCCTTTGATTCAGTCGAAACCTGGGCAGTCCTGCAGTCTCTCCAGCGGTGCCAAATCGACTACCGGTATATCCAAGTGTTGAAGTGTTTGTACAGCAAGGCCACTATGTCAATTCGTCTCCAGGATCAAACCACAAATCCGATCCCACTGCAAAAAGGGGTGAGACAGGGAGACGTCATTTCTCCGAAACTGTTCACCTCTGCATTGGAGGATATTTTTAAGCTTGTGGACTGGGACGGATATGGCATCAATATCAATGGCGATTACATCACTCACCTTCGGTTTGCCGACGATATAGTCATTATGGCAGAATCACTGGAAGACCTTAGCAGGATGCTCAGAGACCTCAACACCGTTTTCCGCCAAGTGGGTCTTAAAATGAACATGGGTAAGACAAATATCATGTCTAATGCCCATGTCGCACCCTTACCGGTCTATGTGGGGAACGATGTTATCGAAGTTGTTGATCATTATGTCTACCTAGGCCAAATGGTCCAACTAGGTAAATCCAACTTCGATAAAGAGGTCAGCCGACGAATCCAACTCGGATGGGCAGCGTTCGGGAAACTTCGCAATATCTTCTCGTCACAGATACCGCAGAGCCTCAAGACTAAAGTCTTTAACCAATGTGTGCTACCAGTGATGACTTACGGATCCGAGACGTGGTCGCTCACTATAGGCCTTATGCATAAGCTCAAAGTCACCCAGCGAGCTATGGAGAGAGCTATGCTCGGAGTTTCTCTACGCGATAGGGTCCGGAATACGGAAATTCGTAGAAGAACCAAAGTTCTCAGAATCAGCAGGCTGAAATGGCGATGGGCAGGCCATATAGCTCGTAGAACCGATAACCGCTGGGGAGTAAAGGTTCTCGAGTGGCGAACGTGATGCAATGCGAAACGGAGTGTGGGAAGACCTCCCAGTCGATGGACCGACGACATCGTAGCGGTCGCAGGGAGTCGTTGGATGGAGGCGGCTCAGGACCGCTATTCGTGGCGTCGTTTGGGGGAGGCCTATGTTCAGCAGTGGACGTGTACGGGCTGATGATGATGATGATGATGTAGTATTATATATTTATTATATACATATACTTCTGCCCGGTTCAAATTTAATATTTGTGATTTATTGTATTTTTTCGAAAATAATTGAAGTTTAGTGAGAAGGGAAAAAAGAAGGGGGGCAAAGGCAAAAAAAAACCTACTAAGGATATCAGTTACGTTCCTACATATAACACCAGCTCTGCATAGCTCGGCTAGATGATGTTTTGCGATTTGTCCAGCATTATTTATTTCTTTACATAAAGCCCAGATTCTAGGGATGGGACGTATTTACTCGACCAGGTTTTAATACCTGGTATTTGCTTGCAAGTACGAAAACCTGGTATGCGTTGAAATACTTTGAGTCTTGCAAGTAAGTACTTGCAAGACTACCGAGGTATTCGGCGCGTGCGCGGACTCTATCGATGACTTACTTCTGACTGCGACAGTGACAGTGACACGAAGTTCAAGTACTAGGTACGTACTTACCTACGTATTTTTCAATCCCCAAAAATCACCATTTAGTAATTTTCATCAAAATGGTTTGAGGAATTTCCGACATATTTACAAAGAAATACGATATGAATTTTATTTCCATGAAAACTTGATCAATTTCCTTGTATAAGTATTTTACTCTGAACGTGTTCATAAGACAGTGACAGACGTGCGTACATTATTTTATGCTAAAAGTATCGGATAACTAACTGAAACACAATATCGATTTTATTAGTTGACAATGACATTAAGTGTGATCGTCACGGGTTGGCGCGAGATTCAATTTGTTTTAGATTTTAATTCCAGCTGCGGTTTACCAATAATAAATCTACTTAACGGAAAGGTTATTTAGGGAAAATCGAGATCTATTTTATATTAACCCATAATAAAACAAAATTCGATTTAATTGTATTTTGGGAGCATTTGAGCAAAATCCATTCTCTCTCCCAAAATCTATTAATTTTTCAAATGCTCCCAAAGAACCAATGAGCCGCAGTTAGCTTTTTCATAAAGTAAATAGAAAATGGTTTACGATTTGCGCCAAATTACTTTTCCGCTGTTTTATTCCTTATATACCTTAGAAAAGTCATGTAGGTTTATGTCTCTTAGTCCGAAATCATGCATCTGATAATTATTATGTACCTATTTACTTAGGTAACTACTTCATTGACAAAGAAAAGTGAGTCGTACTAATAAAAACTAATAATAGGTACCTACCTACGTCCCGTCTCGTCTGCTACAATTTTTATGCAGGCGTTAGGGTTAAATATAATTATGTATCTAGGTACCACATAGGTAATTTCCCTATTAGGACTACCAGTACGCGCTACCTATTAATCTGTCAGCTATATTTACTTACGATTAATAATATGAGTATTGTACCTAAATGTCACAGTCATAGTCAATCATGCTGATAAATTAAAACATTCAAAAGTTTCTAGTTGTACAAGTATTTTTTTGTTCACACTATTTTGTTCTTTATAACAAATGACGCGCGGATCAATTTCCTATGAAAGTATTTTTACCCGTACGAGAGCATGGAAGTATTTTTTCTGTAAATTCTATTAGGACCTTTATTCTCACATAGACTGTGATCAATTTCCCATGCAAGTATTTTACTTTCAAAGTGCGTGGCGCACTGAGACCCGCCACGAGTCGCACCCGCCCGTACCTCGAGTATTTTTGATACCACATGGTAAAAAATACTTGGAAGTATTTTAGCCCCGGTTTTTGGCGCTGGTTTTTATACGAGTACGTACTTGGAAGACTTGGTACTCGATTTTACAAGTACGTCTCATCGCTACCAGATTCCCTCGAAGTAGAGTGGATTGGAGAAACACGTGATATAAGAGAATGGGCGTTAAATCTACGTGTACAAGTCTCGTCACGGTTTAATAGCCCTCGACGAAGGGGGGTTCTGCGCAGGTGTAAAACGGTGTAAGAATCTAAAAAATGACTTCTGCGCATCAAGGTCAGCGCTATTAAACCGTGACGCGACCTGTATCTATTAGTTCAAAGAGCAATGTTGTTGTACGCTGTTTCTATACAAAAACTGCTAGCGAGTTTCAAAAATTTTCAATAAATAAATTCAAACAAATTGTCAAACTTATCATTCGTAAAAAAGCTGATTACAAAAAATCAGACTATCTAGAATTCTAGAAGATAAAATAGCTTTAGACGGATTTTGCTCCAACTCGAAAAGTTTTCTTGACTTTAGTCTACATACCGAAGCGACCGAAATCAAAATATCTCTTCATTTCCATGTCAGTGTTTAATTTTAAGAATTTGACATTTTCTACGTGATCATTTATTGTATTTAAGGAAATAAAGAATTTTTGAGTTCCGAAAAGGAAGATTAAGCTTTTAGCCTTTTAGCGCCAAAATAATTTTCTTTCTTATTCCAGATAACATATATAAGAGTTGAAGACAGGTTGAACGTTGGTCGAGGACCACGAGTACAAGTCATCCGAGGAGGCCTGAGAAAAAAAATCCTAGTCCTACGCCTTACTTCCCCATACAACCATCCTATTTCCGTCAACATCTACGTGGGATGTCAAAATAACAACAAGTTCACTAACCCACCATGGACAATAATACGGCCGACCAAGAAACCGAAAATTACTACTACAGTAGCGCCAGGCAACGATACAAACACAGATGATAATTCAACGGATGTGACGACGCCAGGTGGTGGTGATAATACGTCGGGTGCACCAGATGCAATGGCGGGAGATGGAACGCCTTCGGGTGATGGGACGCCAGCTGCAGCTGCTGAAGCAACGACGGAACCAGCAGGCAACGAACCTCCACCAGAATAGGCCCCAGAAGTGTAACCAACATCGTCTTAGCAAATAATCCACATCCATAAACCGCCTTCAATCATTAATGGAAGGTCTCAATAGTTCTGTGGTTTCAAATCTGTCGTGAAAATCTTTACGGGCCAGCACTGACTTCATCCAGGTTCGTTCTGCGACCTTCGCAGTATCCTCTGACAATGCCAGGCGGTTTGACGCCCTACGTCTTTCAATACATGTTGTAAGCATTCGTTTTGTTTATTTATCTTGTCTAGAAATAAATAAAACTATACTGAGTTGTTTTATCGCAAACGTAGTGGTTTTTTATCGCAATTGATAAATTGATAAAAAGTTACACATTTAGAGATGTAGGCACTTACCTAATGAAACCAACAGCGAAACAGACAAGGTAAATTGGGAGTTGTAGCAAAAATAGAGATGTGTGTTCTAATTTAAAATTCTTTTGGTGATATGGTTCAATCCGGTGATGCCTTAGTTGTCATATACCAAGTCATACAAACGAATAGAATAAAATAGTAGATTGTTTTACAAGGGACTATACCATCCCATTATATACGAGGTTGTTATACTCCCGAGCGTAGCGAGGGAGGATGACAAGACCGAGTTATAATGGGTGGTTTTGGCCCGAGTAAAACACTCTACTTTTCACTTCGATTGTGAGAAAATAAAACAATTCAAAATTCGTCAATTTTCAGAAATTTTATTAAAAATTAAATGTGCAGTTAGAGCAATTTTGAATGTTTAGTGATATGTTTTTCCCGGGCAATTTTATTTCGGTTCTCTGTGATTGGGATGTGATAATATTTTGAGTTGATTGTTGTGGAGTAAAAGTTGGAGAGACTCGACTCATGCTTGAGTTTCCTGCATTATTAAGATCTGAGTGCGGCTTCAGCTGAGTTGACATATTCATCTAATCCCGCGATATAGATGCTTGGGGTTCTGTAATGTTTGGTAGAATATTGATTCCTTCCGTAATCCGCTGCGTGACGTGATACTTGTTTTGTATAGAGTCCTCTATATAACCTTCAGCCACTTGATCGGACCTCCATCCACCGTGCCGTTTTAATGTCATTATATTCGCACCTGAGTCCGCCAACAGAGTCGCGGATGTTCTGCGGAAACAATGGCCCGTGTAGAGTTCCGGATTTGGTAAATTTAGATAAGTGGCAATATCTTTGGGCATGTTACCAAATTTATTTTTGCCTATGACTTGCCTTGTGCATTTACGTATACCATTTTGATAATTTAGAAAAAATCTTCTCGTTGAAACATTAGTGGGACGTAACTCCTGATAGGCTTTCACTATATTAAGGTATTCTCCACTGATGACAAATTTACGCTCTTTGTTTGTTTTCGTGTTCGGCAGACTCACAGCTTGTAGATTTGTATCCGTTTCTACGTCTTCTAGCGTTATATTGGCAAGCTCTATTCCTCTGCATGCACCGCTGATTCCATAAATTAAAGCAACCTGTTGAACAAAAAAATAAGTGTGTCAATAATCGTAATAACCTAGGTACATAATTTAGGTATGTAGGTAGGTATCTATTTATTTAGTTTGAGTAGAGTACATAAGTAGGTTACCTTTGTTGCCAACTATTGTTTATTTGGAGCGTTATTTAAAAATGTTTCGATTTCTTATGTCGTCAAGACTTTCGATTTTTTTGCCTTGTAACCAGTGGACAATTTCTTCAGTAAAGCCGTTAAATTTACATATTTTTTTAATATCGACGTCGTGTTTCGTTTGTAAGGTCATTCTTTGCATTGAATATGTGCTCCAAAGAGTTGACGATTTGATTTTTTTCGATAATTCATCAAAATAAGTGAGAAAAACCCCTTCTGTAAAAGAATCCACACGTTTCTCATCTCTCCATTTCATAAAATTTTCGTAACTCTTTAAATATATTCCACGTGATTTTGTCGGCAACAGATGCATAATTATTTATTTGCCCTTTTCTTCCATTTGCATATTAGCATCTTCACTATCACTTGATGACATTTCACGTTCACAATTTGGAAGTAAAAGTCAGGAAGTTAAACGTAAAAGTTTGTGATTTGGAATGAAGAAAATTCTAGAGATTTAGCGCCAATACCATCTTTTTTTTTAAATCTCTGTTTAACCTGCAACGAAACAGTTCGCATTCTACCGTGAAGTGAAGAATCAACCTTTATAAAACATCACCAAGACGGTTCTATTTTCAAAAAAAAAGATTGACGGAGCCCCAAGATGTCGAGTTTTTATGTAAGAGAACGAATGCTTTGTACGGGCTGATGATTTTAGACAAAAATTAAAAAGAAAAAATACTTTTTAGCCCGAGATATTAAACTCGAGTTTTAGGCCCGCTAAGCTACTCTATTATGATACACTTTTTGAGCAAGAGAAGTGAAAAAAAATATTTGGCGCACACAAAAAAAACTGAGGGAGGGCAAACACAAAAATCTTAAGCTAAAACACAACATAAACAAAAGGATAAAACAAACATGATAAGAGACAGCATAGTAGGTATAGATACTAGTATATTATTATATAACTAGCTGCTGCCCGCGCCTTCGCCCGCGTTTTATCGGGATAAAAATAGCCTATATACTATTCAAGGTCCCAAACTATATCCATACCAAATTTCAGCATTTCTTCATTTTCGGTTCAGTGTTTTTGCGTGAAAGAGTAACAAATATCCATCCATACAAACTTTCACATTTATAATATTAGTAGGTAATCTGTGGTATAGGTATATAGGTTCCGTTAAGTATATTAACGTAAATAGGATGACGTAGGTAACTAGTGTTCTCCTTTCATTGTTAATACATATAAGAACAAAAACCAATCTTCTGTTCAGTCTCGTGTGTGTGTTCAATGTCGGTCTGTTGAGTCGTCCGTTACAGACAAAGGTTACATTAACCAACTCTTAGTACAGATGTATACGTAGTTCTGCCAGATATATTCGAGAATAAAGAACAACCTAATCATTCATAACGAGAAAATCTAAACAAACATCCATTGAGGAGGTTCTCTCTTTCTAGTTACGAAACAATAACAATATTGTCTTGAACTCCCGCGGTCTATTGAACTAAGAATTCTTAGATAAACAAGAAAAAGGTGACAGATCGGACCGTAACGTACCATTGTGCGTGATACTAGCTAGCATGGCGCTCTTGCTGCTCCTCATTTATTTTACATCAGAAGTTTATTCCGGATATATCAGTCAAAATTTGTATAACGAAACAATTACGCCATTCTCACAAGATTCGCACACTCCTGTTATTGTTATTGAAGGTGATAACCTAAACAGAACCAGCAAGAATGTGTCTAAACGCATCATAACTGACGATGACACAGAAACCTATTTCGAAGAAATCGCAGCAGAAACAGAAGTGCAACTAAGAGTTCAAGAAGACAGGAAAAACTACTGCAACTCTATCAAGACTTGCTTAGAATGCATGCAAAGCTCATTCTTTCCTTGCTACTGGTGCCATAAAAGAGGTTGTGTTGATAATGCGGAAAATTTCTGCCCTCATGTTGTCAAGATCAAGCAAAAACATCGAAACAGTCTCGCCTTGTGCCCTTTCATCGAACGCAAAGGACCTCTGCTCCTTCCGGCTGGACCACGCGCCCACATCGTTGTCAAATTCAACGCGCTAGATCCAGAACTATTCCACATGGACATCAAGTGTCAGATTATAATCAACAACCAGATAACATACCTCAAGGGCATAATTTTCAAGGACCGAATCTACTGCAGGCCAGTGAAATTTATTTTGGGGTACTCTCAAACACAATTTGGTACTTTTAGAGTGACGTGGGGTGGAGTGAATGCTTACTCAAATAAGGTGCAAGTGATTTTGTACAAGTGCAGTGGCCTAGCTGATGATTGTGAGTCATGCAGAATGCTGCCAAAGCAGTATGGTTGTGCGTGGTGCGAAGATCTCAGCAATTGCATGCAGGAGAGTACTACTTGTGATCAAATGCTCTATTGGACCTTTGCTAAGATGTCGTGTATGTTCAAAAAGAAGACAATGATATTTGTTTGATATTTTTACACAAGCAAACTGTAAATACCAATACAATACGCTAGAAGATACCTACTGCCCCTTTTGTTATTCAAAACACTAATGCCAAGATGACCTAGAAACGTTGGCATGATACATTTGTGAATTAGCAGATAGAGAGAGTAAGGTACCTCTTACAACTGAAAAAGACTGAAAATTTCTCCCAATTTTCTAGCAAAACAAGAAGTTTATGAAAAGCCGTGGATGTAAAATATGGCCTCGTAAGTATACGTTTGTTTTACACCAAATAAATTATAGTAGGTACAAAACTTGAGACTTTTTATTAAAATAGCATTAATCGAGAATGCAATATGTCTTCCAAACTTTTCAATTTACAGAAACCGATCGTAAATCTGTAAAGCAAGTGTCTACTAAAGCCAAAAATAAAGTACAGACAAAAGATTTGCATTTTACCTACAAATCAGCTGGTCTATTTGGATGTACTTGTAAGTGCATCACATCATACTATTTTCGACGAAGAAAATTGACGAATAAGGTTCATTTTCTTTTGTTAACCAACAAAAAATAAAAGAGATGGAGGTTCTTTATTCAGCTATATGTATTTTCATTATATTTTAATTATTTTTGTCGATCTCCGTAAATTATGGAATGATTTTCAAAATATTTCGCTATAGCTGCTATAAAATGGTCGCGAGATGGCCCCATGAATTTTATTCCCGAGAGATAAGTATTTATCCCTCAAAACTTAAAAAGAGAGTAAAATTAAGTGATTCGAAGTCGGTTAGGTATACTTTTTTCAAATCAATCAAATTATGTTTTGTTTTTATTCGTTTCAACAAAGTGCAGCCTATGAACGTTGAATATACATACATATAATACCTACCAGTGATTTAAAAACGAAACAAAACCGAAAACAAGCATGCCGATACGGCTGGTCACCGAGGGAGAGCTAGAACAAAAACCCTCCAGCTCAGAAAAAAAAATAGAAAGACGGAAGAAACTATATACTACAAGCTGACCCGCCAAACGTTGTTTTGCCTTCAACTCTTATCACTTAGGGGTATGGAAAATAGATAGTAGCCGATTGTCAGACCTACTGAATACGCATATAAAATTTGGTAAAAATCGGTAAAGCCGTTTCGGAGGAGTACGGTAACTAATATTGTGACATGGAAATTTTATATATAAGACTAGCTGACCCGCCAAACGTTGTTTTGCCTTCAACCCTTATCACTTAGGGGTATGGAAAATAGATAGTAGCCGATTCTCAGACCTACTGAATACGCATATAAAATTTGGTAAATATATACTAAGATGCTCTACAAGTGACAAAATCTCTCCACAAACTGTGTTTTCTCTTATAAATCATTTTACGAAAAATAAAATCATTTTTGAATTACATTTTCTGTCTGTTATGGGTTATTGTATATTTTAAGGACCTACCCACATACGTAATTAACCAATAGTAGTTATTGGTTATACCGTTATACGTCTCCAAGTGCTGTTCGCCATTTTTGTTAAAGTGTTGTTTTAGTCCTGTTAAAATCATGAAATCATACCAAAATAATTAGAAACTTGAACATGAAGATACTACGCTTTCGTAAACACCGGCCTTGCCCATGATCGTAAATCTGAAGGGGCTTTGTTTGAAATTTTAAAATATCACCCGGATAGCAAAACCATTCCCCCAAACCCGAATTACTTAGAGATCAATGATTTATTTTTAGGTTAGACTTTATACAGTTTACACATTCAAGGTGTTCACGGTGGTTGTGGTGTTACACGTTCAAGTGTAACTGGGCTGGTCATCTCCAGCGTCTAAACGCGAATAATTAGAAAATTACAATCAAATAATAGAAACAAATTAGGACTAGTATTTACAATTGAAACAATTGTGCTAACTACAGACTGTTGTGAACAATCTACAGGTAGCGCAACTTTTATATGACTATATTCTCCCCGCGGCACGCATTTTACCGAGATTTTTATATCCCATGGGAATCGATTTATGGGATAAAATGCCTATGTTTATTCCAGGCCTATAACTACATCTATGCAAAATTTCAGCCCTATCCCTTCAGTAGTTTTGGCGTAAAGAGGTATATGCCGGGCGAATTAACATAACATCTGCTGCCGTTAGGTTTTAGTCCGAACCAAGTGTCATGTTAATGCGCCCGGGTAGTAACAAACATCCATCCAAACATCCTTGCATCTAAACATCCAAACTTTCACATTTATAATATTAGTGTGATTTTAAATATTACAAATTGAAGTTTACAGAATAATGGCATATTCTCTGGTAAAGTTTAATCATACACTTGCTTGCAGAATAATTGAACCCACCCTGAAGTTGAAATTTAAACTTGAATTGATAATGGTGCTTGAGCGATAATGAAAACTTAATATTTTTTTTTAAAACTCACTAGACATAATGATTATAAGCAAGTAGTAGCTGTAACTCAAAATTAGTTCAGTCCATACTTAGTTTTTAAGTCGGAATGTTGATCCTCAGTTTGTTTTAATTTCTATTGTTGCTAGCATCGTTGTGTTTTTTTATCTACTGTTGAATAACTATGGCATAAATAAGAACGTAAAATACTGCTCTAATAGGCGGAATGATGAAGTTCTAAGGTTTTGCCCTTTGGCACCGATACCCTAAATTATATTGCATACTTTATTCAGTAGGTAACTTCTTAAGATTTTGTGTTATTGAAGGTAACCTGCAATTTTTATGTCCGCAAGTATATCTACATAATTAAAAGGATAGGAGCCTGTTTGCTTAAGTTGATACTTACCTACATAGCAATTATAATTTCATTATTTTCTTCTTGGTTTAGCGAGAAATTTTCTTTAATATTCGTTTAAGTTGTTTATAATCGGTACTTTGAGGGCTGTACGATTAATTTCTAAATGTTTCCCTTCCTTTTTTTGTGTTTAAATATTTACATTACCCTCCTTCTTGCGCAGCGGGTATTATATAAGGGGTCATCTATTAAGTACGTCACACTAATTTCGTGATTTTTTGACCCCTCCCCCTTCCTTGTCACAGTTGATCACATTTGTGAGACCCTCCCTAGTGTGATGTCACATATTTTGCAATTTTACATCTCGAAATGATTAAATTAAAACAGCAGTTCCTTAGCAAGAACTTATTCAGTCAGGGTTATTGTAATTCTTTTATTAAGTTGAAATCAAGTAAAAATATCTAGCAAACAGAAATTTTAAATTTGAAAATATTTTTAAATATTTCATTGATAGTTCAAATTTACCACTAGTATTTTAACACTTTGATGTACCTATTAGACATTGAAATGTGACGTCACGAAACTTAGGACCCCTCCCACCCCTTGTCACATAATGTCACACTTCGGTGACCCCCTCCCTCCCCCTTAGCGTGTGACGTACTTTATGGATGGTCCCTAAATAAAGATTTACATAATAAATTTAGATGATTTGTTAATTTTTAGAAAACTAAAAACTGAATAACTTATTGTCAAATCATAGCTGTAAGTTTTCTTAACAATCGTTAAACAAACACAAAATAAAGTATTGTAACTCGTGTTATCTACGTATGTGAATAAAACAGCACAACATTATTCTTCAGGCGCGCTGCGTCTTCATTCATTTGACATTCACCAACAATCGTATCCAGTAAAAATAAATACAGAGTAAACAGTGCACTCTCGGGTGGCATTTAAGCCGGTTTATTTTAACTTTTTCCTTTCATTAAATCATTGTTATCTCGGCTATCTTTTTTCATGCTCCTCTGAGCAACATTCCCAACTATTTTCTCATTTTAATTCCTCTTGCTGTGTGGAATTATGTATCTTGGATTAACGGTTTAATTATAATTTAGACTTAATATGTCCTTCTCTATATGAAAACCATATGCATGTATGTCTTCTCCATATTCTTTTCTTATGCGAAATGGAGTGTGGGAACATCTCCTACTAGATGGACCGACGACATCGTAGCGGTCGCAGGGAGTCGTTGGATGGAGGCGGCTCAGGACCGCTATTCGTGGCGTCGTTTGGGGGAGGCCTATGTTCAGCAGTAGATGTAATTATATGGACTGATAATGTGTTTGTGATGTGATGTCCTTCTCTAACAAATACCGAAAAAAAAATGGCAAGAATAAAGCAAAACAACGCTTTGAAAAGAAGAAACGTTGATAGGAAAGAAAATCCAAATTTTTAGTTTTATGTACCTGTACCTAAGTCTTCTTAATTTCGATGCCTGTTCAAGTATCTCGTTCCATTTTAAGCTTGGATAACGTGATGCAATGAACACTACAAAATATATCAAAAAAGAAATCTAAACATACTTAAATATAACTATCCTTTAAATTTCAGTCGTTGATGAAAAACTATAAACCCATAACTTGCAATTTTTTCTATTGCCATATTATCAAAATGACAAAAAACATACGAATTGGTAAAGTTGTCAAAGTAGGTGCCTTGGTTAGGCACCTAGGCAGCTACTTTCCACAGAATAATGGAGCAGTACCTATAGCAGGTAGGTACTATTTGACATGGTGCCACCGGCTCTCTTCTACCATGGCACTGCTCGCCATCGGCAGAGATGTCATCCCCACACCTTAGAGTGGACTGTTATAGCCCGGCTACACGCTCAAACATTTGTACATGCATGATTATACAAACAAAGTTTGTGCAAGCAAGAGGGAGAGAGGAGCGCGTGAAGTCAGTTCGCGCAAGCAAGATTGAACGTGTGGCCTGCTCATCTTGCTTGCGCAAACTGTGTTTGTGCAATCTGCATGCACAAATGTTTGAGCATGTAGCCGGGCTATAAGGTTAATGAGGAATTTCCTCCCGCGAACAGTCGGGTTGTGGAATGACCTCCCTGTCAAGGTTTTTCCTCAGATCTACAACGCCTGTGTCTCTGATGTTGCGGGCGTCCATAGACTGCGGTAACTGCTTTCCATCAGGGTGACTCGCATGCTTGTTTACCATCTTGGTGGTATATATAAAAAATATTGTCAAAAACTAAAACTCGACTACATAAAATTCTTAAACAAGCGTTCACCTATTGTCCTTATCATTTTCTTTTGATACTTAGGTAGTTGGAGGCCTTTGTTCCTACTTGGGGTGGGTTCTTGCTGATGGCTTGAAAATCGTTAACATCACAAAAGTTTGAAAAACGGTTTTGGAAAGTACAAACAAAGACCTTTGCAACGATATCACACACGGTCATATTTACTAACATCGCGATTTTCGGCCCTTAGACCCCGCTATCTCGCCAGACCCCCATTTTTATCTGATATCACTAGCCTATAACCATCGTTTGTTGAAATCGGACCAGTAGTTCAGTGCTACGTGGGAACATAAAAATCAGCTACATACATATATACACATACATACATAGGGTGTCAAACTTATAAAACTCGTCCTTCGGTAGTCGGGTAAGAAAGGTCTTATTTTATTCCACTGTGAAGTACTGCAAAATGTACAAAAAGAAGACCGCTCCGCTTTATTGATATTTCTCGTTCTATTTTTTGTGAAACATGGTTCAACAAATTTCTGCGCAAAAAACTCTGTGCTTTCGGTTTTGGATGGGCTGTGCGGGTAATTTTATTTGCTATGGTTTTGTACACTGCCGCTGAAACGGCTCTTTCTATATTTTTTTTTTCATTTACTACCCTACGATTTAATCGTTCATACATGACTGCTCATTTTATATAACTACTAGCTGACCCGCCAAACGTTGTTTTGCCTTCAACCCTTATCACTTAGGGGTATGAAAAATAGATAGTAGCCGATTCTCAGACCTACTGAATACGCATATAAAATTTGGTAAAAATCGGTAAAGCCGTTTCCGAGGAGTACGGTAACTAACATTGTGACATGGAAATTTTATATATAAGATATTTTCCTGAAACAAAGATCTCTAAACAATACAAAAGGGATGACAACAGTAACTACATATCACAATAATTAGTTATTTACCGAATTATACCTGAGCCATAGATTACAAAACACGTATTATTTGTTATGGCGAGATTAATTATTATTTTAAATATTATTTTGCATTAATCATAATCATAAACAATCGTTTATTTGCAAGAATACAAAATTAATATACAGTATGTCAGATCTTAAAACTATTTTATTGTATTCAGCCTGCACGCAGCCGTGCAAATATTATGCGAGTCTTATTATTAGAAGTAAGTATTAGTCATTTACTGCCAAGTGTGGTGGTGATTATGGCAAATCCCCCCCTACATGGGAGACCATCCACTCGATGGACCGACGACATTGTAGCGGTCGCAGGGAGTCGATGGATGGAGGCGGCTCAGGACCGCTATTTGTGGCGTCGTACGGTGGAGGCCTATGTCCAGCAGTGGACGTGTATGGGCTGATGATGATTATGATGATGATTAGTCATTTATATAAAATTCTAATTTCTAATTATTCATTCACAGTATAAAAACAAGAAGCCATCCATTTAACTTTTTCCTAAATATATTTCTAATAAGTTCTTTTAAGTCTTCCGGTTATTATATTTATTATAAATAGTGATGCACATGTTATAAACATTTCTTTTATATAAGTATATCTTTATGGCACTGGTGTTTGTAGAGCAAAGTCTTAAATTTAAGCCTTTTTGTCGAGTTTTCACATCGCTACGCATTTTAAAGTACATTGGATTATTTTACAAATAGACAAATTTCTCTAATATACATGCAGGCGAGAGGAAGGATCCTACAGTTTTTGAAGTTCAGATTCACATTCAGTAGATGTTAAAAATATCGCGGTGTAGTTTCTCAAAATCAGTCGTCATGCCTATTGTAGAGAATTTGTCGCAGGGTTCGATGGAAAAAATGAAGGCTTTCCTAGAAAAAGTATACAGCGGATTCAATATGTACTTGTGTATACTTACTGAAACACAAATTGAGTCGAATAAATGATTTTAAAGTTTTTTTTATCTACGTAGGTCACAATTTTTGAAAGTCTTGCTAAAATCTATAAAAACGTATAAAGTCAATCTAAGTTGCGTTTGTATTTGTAACTACCTTATTATGACAGCATCACTACATTATTACCTATAAAACAAAATCCTCCGCTGCGGCAGTCTGTCTGTTCGCGAGAAACTCAAAAAGTACTGAACGGATTTATATGCGATTTTCATCAATAGATATAGTGATTCGTGAGGAAGGTTTAAGTACATATGTCATTTGTCAAGGTTTTGTGTAAGTTGATTGAAATTATAACGATAATTATTGGAAGGGTCGGAAAAAGACAAGCCGCCTGGGAGCTTTTTCGAAAACGCTGCACCACCGCCCCCGCCCTTTGAGACATACTTATGATCTACTAGCTGCTGCCCGCACCTTTGCCCGCGTTTTATCGGGAATAAAAAAACCTATATGTTATTCCAGGTCCCAAACTATACCCATACCAAATTTCAGAGAAGCCAAATACACCATTTTGATTGAGACTTCAGAGAAAGTTTGCGAGGTATTTGTACAAACGTATGTATGGGTACTATCCGTACTTATTCCCTTCCCTCTTTGTGGCTGGTATGGTCGGATTAGATTCACTGGAGCTGAGGCGCAAACTGCAGTTAGCTATGCACTACTGCCTAATTATGCGAAGCATGGTGAACAATCCGTCCATACTAGGTACTATCAATTTATACGTTCCGAATAACTATACAAGATGCGGTCGTAGACATCACCGACTCTAAGCCTGTCTATCACACTTCGCGAACACAGCATGCTAACCATGCTCCAACAACTACGCGCGCTCAAACTATTGAATAAATTTCTACTCGAGTTCCAACATGTAGACCTGTTCAACGATAGCCTAGCTTCCATTTATATGCACCTGAGAATGTACTTAAGTTAATTAGTTTTAAACCTAGATAGTAAGCATTTTGGTGTAAACTGTACGCGACTATCAATTTTTAATAAATAAATGTCATCCTAATCGGTTCAGTAGTTTTTGCGTGAAAGAGTAACAAATATCCATACCTCCATCCATACAAACGGTGACATTTATAATATTAGTAGAACTACTCGTGCGAAGCCGGGGCAGGTTGCTAGTATTTTTAATTCAGTAGTATAAAATCTAATTGATTATACCTAGGGGAAAATTGTGAAAATGTTACTGCATTGCAGGCACGGTAAGGAATCTGTTGATTTATGTGAATATCAACTGAACTTGTTCAAACACTGAAGCCCCGTTATGAACTAACTAGCTCCGGAAATGCACAACTCTACCGATATTTATACAGTAGGTAAAAATTAAAACGTATGTATTCGTTTTTAGGGTTCCGTACCTCAAAGAAAAACGGAACCCTTATAGGATCACTTTGTTGTCTGTCCGTCCGTCCGTCCGACCGTCTGTCAACCCTCTATTCTCAGAAACGCGTGGAACTATCGAGTTGAAATTGACATCAAATATCCAGGTCCGTATTCTCTTCGAGACGTGATATAAATCAAACTTCTAAGTCAACGCAATCAAAAGTTATAGGCGTTTATGCCCATTTTTTTTTAATTTCATTTGAATCACGTGCATAAGAAACTTATAGGGTACTTCCCGCTGACCTAGAACCAAGGAAAAATCTGAAAACCGTAAATTTTTAGTTTAGTCTGTAATTTTTTTTTTTGGTTTTTGGAAGGGATCATTACCTCACCTACATCCCGTTGACCTAGAATCATGAAATTTTGCAAGAAAAAAGTCTTATTATTACGGAACCCTCGGTGCGAGAGTCCAACTCCCACCAGACGTTTTTATTTTTTAATGAATGTGTCTTTATTTACAAAGAATAGAAACGAATTAGAACTATAATTTACAATTGCAACGTTTGAGCTAACTGCACTAACCGTTTCAAACAATCTACAGGCATAATCCATAACAACACCAGTCGGAAGCGTCTCCAAGACGCTGGCCTCATTGCCGCGCTGTATGGCAATGCTGACGCGGTGCGCCAATAGAAAATTTACATTTAGTAGATATCCTAACCTTCCATTTGGAATATCTGCAACTTCGCTCACTTGACCAAATAGTGAAATAATTTTCAGTTTCCAACCAGTAGGTAGGTATTCTCGGATGTTTTCCAGTTTGTACAAACAACCCTAGGCAGATAGATGTACGTACGTACGTAATAAACAATCTAAAAACTTTTACCCCTTTTAAACCTATACCCAAGGGGTCGTCCGTTAATCACGTGATGTTTTTTAGCAACTTTTTAACCCTCCCTCCCCTGGTGATACATGGTGAGGTTTTAGACTACCCTCCCTCCCCTAATGAAAATCACGTGTAGTTTCAGCTAGCAGTAGATGATGATGATGATGATATACCTACATAAGTATCCCAAACTCATGTAAATTAATACGGTTTTTCAATAATTGGAATGTTTGTTGATTCTGCCGTTTGGTACTCCTCAGTAGAGCCTTTTCGAAGAACGTTTGTAAGGATAATGAAGCATGTTATTCAAGTAAACGTTCAATCAATTGGTAAATGTATTTAAAAAAATATATTTAATAATCTACACATTTTTATATTAATGTTAAATACACTAGACTCTAGTGTATGTACTCGTATCAATCTAGCTATAGAATTATTTCAATTGATTCGCTAATAATGAAGTGTTCATTGAAAAGAGTCCCATTTTCCTTGTTTTCTCTTACATATATGTTACTTATTATACTTATAACTACACATTACTCTGAAGTCCTACACTTTAGTTTAGTTGGTTAAATTAGCTAGGTACCTTCCTATATCCTAACTAATATTTCAAAGGCGAAAGTATGTTAATTGTTGGTTTGTCCTTTCTTCACGCCCTGACTAAGCAACCAATCGACTTGATTTTTTGCATAGAGTTAGTTGAAAGGATGGAGAGTACCATAGGCAAGAGTAACATACTTTTTGTCCTGGTAAAACATCAAATTCCCATGGAGATTTACGGGAAAAAAATCTTTTCATCCCCCTAGAAAATTTAAATTCGAATTTAACGCGGGTGTAACCGCGGTAGTTCAATTTAATTCTTATTACATTGATTCGCAAATAGAGGTAAAGTAAGGCATTCATTGAATAGGGCACCATTTTCCTTGTTTGCACCATGTTAATTGTCTAACCAAGAAGCGTGTTAGCATTCCGGTCTCGAAGCGAAATTTCACTTGTTGAGGATTAATCTCATTTCAGCACTTTGGTGTTTTGTTGATTTATTGGAGTGGCCATACAAGGACACTCCGATCCAAAGTCACTCCGCGAACTACGTTTCGAAAATTTAAAAATTCATCATTATCAGCCCGTACACGTCCACTGCTGAACATAGGCCTCTCCCAAACGACGCCACGAATAGTGGTCCTGAGCCGCCTCCATCCATCGACTCGACTCGATTTAAAGATTGCAACGATGAATTTACTTGTTTAATAAAACAAGCAAATTCATTGAGCGACTTCTTTACAAGAAAACTGCAGAGCGGATAAATTATGGATAGAAAATAATTTTATTGCACACTTAAAACTAGGTAACAATTTCCAACAATAATAACACGATAAGTGACAATTGGCGGTCCTATCGCTCGAGAGCGATCTCTGCCAGACATCCTGGCAGGTAATATCATGAACGGCTGAACAGAATTTCGTGACCCCATAGTTAAGAAAACCCTTGATAGCTATCTTCGAAAAAAAAGTAAAGAACGAATATTACTTGGCATTCTAAGCAGCGGATTTATCTATGTTTTTAGTGAATACTATATCAATAAAGGTTTCCGATTTTGTAGGAGAGTAGTAAATAACCATGGATAATTACATTTTTTAATTAGCCTGCAACGTCCCAATGTTGGCCAAAGGCGTCTCCCTGATCCCTCCATGCATCACGATTCTGAGCCAGTTGAACCCACGTTCTATAGAAGGTGTCTACTAGAAATGAAGAAACGATATCTCGATGACTAGTTAGACAATGATAGATAATTATAATTATTTTATTTTATTATACAATATATTATTTATATTATTTAACCATAAATTATTTTATTGATTAATTTAAATTTACGTATTCATTATTAATGCAAGCGGGTTAACTATGAATCCTGTTTGTGTTGAAAGAACACCAACGTTTCCGTTACCAACGGACTTCAGTCTGAGTGCGATACAAGTAGCGTGATTTCCGCGTTCCTGCGTGAACTGCGCTGGAGAGCTCGTTTTTTCCGATGGGCCCTTGAAACGGTGTTCTTCCTACACAAACAAGGTTCGAAGTTAACCCGCTTTCATTCATAATGAATTTTATTTTAGTTTTAACCTAATATTTTCAACAATACTGTTGCTTCAACACTTTCCTCAAAATTTTACCAGACGGGTTCTTCGGTATACTTTCCAAAAACATAATATCTTTTATCTTCTTGTACGGAGCCACTCTTTCGTTCACAAAACTGGTGATGTCCTCAATACCAGCATTGGAGTTTTGTTTGAGGACCACAAAGGCCTTGGGTCGTTCTCCTGAGTATGGGTCTGGTAAGCCGACGACAGCTGCGTCTAAGATTTCAGGGTGATCTTTAAGTACGTTTTCTAGTTCAGCTGGCGGTACTTGGTAGCCCTTTACCTGAAAAATTATTAATATGTCCTAAAATTTTTAAGTTTTCAAAAAGTAAACAAATTAGGTAAGTACTAAGTTTGAATTTATTTGGAAGTGCGTTTCAGTAGATAGTAAAGTTTTTAATGACACTAAATTTGACAAAAATTAGCGTAGCTACAAAAAACTGTAGACGCTCTCCACTTAAAATGCGGGCTACGTACTGAAATGTTGTTTAAAAGTAACTAATTTCAAGATTCCACATACATATTTTACCTCGTCTCAGACTCTACTACACGTTAAATAAAGAGAAACTTGATGCTTTTGTGCATACTATTAGGACACCCACGTACGTAAAATAATCTCCGTTCATTCTTAGTAATCGGCCCCAAGTAGGCAACTAGGCCTACTTGGGGCCTACAACAATGTTAAAATGCTTTCCTCTTCAACCATAACTTTATAAGTTCCTTCAATCTGTCTGTGTATAATGGTAATCAATCCATGTTCATCCACCTTCGCCGAGTCGCCGCTTCTGTACCAATTACCGTCGACGAACACTTCACTGTTAGCTTGTGGGTTGTTTTTGTATCCTTTTATTAAGTTTGGATCTTTTATCAGGATTTCACTGACCTTACCTTTATAAGTTCCTTCAATCTATCTATAATGGTAATCAATCCATTTTCGTCCACCTTCGCAGAGTCGCCGCTTCTGTACCAATCGCCGTCGACGAACACTTCACTGTTAGCTTCTGGGTTGTTTTTGTATCCTTTCATTAGGTTTGGACCTTTGATCAGGAGCTCTCCGATCTGAAAATAAATATATCACTGAACCAAAACTTTTTTTATATCTACCTATCATAAAGAATATATTCACATGGATTAATCTCGATTTAGTTTTCCACTAGGTACATTCATCTAGTTTCTTCACAAAATTCCGCTAAATGTGTTATTTTTATTTAAATCAACCTTTATTTAAACATTCTCAATCGTTATTTTTAAAAGCATAACTCATATGCCAGGTTTAAAAAAAAAATTTAGAACAACAAGGAAAGGAGCTATTAGTCTCTTTAAATAATTATAAAAAGTTACTCTATGGCTATAAGTGTAGTAAGAGGCAATACTTTCACCACGTAAAGCTTATGATAATGGCTTTTCACAAGGGCGTACCACATTAATTTTCTTTCGCAACAGCGTGTCTTGCAAGTGCGGCATTCAAATCTACATATCAGACCCGATAGAGCGATGGTTAACCTGTTCCAGTTACTTACTTCATTTGGCCCCAAACTCTGCAAATTTTCGTCGACAACCCTGAGTTCTATGTTAGGCAGGGAGCGCCCTACAGTGTCATAGCTGTCTCCTTTCACGCTGACTGACACTAAAGGGCTGGCTTCTGTCATGCCGTAGCCTTGGCCGAACATGACGTCTTTCTGCAAGAAAATAATATTAAAATAATAGTGGATATTTCGACGGAATAGGGAAGTACGTAATCTTCTGATCTTAAACATAAGTTCATGAGAATAAAACAAATAGGTCGTAAGTGCATAGGTCACCCTAAATCAGCGCATCAGTATTGCCATAAACCTGGGCAAATGGGGCAATGTAGCAAGTATAGTATTGACTTGTCTAAGTGCTTATTTTGTAAACCTAAAGAAATAAAGTTATTGATTCTGATTCTGATAGATTGTTTAAAACAGTGGAGTGTTAGTAGCTTTCCGTCTGATAATAGACAGATTCCGTCTGAATCCGTCATTCAGACGGAATCTGTCTATTATCATACGGAACGACTGTTTTAAACAATCTATACTCCGGTAGTTTCCTGTATTCAATATAATACGGAAGCGTCCCAAAGACCTTTGCTACATTGCCCCATTTGCCCAGGTTTATGGCAATACTGATGCGCTGGTTTAGGTTTGACCTATGTACTTACGACCCAGTTGGTTTATTCTCGTAAAGACAGATTCTCAAAAGGACAGATTCTTAAAAGACAGAAATGGTATAGGTGTACTCATCGTTGTTTGAGATCAAGTCTCACTTATCCTTTTCACGGTTCCTCATGATAACTAGTTTCTGTCCGCGGTTTCACACGCGTTTTTTTCGGGATATCAGATTAACTTACCGGAGCTTTATCCAAGAACTTGTGAATGTCAGCTAGTGGCAGAGGGGCGGCCCCACATATCGAAGTCCTTAGATGCTGCAAATGTTTCGCTGTTGCCTCCGGGTGTGAACCCAGGAACATTACTGAAATAAAATAACAAAAAGAACGGAATTTTTGGTTAAATTCATAACTATTTCGATCATTTAGCTGTAAATTAAGAGCTTGCGTAAGGGTATACAAATGACCGATAAACACACTGAATATAATATTTTTTTTATCAAAAACATTGTAGTATTTGCCAAATAGCTTTTGCACGCGGCTTTGCTCACGTGGTACCCAGGTACCTACAACGTGATACTGATAAGTACCTACTTGTCATCCAGATAAAAAGAAGCCTCTATTGTATAGGTACTATAATAGTTGCTCTACCTCCTGTGGAGCAACATTATGCTGAGACGAGACCTATGGGTTCACTGCGTAGAGTAACTTGTTGCTATCTTAGAACTAGTAATTGAATTTTTTTATATTCTCAGTTATATTATAAAAAAAATAGAACTATTACAGAGGCATTAAAATAACTTATGATAAAGGTCACAAACTACCCAGTGGATATATTCCTTGATAAACGTTAAAATTAGAATAAATAGGTAGATGGCAGCGTTAGTGTTAATCCGGGATATTCTTTAAAATTAGGACTTAATATATAAATTATATTTTTGGAAAATTACCCATTGGAGGCGCCAGGTACATCAGGTTAAATGGATATTTCAGTAGAGTATTCAGAAAGGTATCAGCTTGAAACTTTGGCAGGGTTACCAGCTTTAACCCAACAGAAAGCTTGTGCAGCATCAGGATACTTTGGCCGTATGAGTGGAAGAGTGGGAGAATCACTAAGGTGGTATCTTGGTTGCCCGCTGAAATTGTTTTTCAAAATAATGGACTCATTTATTAACAAAGAAAATAACAATTAGAGAATAGAAACAAATTAGACTCAGTATTTACAATGGAAACAGTTAAGCTAACTGCAGACTGTTACAAATAATATAAAGGTAGCTCAACTGATCCATATGAATACCAGTCGGAAACGTTCTGAAGACGCTGCTGGTTGTAGTGCCCCCCGCGTTGTATAGCAATGCTGATGTGCTGCTCGAGATATTCATCAGCTTTCGGTCACAAAATAATTATTATTTGTTGGTGTAGGTATTATTTCTAGATCCTGAATTTGAGAATAATTATATTTTGAATTGGTATACGATTAAAAAGAAAGTTACTGAGTTAACAAGTAGCTAAACAAAAAAATGCATAAAATAAAATACTAAAAACAAACGAATAATTGAAAACTGTTAAAGAAAATCGATCCGCTCCACGCTTTTTCACTTTTTTCGACAAATTAGAGGGCGAAGGCCTACAACATCTCTCAAGTTGCGTGGCGCCCTAACAGGGCTTCTAATACCTAGTAGCCTCTAAGTGAAATATTTAAGACCTCTCACATTGTATGTATTAGGATTGCGAAATAAAATACTTGAATACATGTAGCTAAGGACAATATAGAAGACCTGACAAGCATTTAGATTTCTCATTTATCAAAATTGCCATTTTTAACTTACTATGTACTTGCTTTTGATGGCCGAAATAAATGATTTTATATAATTATTTAGCAAACCTGTGGTCTCCGAATACAATCGTAACTCGGAATTCTGCTGCTCGCAGTTAGAAACAACACTATAATGCGTGAGTT
This sequence comes from Eupithecia insigniata, assembly GCA_947859395.1. Classification (NCBI taxonomy): domain Eukaryota; kingdom Metazoa; phylum Arthropoda; class Insecta; order Lepidoptera; family Geometridae; genus Eupithecia; species Eupithecia insigniata. The sequence continues at coordinate 11,070,087 of OX402007.1, read as the reverse complement.
CTACCGCTTTAGGCAGTCCTGTAGTACCACTAGAGTATGGCAGAAGAACAACATCATCGACATCTCTTTTCACTTCCTTCAAAACATCAAGATCTATATTTGTATCTCCAACTAACTCTTTGTAAGATGCTGTTTTGTCAGGCAGTTCGGTGTCTATGTCGAAAGCTATTATGGGTATATCTTTTTTGCTAAGTTTCAAAGCTTCTCTCATTGTTGGGACTAAATCTGCATGTGATATTATAAGCTTTGCGTCTGAGAGCAGGATTTGTCTTTGGACTTCGTCTGAAAAGTGAATAATAAAACTATTTTAGTAATTTTGTGAGCTGTCTATTATGTATAATCATGTTCATCGCAGAACAAAGGAAATTGCTAGACTCCTTTTTATTATTACATAGCAAACTTTTATGATAATTACTGTGTAGGTATGTGCAAAACTTAATGAGCCCTGCAGGTACACGGAATCTGATAGTTTCGCGCGAAATTCAAATACCTACTTAAGCGAATTTAAATAAGCGTGAACAAGGTTTCAGAATAGCTCTGCCTGACATAGGCCCGAAAGTAAAAAAGCGATCAAAATGTCAATCTCTGTAGGTGGCATTAGCTCATCTTTTGATCAAATTCTTCATCACTCTCGAAGGCCGTTTCTCAGGCAACGCAACCTTTATGCACTGCGCAGTCAGAACGCTTTTTTAGACTTTATAGCATAGCTTTATTCTAGACTCAAAATTTTGTTTTGGTGAAATAGAAAGCTAAATTAAACTCACGTGCAGTATAAACAGGATTGAAAGTCGTTGCAACACCACCAGCTGCAAATATCCCTAATACAACAGTAGCGTACTCTGGGACATTCCTCATCATCACTGCCACTGTGTCGCCATTTTGAATTTTAAATCTTTTTCGTAGATTAGCTCCGAATATTCGAGACTGCTTGTAGATCTCTTCGTATTTGTAGCTTCGGTTGGTTACTCCGCAAACCTGGTGCAAAAGCAAGACAAGCATTAAAAAGGTAGAGCATATCTGCGTCGATGTCAATCTTTACCTACCACCATCTAGCTCCTTTGGGAAACTAATAATGTGTTAAAAAAAAGTAGGTTTCTGTCTGCTTAAAATCAAAATTAATAAAATAATTAGAACTCTGCTTAAAATTAGCAGTTTCTAGCACCAAAGAGGCTAGACTAGATGCTGTGTCGAAATGTCCAGCATTAATTATTATTTTTATTTTAACTACCCATAGTATTTACCTATATTCCAGCCAAATTTGATGAATATAGTTTGTAAATAAACCGCTCATATTTAAACTAAACTTCAACCTGTTGCCACGTCTTTTTTTTATACAGAATTTACATGACTATTTATTTGTGATCCTTCCTTCAATTAATATTGCTTACAAATCTAAAAATCGACGCCAAGCTCTATCTTTATTGTTTATTTTTATAAATATATTTAATAATTTCTTTGTTGTGTACGTTCTACATTGTAACCTTGACCCTATATTAACATTCACGTCACAACAATGTGGTCCTTACCTCACTTAAATGTATAGCCAACATATAGGTACTGTAATAAGTGTAATAAGTGACCAATCGTAATCACAACAGTGTTTCCTGTTTCGGACCAAAATATAAGTATGTAGACACTTTATTGACTTTGTCCAAATTCGATAACAATTTTATTGTACCTAATCACGATTTTTATTTTATTTCCTAACAGCTGATATTTCAGCCCCATTTAATGTGTAGGTAAATACATAATAGATTCAGGCGTTATTTTGCGGAAATCCAATGCAAAATAATTAGCATGAAAAAATATTTAGTAACAATTCCGCGTATTATAACCTTCTCTGATAGTATTCGTCGACTAGTTTCGTCTCTCCACTAGACATCTTCAGTATGCTGAGTGTGAACTGCCATACTGTTTACTACAAAGTTTGCGTAACTTTATTTTCTATGGAATTCCTATTTTCAAAACTTCCCGCTTGGAGCGCTGTTCAGGAATTCCATAGAAAATAAAGTTACGCAAACTTTGTAGTAAACAGTATGGCAGTTTACACTCAGCATACAGGACACCACAATACTCGACCTTGACATTGAGATTGCAACACCGACAGATGCGAGTCCAGCCAGTGATTGTTTTAGCAATTATTACTAAATATTTTTTCATTCGACTACTTTTAATGTTTAGGTAATTAATATTGACTTGAACAAACTATGGGAAAAGAAACATTCTGTATGAAGGTCCGCAGATTTATAATAACTTACCTAATAATACCTATTAAAAACTGCTTATCCATGCACATATTTAAGAAAAAATTAGAGCAATATTTTTATGAAAAATTTGTTACCTTATACATCAATGTGAAAAACTTGAACTTACGTACAATTACCTATAGCATATTCATTAGTTAAGATAGTAAGTTTAGGAATATTGTATATATGTACATTCTCATTTAAGTGAACTTTGTTCCTTTGAGATAGTAAAATACTTTAAACTACAACTAAACTTACCATGGCAACCTTCTTTGGCCATTTATCTAAATTCCTCCAAATATATTCATCCAGTGTCATCCTAGGAATAACTATATCTTTACACGGAGATTTGATCACTCTATCTTTCGTCCAAATATCTTTTTTGAACACTGAGAACTCTCTACTTGGTATTTTGAACCTAAACCACTTCATTTTCACTCAGCTTTGTAAATGTAAATGATTGTTTGGCTGTGTAGTGGTTTTGTTTTTATCAGTGTCTTTGTCATAAGTCTGTTCGGTTCAATGTATGATTACCTCACTGAAGCGAACTTCGGTCAGTATAAGACAAGTTTTAGGCATCGTTGTTGAGCCCTCGTTGTAATTACCTAGAGTGGAGGGGTAATATATGCATTTTTAAATTATATTTTTAAAGATACATAATGAAACAGCTTTTTATGTGTTAAATTTATTTCGGTGTTGAGCCCTCGTTGTAATTACCTAGAGTGGAGGGGTAATATATGCATTTTTAAATTATATTTTTAAAGATACATAATGAAACAGCTTTTTATGTGTTAAATTTATTTCGGTGTTGAGCCCTCGTTGTAATTACCTAGAGTGGAGGGGTAATATATGCATTTTTAAATTATATCTTTAAAGATACATAATGAAACAGCTTTTTTATATGTTTAATTTATTTCGTTTTTGATAACGTAGAACTTATAAATTCGGTAATTTATCACTTATCTTTATTTATTCCATAGCGTCAAATTCTTAAACATCTATTTGAAAAACAAAACTTTTATAAAAACATAGATTTACAATTTTATAAAAATACACCTTTCACTTACTATTGGTTATTTATTGGTATTGGTGTTTTTTATTTAATAGTATAGTCAGTGTAAGGGTCGAATGTACCTATCTAACTACATAGGTATATAGGTAGGTACATAGCCTTAATATATTTCACCAATTTGAGCTTAGCAGGCTTACATACAAACCGGATTTTAATACGGTTTAAGTTAGCTTTAATATTATATAGCAAGTAATTTTTTTTGGATTTTTTGTTACACTTTAGTAACAAAAATAAATGAAAAAAAAAACTTCTAAAACCGTATTTTAACCTTTTTAAAACCTTTTTTTGTATTCCTAGCTTACCAGCGAGTAACATCCACTGCAGAATTTAGACCTCGTCTCTACCACTCCAACCTTATGGGTCTTGCGTCAGCCGGAACCGCTGATTCCCGATGCCCTTACAATATCTGAACACCAACCAACCTCTATATCCTCCTCATTAGCACAGATACGTCCACTGCTGAACATGCAAGAAAGAAAAACTATTTATTGATTTTCTTCCTCTCTGCGGAACAACCTCCCCAAACAAAGAAAGAAAACCATTCAATTGATTTTCTTTATTTCTTTGTTTGGGGAAGTTGTTCCACAGAAAGAAAGCAAATCAGATAATTGATTTTTTTCTAGTGTGTGAATCGAAATTTCTGTTGAAAAGAACGAAAACAATAAATTCATATTCTTTCTTTGTTTGGGGAGGCGTGTTCAGAAGATAGAAATAAAGATAAATCAATCACAAAATTTTCTTTCCTTATTTCTAAACAACTTGGCCATAATCACTATGCTTGGCAGGTGGATTGGTGATTGCTATTTATATTTTTTAATAATTCATTCATAATATGCCTCCATAGTTACTATCTACAACGCACCTATTTACTTAACTGATAGTCTTATCCGTTAACTTTACAGAAAAGTCAACAAAGATTATTTCGGTGTTTATTATTATTGACAATGTTCATATCTATAATTTGGTCCATCGTAACTAATATTATAAATGCGAAAGTGTGTTTGTTTGTCCTTCCTTCACGCCCTAACTAATCAACCAATAGACTTGATTTTTGGCATAGAGTTAGTTGAAAGGATGGAGAATAACACAAGTCCTGGTAAAACATCAAATTGCCATGGGAGATTTACGGGAAAAATATATTTTATCTTCTAGAAACGTGAAATTCGAATTTAACGCGGGTGAAACCGCGAGGAACAGCTAGTTAAAGTTCACGTTTTATGAAAAACTTTTAAAGGCGATAAAACATTTCAATATTTGTTTTTCTCAAGTCAAGAGAGAGATTAAATGTTTATACTGGGTTCAACTGAGTTGTACAGTTTGTATTTTTGTTCGTTTAAAAGAGGACAAAAAACTTAAAAAGTCACATAGTGGAATGCCTATTTATACTGCTACAAACAAAAGAAGGTCCATAATACAGCCTACCATACGGCTCTGCACACATTAATCCAATATCAAGGATTTTCGAAAAAAATATCATTACTTCTGAATAACCTTCACCTATCTGTTTAACGGATGAAAAGTGTTTTACTCGTATATCAAAAACAGTATAAAGGTCGAAAATCTCCAAAATCGCATCATCTAATTTATGGATTCTGAAAATGTTATTTTTTTTTATATATCCTGTCATTTTTGACGTTTCTTGTAATTTTTTAAGTTTACTGTCATTTCTGACGTTCGGTATTATTTTCCGACATATTTTACACTTAATGCCATTTCCTGTAATTTTTTTTACGTTTACTGTCATTTCTGACGTTCGGTATTATTTTCCGACATATTTTACACTTAATGCCATTTCCTGTAATTTTTTTACGTTTACTGTCATTTCTGACATTCGGTATTATTTTCCGACATATTTTACACTTTATGCCATTTTCTGTCATTTTTTACGTTTACTGTCATATCTGACATTCGGTATTATTTTCCGACATATTTTACACTTTATGCCATTTTCTGTCATTTTTTACGTTTACTGTCATATCTGACATTCGGTATTATTTTCCGACATATTTTACACTTTATGCCATTTTCTGTAATTTTTACGTTTAGTGTCATATCTGAAATTCGGTATTATATTCAGACATATTATACACTTTATGCCATTTTCTGTAATTTTTTACGTTTACTGTCATTTCTGACATTCGGTATTATTTTCCGACATATTTTACACTTTATGCCATTTCCTGTAATTTTTGAGATTTGCTGTCATTTTTACATTCGCCGAATTTCATTGGCTGTCATTTTTGCAATTATAATATGTTTTTGGTGCACAGGTGTCCTGGGATAACTTTTGTCCCAATAATCTATGCGTCGAGTTAAATATCATATTTCTTTTTTCCTTTAAACCTTACAGGACTCTTTGACACTTCACGAAAACTCAAATTATTACTTAAGACTAGGAAGTAAACTTGATTTCGTCTCACTCGCCATCACTTTTTTTTTTTTACTTCAATCTTTTTAAGGTCAAGTAAAAAATCGAACAAGATAAAGGTTTATTTTTCTCTCGAAAACTCACAACCTAACAAGGTAAAGGTTACTTGTTAGGTTGTTCGTTTTCGAGTTGGAGCAAAACTCGTGTAGTGCAACTATATAAATATCATATTTAAATGATTAACAATACTTAGCAATACTTCTCTTTCAAAACTCTCCTCAGTATTTTACCCGCAGAACTTTTCGGTATAGCATCTATGATTTTTATATCACTGATTCTTTTGTACGGCGCCACTCTTTCGCTGACAAAGTCGACTATATCTTTGGTCTGACATTGCTGATTGTTTTTGAAGACTACAAATGCTTTGGGCTCTTCGCCGTTAATTGGGTGTGGGACGCCGATGACAGCGGCGTCGTTGATTGCTGGATGCTGCCGAAGAACTGCTTCTAATTCCGCTGGAGGGACTTGGAATCCTTTCACCTGGAGAAAGAAGGGGATTTTATAAATATACTGACAGACGACCGATGTGGCGCAGCGGGTGAATGTCCGCCTGTCACTGTCATAAAGAAGGTTACGGGTTCGATTCCCGCCATGGGACATATGTTTGTTCGATGTTCAAATATTTGTTCCGGGTGTTCTGGGTATTTAGTATGTATAATTAAATATATATCTATGTAATATATTCTATTAATTAATAATCTTTTCATATCAGTCATCTAGTACCGATAACACGAGCTCTGCTTAGCTTAGGGCTAATACTGTGTGAATTATCCAGCATTATTTAATATCTTCGAAGGTCATTGAATACACAGTCACGCGTTATTTTCTTGTTGTTACTTATACAACTTCTTAGTCAATGTCGTCAAGTGTTTAAATCAGTATTTTTAAACAGTACGTAAGGTGACCTAAGGTCCAATTAATGAATTCACAAAATTAATTAAGTCACTACCCAATTTGTGGTACAAAGGTCTTACTTCTGTAACTCAGCGAACGACCCAAAGTGAAACTTGGAGCCCGCGCCGACGGCTGCTTTTTGTTGCGAAGCAAACGCGCGACTCGCGAAAACGTCGCGCGTTTGCATCGATACAGTCGCGATGCTGTCGCACGTTTACCAGTCGCGCGTTTGCATCGCTACAAAAAGTCGCCGAGGCGCGTGCTCTTAGCCCACGACACCACACTTCTCCAGGCGATAAATTTAGTGGAATTAAGGCCCCTGGCCTTAATTCATGGCTCATTATCCCGGCTCATTTTCCCGTGATAATGAGTATCACTCGATAAAGTATCACGTGATACGCAGAATTGACCATGTGATAAATAATATCGAGTGCCGCCACAAATTGCATTCTCATGCGACTTATCGAGCAACTCATCAAAGAAATACTATCGATAAACATCGAATTGCAGATTTTGAGTATACGCTTGTATATCACTCGATATTTTGACAGTTCTTACCATATTTACGACTAGATATATTGCCAGAATTGCCCTCCAGGGGATCTCTCGCCTTCACGAAAACATTGTGTAAACGAAAATATCTTCATGATAAAACAATACCTTTATAAGTTCCTTCAGTCTATCAGCTATAGTGATGAAGCCGTTCTCGTCTGCGACTGCCAGATCCCCGGTCCTGAACCATCCGTCGATGGTAAACGCCTCGTTGTTCGCTTGTGGGTTGTTTCTGTATCCTCGCATTACTTGTGGACCACGGATGAGGATTTCTCCAGTCTGTGGGATAAAAAAGAGTGGGAGTGAGAGGGTGGATTTTTGAGACGGGACAGTAAGGGCTGGTACGTTAATTAACCGTTATAGTAACAGGAAAACGTTCCTAGGATCCATATTTTTTTGAGATATTCTGAAGTAATGTATTTTTTTTTTTTTCAGATAATAAAATCCATAGTATGAAATTAAAATTAAAATGTGATTAAAAAAGTGCATTCACAGACTTTGTAAAAAAATGTACAGTCAACAGACAATTTCAAACTGAAAAAAAAAATTGATGCCAATCGTTTCTTATAGGGATCAAAAGTCTGTACTGGACCGACTGAGGTTTGAGTATTAAAAATGTCAGAAATTGCAAAAAACTTTTTCCTTTGTATATGCAGATATGACAACTATAAATAATAAATAATTAGATATACATAATAGAATAAATAAACATAGATATTTTTTATACATAGAAAATACCCAGAACATCCCAAGGCGGGCATCGAACCCGCAATTTCCTGCGTCGCAGGCGGACCTTCGCTCGCCGCGCCACATCGGGCGTATCTCATAACAAGTAGGGTATTCCAATGTTCGAGGAGGTCTACCTTTTCCACTTGAGGGCGTCAAATTTATACGTTATTAATGATATTAGAATGAAAAAATATTTAATAACAATTCCGCGTATATCTTCTTTCTCTGATAGTGATGTTGCCTCTCCGAGCTCCTCGCGCCAATAGCTCGGAGAGGCAACATCACTGGCGGGACTCTGTCGGTGTTGCTGTGCTGACCAATCTCAATGTCAAGGTCGAGTATTGTGGTGTCCTGAAGATGTCTCGTGGAGAGACGAAACTAGTAGACAACTTACTCTGATGAATACTATCAGAGAAGGTTATACGCGGAATTGTTACTAAATATTTTTTCATTATAATATTGTGCAATGGATTTCCGCAAAGTAACGCCTGAATCTATTATTTATTTTTTAGATTATTTATGGTTCATGAGATTTTAACCAATTGTAGACCTCAGGCACGGTAAAAACCTCGTTAGGCCCTAGGTTCTTCGAGCCCTGGTCCAGGATCCTGAGCTGTTTGGCATGTCAGTGAGTACCTAATTATACCTAACTCATCTATCTATAACCAATCTAAGTAGACCTCAGGCAAGGTACAAACCTCGTTAGGCCCTAAGTTTTTCAAGTCCTGGTCGCCTATCCTGAGCTGCGTGATCGGTATAGGCACCCCGGTCACTGAGTAGTTCTTGCCTCTCCAGTTGCGAGAAGTGATTGTGATGGTCGGAGATGTCTCTGTTAACCTATAGGCTACAAGACAACAGCCTTGGGTCATCTTGAAGTAGGATTCAGACACGGTACAAATCTCCTTAGATCCAAGGTTCTCCAAATCATGGTAGACTGCCTTGAGCTGCATGTCAGTATAAATACGCAAGCTTTAAAGTGTCTATTAATGTATCTTTAACCAATCTAATTAGACTTAAGACACGGTACAAACCTCGTTAGGCCCTAGGTTATTCAAGTCCGGGTCGACTATCCTGAGTTGCGTGCTCGGTATAGGCGGCCCGGTCACTGAGTAGTTTTTCCCTTTCCAATTGCGAGGTGTGAGAGTTACGGTCGGAGATGTTTCTGTTAGTCCGTAGCCTTGACGGAAGTCTATATCTTTCTGGAAATACAGAGAAAAATTACATTCTATTTCATAAATACGGAACCGGCAAGGGTCCGCTTGCGACGCAGCAGGTTGCGGGTTCGACTCCCGCCTTGGGACAAATATTTGTATGATCTGCAGATACCTATTTGTTTCGGGTGTTCTACATATTATCTATGTATAATAAAAAATATAGTTATCCATAACACAAGCTCTGCTTAGCTTGGGGCTAGATAATGCTGTGTGAATTTTCCAGCATTATTTATTTATTTCTAGCTGCTGCTCGCGCCTTCGCTCGCGTTTTATCGCGATAAAAATAGCCTATTTTTTATTCCAGGACCCATACCAAATTTCAGCCTAATCGGTTCAGTAATTTTTGCTTGAAAGAGTAACAAATATCCATACATACATCCTTACAAACTTTGACGTTTATAATATTAGTAGGATTATTTACTCGCGACGGAACGGAGACGGTATATGCGTTTAGGGTGAGATTTTGTTTGAATGTTTGTGTGTGTGTCCATTAGTTTATAGTTTATTTTATTTTACTGACCTTCGTCTTGTCTAGGAATCTCTCTACATCAGAGTTCGACAAAGGCGCGGCTCCGTTGATCATACACTCGATATGCTTGTAAGCTTTCTCACTTGCGAGCGGATGCGAACCCATCAGCAGAACTGCAATCGAAAACACTTTTGTAAAAGCTTGACATATTATCAGTGTTGTCAACCCTGTCTTAGAGAAAAACTGTATACAAGCTTGAAAAAAACTGTAATAACTGTAAATGTCAATTTAAAAAACCAAAAAATTTGAGGCCGGAACTGGGAAGATTTCTAAAAAACTGTAGATCTACAGTAAAAATTGAAGGGTTGGCAACAGTGCATGTTATAGAAAAATGACGTAAAAAAATTCAATTATGCAACATTTCACGCGGACTGAGGCTGTGGTTTCGCGCCTAGTACGTCTCGGAGGAACTTCCGGGTGTTGACCGATCGCACCTAATTTCAAATCGTTGATGTGATTGACAGCAACATACATCAGGTTGAATACTATTGAACAGGCTGAAAAGATCCTAATGCAATTTGGCAAGGCCTAATGAAATTTGGCAAGGATGTAGATGGTATGGGGAACGATATTTGCTATCTATATTTTAAGCATGAGTAAGCCAAAAGAAATATACGTTTTTGTTTCTGATTCATATTAATGTCTTACCTAATGGAGGAGCTACGAACAACAGATTAGTTTTATATTTCTCCAGAGTCTTGAAGAATACTTCCGGCTGTAGTTTTGGTAAGGTGACAATCTTGCAGCCCAACGACATCTTGTGGAACATTATCACTGTTGCCGCGTAGATGTGGAAGAATGGTAACACTGCTAGCACAGAGTCTTGGTGTGTTGCTGGAATATGATAAAATAAATAAAAATAATTATAAATAAAATAAAAACTTACTGCAGGAGATAAATTATATAGATCAGATATTGATGGTATCACTAGAGATTTGTAAGAAAAACTAACTAAATGCTATAGACGGTTCCAGTGCCCGATCACTGCAATCGATTACTCACAAACGGATTAAGCAATTTTGATTTAGTCTCTTTTGGTTTGAAAGGTTTCTTTATATAAATTGAGCGGTTTTCAATTTGCATTTTTATAAAGAAAAAAATTAGTTCCAAATATCTCAATAGGTGGCAGGGGGCGTCAACAGGAAATTAGGGTATGTCAATGTCATATAAAAACTTGAAAAAGTTTGTTTTCCTTTCACTTGGCATTGGCATTACCCTAATTTCCAGTTGACGCCCTGCCATCTATCTTGATATTTAGAACTAATTTTCATTTTTTAATTGTAAATCGAAAACCCCTCATTGAGACAGCAGTAAGTTTTTACTCTATGGTTTGTAAGGTTTTTTCTTGATTGAAGACTCAATCGTCGTCGTTCTGAATATCATCCTTATGGTTCAAAGTGAAATCGTCGACGTGGAGACTTTTCAAATGTCGTAATGTAGCTTATTTGCCAGCATATCTCCGATCCGCATTCATTATGATCATCAGCCCATCAGTCCACAGCTGATGTGATTACGGAAAAACCACCCACCCTATATTGACTTTTGAAGGCCATTAGAATTGCCTTCATAATTTGCTATTGTATGGATATGACCACTTATATGGCTTTCAAGGCATTAACATAGCTTTTAAATGTCAACTATAGGATGGGTGGCATTTGCGCATTCGCATAGTCTCGCCCTTAAAACTCAAAGTGCTTTATTTCCTTTAAACACTTGCAGACACGTCAGAAATTCAAATAATGTTAATCTAGGAAATAAAATGATCGCTTTGATGTTCACTTCAATCTTTTTAAAGGTGTATGAGCGGAGAAGTGCCATGTATTGACCTTGCTACTCCGTTCTACTTTGAGTAAATTATACATATGTCTACATTGTTAACGGACTTCAAAGAGAAGGTTCTCAATTCGACGTTTGTATGTTTTTTTTTTTGTATGTTTGTGACGCGATATTTCCGGCAATTATGGACCGATTTTGAAAATTCTTTCACCATTGTATAGATAATGCCGAGGTGGTTCCACAAAAATGTATCTCCAGAGGATTAGTATTTATACCGCAAAACTTAAAAAAAAAAAACAGTGAAAAAGTAAGGGATTCGACGTCGATTTAGGTTTTTGAAAACATTCAAATTATCATAATTACTGTCAACACAAGTTTCCACGGCAACGGGCGTAAACAAGACGTAGGTTCAGAAAATGTAAGTCGGTTTATCATTTTTTAAAACACGCCAAATTATAAACTTACCTGTTGTTTCATTATGCACTCGAACTCCATCATCATTCACCTGCTCTCCATTAGCAATGAGATTCCTATGCGAGAGCTCAACACCCTTCGGCATTCCTGTCGTCCCGCTCGAATAAGGCAGAAAGCATATATCACTGCCAGTTCTTCTGACTCTTTTCAACACACTTGTGTCTGCATGTTGGTCTTCGCTTAGTTCGTTGAAGCAGACCGTTCCTTCAGGAGTTGGATCGCCGCCGTTGGTTTTCACTATGATTATGGGGATGGTTATTTTTGCGAGGTTCAGGGCATTTTTTATGACTTTTAGTGTTTCGGGAAGGGTGATTACTGCTTTTGCGTCTGAAAGGACCAGTTGGCGCTGGATTTCATCTGGAAATTTAGATTTTTTTCATTATTTGTAAAGAATTTTTGTGCATGGTTAAAAAGATTGCTTGGTTGTGCTTCCTGATGCGCAATTATTGTCTCGACGATTACTAATACTCTAAATAAATATAAATGAATAATGCTGGACAATTCACATAATATCGTTTACCGAGCCCCAAGCTAAGCAGAGCTTGTGTTATGTATAGGTACTAGATAACTGATAATTTTAAAACTATACACAGAAAACACTTAGAACAAATATCTGCTTATAAGACATAATATTTACCGACGATAACAAAAGGAGGACGTCTTCAGTTCAATTTAGCTGCAGTTTTTTTATTTAGTATGTAACTCAAATTATCTTCGCTGATTGTTGTCAGATTTTGATGAGTCTTCCTTATCTATAGAGATTGATCCCGTGGTGTTCCAATAAATGTTTTATACCCCAGGGATAAAAAAAAATTAAACTTAATAAACAATATTGTTGTTCATATACTTAAAGTAGTTTTTTTGTAAACAAATCATAAAACTATTTCCACTCCGTCATACGCACACTCTTGTCACTTTCCCGTCCTCTGAACACAAAATTGAAGTAAATGATACTTACGAGCAGTATAAATAGGGTTGATACTTGTAATAACCCCTCCAGCCTCCAATATGCCCATGTTCACCAGTGGGTAATCAGGAATGTTGGGCAACATCACAGCTATCGCATCGCCATCTTGGATTTTCAGCTTGTTGCGAAGGTTTGCTGCAAATGTGTTTGACAGCTTGAAGGCCTTCTCGTAGGTGTACCCTCGACCGGATACGGCGCAAACCTGGAAAAATATTATATAGATTTTTAGCTGACATCGAAAAAAGGAGGTTCTATGTTCGGGTTTAGCTATGTTCGTTGATTTTTCTGATACCTAATTCAGAAAAATCAACGAACATAGCTACATAAAAAGTGACCTGAACTGAAAGACTGATTTTTAAAATTCTTTCGTTATTGTATAGAGAATGATCCCATAATACTTTTATTAGAGACTAGCTGCTGCCCGCGCCTTCGCACGCATTTTATCGGGATCAAAATAGCCTATATGTTATTTCAGGTCCCAAACCATACCAAATTTCAGCCAAATCGATTCAGTAGTTTTTGCGTGAAAGAGTAATAAATATCCATACATCCATCCATACAAACTTTCAGATTTACAATATTAGTAGGATAAACTTAAAACAGTGTAAAATTATAGGATTCGAAGTCAGTTTTTAGTTTTTTCAAAATAATCAAATTATTTCACGTAGATTTGGCTAGACGAAAAGAATATAGGTTGCTTATGTACATCCAGTATCGTTAGCAATAGCAGCACGTTATCACTGTATTTTTGTGTTGTGGCGATGTAATAATGTGTCTCTAACCCCATGCTAAATAATATGAAATGAAACCGATAGGCATGCTTCTCTGACGCGCTTCACAACACCACACTACAATAGTGTGGTTCTAGCTTAGCTTAGGTTTAGACATTTTAATGAATGTTTGTGGCTCGTTAACGGAAGAGGTTTAATGACACGATGGTCAAAACAAAGTTTCGTAACCTCCTTGAACCTGAATTGAACTTGAAACTGGATCGTTTTTAAATTGAGAAGACATTAAGACTGGCGACTTCAATAACAAGTTCCTATAAAAACATGAAACCGATGGGCATGCTTCTCTGACGAGCTAATGAAGGCACAAGATCACACTACAATAGTGTGTTTCTAGCTTAGCTTAGGTTTAGATAATTTAATGAATGTCTGCGGCTCTCTGGTGGTCGAAACAAAGTTTCGAAACCTTGAACCTGAATTGAACTAGAGACTGGATCGTTTTTAAATTGAGTTGAAATTTAAACGGGCTTCATACGAACTATGTTATAATATATACCATATAACAAAAACAATAGTTCGTATGCATGCTTAGCGTTCTATTGTAAGTTAAACTAAATACTACTTAAACCGCTTACCAAGCCCCGGAGGGACAGCGTAATATTAGCCTAAGCATTATTTTTAAGAACTTTTTGTATCTCATTTTAAGTGATTTTTTTTGGTTTTATTATAAATAAACTTCTTTACACCGAATAACAAGTTCATACAAAAGTAATAGCAAAGCATATGTATTTACTCTAAGTGAGGCAATTGTTTTTCTGGTTGTTATCATGCGTTGTCAAGCTAAGAGCATTATCATTGATAGCATTTTGATAGTGCTTATTGCCTGAATGAGATAACGTCGGCTACTTAAATGACATAATAGCCAACTTTGCTGCATTGACCTTCATCAGTAGTTCATTTTTCTGCTATCTTCTCAAGACGAGCGATAACCTTAAAAAATTGCAGTCGTTCGAATTTTTATCTGATTGGAACAGAACATCCGTTTCATTATTTGAACCGCAGCGAAGAATCTATCAGCATATTGGGTTTTATGACTTGTTCTGACATAGACCTTATAGACACAATATCGTAAAACGGGGTGAACAGAGACTCTGGGGTGAATAGAACTGAATTAAATACTGAAACAAGACATTACCTGGCCGGTAGCAGTGGAAGTATCCTTTGTCCGTGACTATTTACCTCCTATGTCAGTAGATCTGACCTCTGCAAAAGGATGCTCCAGTATTTCGCCCATTTCTTTTTCAACCGCAGCGATTTAGGAATCTTGCTCGATGTCAAGCTGTCTTTTTCAGAGCATATCGAATCCATTATAAATAAATCTTTTAAAAGTCTTGGTTTCATCAGACGTGTTACCAAACCATTTTCTGATACGAAGTGTATTAAACTGCTCTACTTTTCCTACGTGAGAAGTATTTTGGAATATAGTAGTATTATTTGGAATCCAAATTACTCAATATACATTAATAATTTAGAAAAAATACAAAATAAATTTATCAAATACATTAATTTTAAAAATCATTATTATTCTAGGGATTATGATGCATCCTGTATATATCATAATATAATGAGCCTTCAAAAACGACGATCACTGTTGGATATGACATTTCTCCATGGTCTGTGCAAAGGTTATATAGATTGCCCTGAACTTACAAGTAGAGTTTTATGTTTGTCCGTCCCAAAATATCGTACATAATCATAGGCATAATCATACTAAATTATTTGCTGTGTCGCAATCATCCACAAATTATGCACGTTATTCCATAGTTAATAGGATACAAAGAAATTACAACAAGGAGTTCAATACAACTGATATTTTTCACAGTAATAAGATACATTTTAGAAGCGAAATCATTAAAGTAATGGAGGAGGGGGATGCCAGCGTACCTAATGTAGCTAACTAATTACTATTGTTTTTTATTAGATTAAGTTTGTATACTTCTGTGAGTATGAGAAGTCTAATATTTTGTAAGAAGTGTAACAACAATTTAAGTTCAAAAAAAAAAACATAGCGTTAAAGTATTCAGCATATATTTTATGTATTATACTTATGTATATCTTTCGTCTGTCTGTTTTTAAAAATCATAGTCTATAAAATGTAAATCCGTTTTTTTGGCCGTAAGTTTTGTATATAATATTAGAATAAGTAGTATTTAAGGGCTGTGGATTTTGTATTAAAATAAAAATAAAAATAAAATAAAACCTATTCACCCCGTTTTACCCGGTACCTAATCTGTGCCTACGTGGTAAGTAGGTATTCGCTACCCAGCGAGTGCTAAATATCGCTTGGATTTCGCTCAGCGTTTCGCGCCATCCTTTGTATCCGTCGAGTATTTTAAATAAATAATAAATTTGTATTTTTGGCGTGAAGAAGCAACAAACATCCATCCATCCAAACTTTCGCATATTAAATAATTAGTCATCATCATATCAGCCCATACAAGTCCACAGTTGGACATAGGCCTCCCCCATACGACGCCACAAATAGCGGTCCTGAGCCGCCTCATCCATCGACTCGTCGACATCGACCGCTACGATGTAATCGGTCCATCGAGTGGATGGTCTCCCATCACTCCGTTTCGCGTTGCATCGTAGCCGCCACTCGAGAACTTTTACTCCCCAGCGGTTAAAAGTTCTGCGAGCTATATGACCTGCCCACTGCCACTTGAGCTGAATAATTCTGAGAAATAATAATATTGGAATTGTCCAATATTATGTCCAGTGTGCATTGGCACACAACATCGTCTAGCCCCAATCTAAGCAGAGCTTGTGTTATGGGTACTAGATGACTGATATACATAATACAATATATAATTATACATTTTTTTATTATACATAGAAAATACCCAGAACACCCGAGACAAATATTTGCAGATCGTACAAACATTTGACCCAAGGCGGGAATCGAACCCGCAACCTTCTGCGTCGCAGGCGGACCTTCGCCCGCCGCGCCACATCGGTCGTCAATTAGTGTGATAGTGCAACCTACCGAAACTGTTCTCTCAGGCCATCTGTCTAAATTCTGCCACACATAATCATACAGGGTACTAGTTGGGACCTCCACATCTTTGAACGGAGAGATGATGACCTTATCCTGAGTCCACACACTCTGGTGTCTGATGGAAACACTGAGTTTTGAACCTTTGCACATCGCGTTCAAAGTCCTTTTTACAGCGAGGATACTTTTCGGCATGTTGAACGGTATTGACCTGTAATGATAAGAAATTGGGATAGTAGCCAAGTGGTGACAGGTATAGGTAGGTACATAAAGTGTTAGAAAAATATAAAATACCTATAAAAAACTACATGGCACATTAAAAAAACTAATGGCACATTAAAAAAAATACTTTCACTTTGCAACAGTTTGCAAGTCCGAAATTGGCCTTTTGGCCCGAGATTTGATAGGAGGGGGTTTACAGTTCAATTTTATAAGCGCTGTCAGAGTAATGATAATGGGTAATCTAACTATACTTCGATTCAAAAACCTGCATATTTTTTGTATACAAAGGGGTTACAAAACCCAAGGAATATTGCTGGAAATATTTCATGACATTGGTATCATCGAAGCAAAGCACAGAAACTCTAAACAATTTTTGTTTTTGAAAAGTTTCATTCATCACTTAATTGATCTCTCGTTCGTTTTCGAATTCAAATTTAAACATTTTTGCTATACTTGTGCGATTAAGTGTTGTTGAAGATTGTATCTCGGAAGATCATACAGTTTTCTTATACCATGGGCTAGGCCGAACGCTAAGATCTATCTGGCGGTGACTGTACAGGTATGTACAGTTACGGTCATATTTGCATAGGCAATGATAGTGATAAAGATCATACTCGCTTGAAGTTTACTACGATTTAAAATAGTAAACGTCTAATTCCAATTATCAGCCATCGATGGTGCCCGAATTAGGGGAATGAATTATTCATTTAAGTTTCCTTATCTTTTATCTAGGTATTTAAAAAGGTCGTAAGCACCAGGAATGACTGAAAGACAATTTCTTTAGAAATTAGGTAACTACTTCTGACCGCCACTATACCTATAGGTATCATTTTGTACCGGTAGGTATATTGATAAACATAATAAACCTGTTATATACTAGATAAATTATATTATACCTATTTAGTTAATGAACTTTGAACTCCTTTCGGCTAAATACCTTACCGGTCCGCTATGATAGGTATTTCTAAAAAAGTATTAGGTGCATAGGTGTAAATACTTAATACTTAAGTATTCTTAAATTAGGCCTAAAAAATCCTTATATTGTATTGTATTTGTATTGACATATTAAATTAACTAACCTGAGTGAGATTCTATCCTGATTATTTGAGTTGTCACCTCCTTATATACAGGGTGCCACAAAATATGTGTATTAAGCTGAAAGGGGGTGGTTCTATACCCCCCGAGGAGATCAACTTGCGGTACCTATAGGTACAATTTATTGAATTTAGTTTTTTTTTGTTTTCGAAACAAGCTAGTTTTTCTCGCCCATTCGTCAACCATTCTAACAAGCAGTTATCTAGTACTACCCATAAACACAAGCTGTACCGAAGTAACATAACATTATCTGTGGCTCTACTTACATTGGGACTAGGTTTTTTATTTCTTCATTGTATTTTTTTCATGTGTGAAGATTTAATGAGCAAAAATGGATTTTGATCACTGTTTTCGAGTATCAAAGAAACCGTTTTCAAGCATGAGTGGTGTCTAAATAATTTATTGATGCTTACTGTTACTTTCAGTAAGAAAGCCTTATATAGCCATAACCTCAGTAATTTATTCTAGTTTATTTAGTACCATACCTATCAGAATTCTCTGGAAATGAACATGTTTTTAACATTATATGTATCTATAGCATCCTAGTTTTTGATATATATATTTTTTTACACCACAGTTGCTCAAACTTTCCGTGGTGAAATGTAAAAAAGAAATATTTCAAGTTTAAACATTTCCATATTAACAAAATATTTAAAAAAGTTGATCATACCTAATCTTCCTTAATAAATTCCAAATAATTCTATGAAATTGTTAAAATTTTGGGCATGATGGCCAAAAAAGGTACGAATTTCTCCCAAGTAAAAAAAAATAATAACCGAAAAGGGTCGTTTTCTTTTTTTTTTGGTTTCTGTTTCGCCTTGCCCCTGCAAAAGCACCTTCTTGGTTACCCACTCTATGGAATACCAGTACCTTCCTATAAGCATTCAATGATAAAACTACTAACAATAAAATTATGGAGTTCACAACACAAATAGTTAGGATATTCAGTAATGATGTTATGGCAACATTACAAACTTTGCTCTATCAGCGTTACCTACATATATTGTAGACAAGTACTTAGTACTTACCTACACCATTGTAGGTTTTTCTTGACTGCATGCAATCATTAATTCTACGTCCTTTTTTGTGCGATACAAACCCATAATTTCCGATTTTATAACCCTTTTGTTTCTTCAGTTAAAACCGTTAAATTAGCAATAGCATTGTTTTTATTACTGGTATATGTAATTGACGCACGATAATGTGCGACCAAATTGCAAAGTTCCATTCATTCCAATCAAAACAAAATGGTAGGTATACAAAAGAGAAATGAAAAGTCAATTGAGCATAAAATATCACCAAGGTCAGCAAGAATATCTGTCTGGGTTGTTGAAATATGCCTTAATATTATTCAACAAGGAAGAATTAGGTAGTACTTACTCGTTGTTGACACAACAAAACACTAACACCGGTACAAAACACGATAGATAGTAACGTTCGCGCCGGTCGACGATATTTTGTATACTGAACTGACAAATAAAATAGACTCGCTCGTCTCGTACTTTACTTGTACGCAGTTACTGTGAGTCATTATGAATGGTTGATTCGCACAGCAAATATTGATAGAAGGAGCATCTGTATACCTAAGCCCCGATATAAAATAGTACCTGCTACGTATGTAACACCTAAGAATTTTGTCATGACCGTTTTAGTTTTATGTTTAGTCTACCCCATGGTCTACCTTAGTTCAGAGCAGTTAATTCTGTAGAAAGGCTCGTGGAAGATTGTCTTGTCAGTCCTAATTTGTGGCGAAATTGTCGCATGGCCTGGGAAACCTGTTCCATCACAGAGGAAAAAGGCAGAAGTATGTTGCGCAAGAATAGAGAAAATAGAATCCGAACAGCTACAGATGCTTGTACTATACCAAAGAAATGCTTTAAACACGAGAGGTGCGAAACTACTCGTAATTGGTGTGTTGGAGCCTCCTCAATGGAACAAAAAAATTTAAGATGTAATTCAGGATCCAGAATACCCACTTCTTCCAGTACATCAGCTACCAAAACCCATTAATAGCAAGCAACCTATATGTACGAAGCCACCCCGCGCGTGAGGTGGTTACGTACGATACCCATTTTATGGAAGACTCTTTTTTTAGCCATGTTAGTTTGTAGTAACCATTAAATATTATTCATAGCCAGATATAAACGTAATAAAGTAACATTGAAAATACATTGGAAATTTGGAATAGCTACTAATTTTCGTTTTATGTGGCTTGAAAAAAAAAACAGTATGAAACTACAGGACGCGATTAATGCTTTAAATAATACAAATATTTAATTATTTCTAGTGTAGGTAAATCTAATAAGAATCCTACTAGAAAGAGATCTTATTGCAACAATAGCGTTACGGTGCTGTGCCCGCTGTATTTAGCCATATTTTTTTGTCTCCACAACTGTACCTAAGAACACGCTCAATGTAGGCTACATTGAAATTCCTCAGTTCAGCTCGTCCGTGGCTGTCTGTGGTTAGTGCATGGGTGTAGAATGAATGAACAGGGAAGCAGCGGTTAGTCAACTTGGTACCTAATTGCAGCAGTCGCAGCCGATGTTAGATTGTTTTGATATTCAGACTGGCTTTACACAGTCAATAATGAGCTAGGTATGTATAAACAATGAACTTGTTCACAAAATAAAGACCATCTTAAATGGTTGGTGCTTTACTTGCAATGAGTAACAACTGGTACCTACCGCATGGCAGGTGTGTGTAGGTACTTATTTACCACACCTAGGTTCTTCTTTTGTGAGTAGGTATTTTACCTTACCTACCTAAAGGAATCCATGACGGCTGTAAGCGGGTTAACTACGAACATTATTTGTGTTGGAAGAACACCAACATATGGGGGCATTCGTCAAATTCCTATAGTTTTTATGGTAAATTAGAACCTAAGGTACAAAATATTCAGGCTTTTTCTGGTTCACCACGACAAATATCAGAAGACCCTACAAAAATTGCGCTGCAAATATGCATTAAACTATAAGGGCTGGCGTATTATATAGGATTTGTTGTTGATTCACGTTTAGAGATTGAAATCCGGTTTATTCTTAATCCGAATTAACCGGATAG
Organism: Eupithecia insigniata; assembly: GCA_947859395.1. Classification (NCBI taxonomy): domain Eukaryota; kingdom Metazoa; phylum Arthropoda; class Insecta; order Lepidoptera; family Geometridae; genus Eupithecia; species Eupithecia insigniata. The sequence goes on along the minus strand of OX402007.1, from coordinate 11,049,043 downwards.
TTTGTCAAAAAAAACCGGTTATAAGCATTGCAGAAACTAGAAGGAATTTCACAATTTTTTGATATTTTTTCGTACTTTCCGATTCATTTTGAATAAACAATTGATTTTACAAATATTTTTGATTATTTATAATGTTGAATATATTATTTAGAATGTTTGCAACGCGACAGATTTCCGAATAAAGGTGTCTATCATGCATAAAAAATCGCTTGAAAATTACTCGATTTGGTGGTCGAAATCAGTTTCGCTCTCATTTAAAGATCATTATGTTTTTTTGAAAAACGAAACCGCTACAAACATAGCTATTTTTCATCCGATTACGTATGGAAAATTTCAATAAGATCAGGGACATAGTTTCCAAATGAAGCGGAAAGTACGTTTGTATGAAGGCAATTTAGACAAAATCAGCTCTATATTCTTAGTCGAAAAAAGTGGCAAGAAGAACATGCGTACATTATAATGGAGTCATTTAATGCAGATTAGAATAGAACCACCGAACACCCCACTTCGATTGATCTGTATTTGAGTGGTTCATCCTGTAATTAAGAGAGTATACATTTTGACGTTGACGACCTAAGTAGCGCAGATGGCCAAGGTCTTCTGCGTCGCAGAAGATTGCGGGTTCCATTCCCGCCTCGGGACAAATGTTAGTACGTTTTGCAGTTTATGTGCTTTTTATAGCAACGGGTGAGTGATTGTTGTGATACAAAAAGCACCGAACGAACCATAAAGCTCATATCCTTCTTTGCTCAACTCCTGGTGGACTGGCGGCGTTCTCAACTTAACATTGCATTGGGCCAGTTGCATGACAAATAACGGGCAGGCCAATAGCCCGGCTACACGCTCAAACATTTGTGCAACCGCATGCACTAACACAGTTTGCGCAAGCAAGATGGAGCGTGTGGCCGGGCTCAAATCAGTTTGCACAAGCAAGGTGGAGCGTATGCCGGGCTCATCTTGCTTGGGCAAACTGGTTTGTGCAATCATGCATGCACAAATGCTTGAGCGTGTACCGGGCTCTAAGGTGGTTTCATGCCTCAAACTAACGCCGCTGCATATTATTTAAAGGAATTTTCAAATACCCAATGAACAGTTTGTGATACCTATTATAAGCTTTTTTAATACCCATAAAATAGTTTTCTTTTATTTCCTGTATGCAGATTCAAGATTCAAGATAGGCAGAATAGCGAAGTTGCTCTTGGTGGCCACTGAACTCTGTTTTCGGTTCGAAACCAGTTCACTATCCCCTGCAAACACCAATCACCAGTTAAACAACGAAAGTTAAATGGACAAGCCTTTCGTGAGGAACGATCTTTCACAAAGTAGGCTTAGGAAAGTACTCGTACTTACAATATTAACACTTTCATTGTCCACGACGCACATGTAGTTCCAGTCGTACCACATCCTACTAGCCGGCCGGTCGTCGCCGCCGCCCCGTCATCACTGTGGGTCGCGCTGCAGAGGCTGGGTAGTAAAGGCGTTGAGGTAGTGTACTAAGTAAATACTTTTTATTTTTAGCTTGTGTCTTCTTAATGCATGTCCTTAGCCTTCATGTTGGAAATAAGGTAGATAAAACCAACTCATTAAAAAATACTTTCTTTCCTCAAACTCAAACTATTTTCTTTTCCTTAGGTTGCCTGGAAAAATCGCTTTAAGCGATAAGGCCGCCAATTCTTTTACCTTTTACCAATATGTTTAGTTTTAAGTTTTACTGAATAATGCATTATCTATATATCCTCTAGCTGTCTAGGTAACAATTTAGGATAGGAGTTTATCCAAAAAACAAATTACAAAAACAATACCATTTATTTAGGAAAAATAATTATTTAAATCAAGCAACCTAACCAAGGCTTTTACTGCTCAGCTCAAAGCGCGTTACAATAAAGTTGCACTTTCTGAACATATAGAAAATTAATAAATACTTAACAAGAATGCGTGCAAATTACTTTGAGCTAGCTACATAACCTACCGAAATAACAACGCCATAAAAGTTATACTTACATCAAATAACAATAAAATTAATTATTTATACCTTATTATCATTCCCCTCTACTCCTAAGATCATAGTCTCAATATATTTCACTCCATTTTTATATTATCACAGGTTTCATTATTTGTTGACTTCGTTTGCACATTTTATAACATTAAATCGGTACAGAACATAGTTATATTATTTATTATTATCATGAAAATAAAAAAAAAGTAATTCTAATGTACATAGCATGCAGACAAACTAAACCACGACCAAGTCTGTGTTATTTTACTTTGCAATAATTATCAAAGCAAACACAGATTGATACATTTACCATTGATGCGTGGAAATAATCAGGCGTTATGTGTTCTACTGAATATAATACCTATTTATATTTGCGGAAGTTCTTGCTTTGTTGTGATTTCAATTCCATTTTCAAATTGAAATGAATTGATATTGAATTGAATTTAAATTGAATTAATTGATACAATTGTTTCAATTGTAAATTTTAGCTACAAAACAATTGAAACAGCAGCAATAATTTTGTTCTATTATGTGATTGTAATTTTCTTTGATAATAAAGTTTTATTAGCCAATTGAATGGAAATTATTCTGGCAAGTCAATTTATGACATCCACTGAGTGACTCGCTGAGACTATTTTCGCCACTCGTAAGTTATTTTTGTGCACATTAAGAATGTAGCCAACGAGCAGCTATTTATATTCACTGAAGTTCATACTTTGTTTTGGACTTTAATAGGACAGCAAGTCAATGTATGACACCTACTGAGTCACTCGCTGTGATTATTTTGCCGCTCGTTGGATACATTCTGAATACGCACAGAAAAATAATTTACGAGCGGATAAATTAGTCTGAGCGAATAATCCACAAAATCTACATACTACATCTACATACTAGTTATACGACATATATATATAAATTATAACTCGTACAAATACGATTGGGATTAAAAATTACATACGGTCCCGCTTTCACAGTACCTGGATGACCGGTATGTATTTTTTTGTATTTTGTGTATTTTAAATCTGAATTACATACTGATGAAATATGAATACTATTTTTCGATCTTACCGACATAATATGGACTTTATGTCTATGTCCTTGTCCATGGGTTCATCTATCTTAGCTGACAACTTTCCTCCCCCATTGTGACGTCATATCCGAGTATACGCAGTAAATTTTAAAAAAAGCTGTCATACATGATAGTTGAGGGCTTTGTAGCGTCGAAATCTTGTCTATGTGCCCTATCGATACAGTTGATTATTGAAAACACGAATAAAACGACATTTTCTAAAAATGAATCCTAGCTAGATCGATTTATCGCCCCCGAAACCCCCTGTGTACTAAATTTCATGAAAATCGTTGGAGAGGTTTCCGAGATTCAGATTTTATATTATACAAGAATTGTTTGTTTAAAGATATAATATATATATATTTATATATATATTTGTCAAATATGTATGATCTAAGCGGGGCATGCAATAGCAGCAGACATTTTCAATCCCAATCTTTCTCTACATGACTTATACAGAACGCAAGGAAGTGGTATAATGAAAAAATCTAACCTAACAGTGTCCGTTTTCAGCAGCTACGCGTAAATCTTCTTCAAATCTTTTCTCAATATCTTCCCCGACGCCGTCTTGGGGATATCATTGACGAACATAACTTCTTCAATACGTTTGTACCCAGCCACTTTGCTCGCGACGAAGTCCTGTAGTTCCTCCTCGGTTGTTTTCTGGTTTGGTTTACGAATGATGAAGGCTTTAGGTGCTTCGCCGTAGAACTCGTGAGGGACGCCGATGACGGCCGCGTCGGCGACCGCTGGGTGCGAGCGGAGGATGCTTTCTAACTCCGCTGGGGCCACTTGCATCCCTTTTACCTGGATTTAAATAATATTCAAGATTATTTATTATGTTCAATGTGGTGGGCATAAGTTGGTCTAAATATTTGGTAACAGTTTCAAAATGTTATAATTATTATTAATGCACGAATAATTTATTATTCTTGATTTATAACTAGACAAGCTGCTGCCCGCACCTTCGTCCGCGTTTTATCGGGATAAAAAGTAACCTATATGTTATTCCAGGTCCCAAACTATACCCATACCACAGCCCAATCAGTTCAGTAGTTTTTGCGTGAAAGAGGAACAAACATCCATAGATCCATACTCACAAACTTTAAAATTTATAATACTTATTAAGTAGGATATAAGTACCTAATCGAGACCCTAGGTCCGTGGGGTACCGTAACCTCAAATTTTCAAAAATTTCTCGGCACCTCTGGTCGAAGCAACATGTGACCCGAGAGTATCTGTCGAAGCGGAGCTGTGTTAACTTGCCAAACAGCCGGGGCAATGCAACGAGCATCTTTTCCTTTATAATAGACATATACACACATATATTTTCATGGTAAATAATATAATGTTCGGTCTTCCGAGACATTCTCTTTGTTCCGAGACACGACGGTCACGTACATAATACAAGCTTACATCATCGAGGCCATCGGCGAATGAGAAGGCGAATTTGATTTTCTGGTGTTTAGCGTAAAATCCGGTACAAATGTGATAGTTTATGTGGTTTTGTATTAACCAAGTATTATTTATTATTTACCACATTGACTGGAGGTTTACTAATGCTGCTTTGACTGCTCTTACAAACATAATTGACGATTGAAATTTTTTCAATTGACCCTTATCACATTTGTTTCCCGACTTCTACGTTTTGTTGAAATAAGGTGGCAACTGGTCAGTGACGTCACCTTGTGTCTCTCCCGGAGGAGCAGACCTTGTTTTCTTGGAACATGTATATTCTTAACCTTGTATGATACAATAATTTGGGAGAAACTCGCCTTAATAAGTTCTTTGATTCTATCAGTGATGAAAAGCCCCACGCCTGGTTTGTAGTGCCCAAGGTCACCAGTCTTGAAGAACCCATCTTCCATGCAATCAGCTGTCGCTTCAGGGTTCTTGTGGTAAGCCTTCATTATTGTGTGCGATTTTACGCACAATTCTCCAGACTGGAAAGTTAAGGAAAATTGTTAACAATGCTGAAGAAAAATACATGTAAAAAGTGGTAGGTAATGGTTTCAATAGAGATGTCCCCAGAACTAAACTAATTCGAGAGCATTAAAAGTTGTCGTAGTTTGACGAAGTCTTTATGAATGTAAACGGGTTAACTAAGAACCTAGTTTGTGTAAGAACGCGACGCGAACCGCTCTCACACTGATGATGTCCCTGGGCGAAACGTTGTTGTTCTTCGAACACAAACTAGGTTCTTACCCGTTTACATTCATAAGGAGCATTAAAAATGTTGCCGTTCATTTCATAAGGATCGACATAAAAAAGGATGGCATCATTTTTGTTGCTGTCAAATGTTTTGTTTTGGTAACAACTGAATTAAATGAATTATACTTATTTACCAGTACTTATTTGTTTGTATTGTTTTATTTCAAATTTACTAAATGCTCTTATAGGTAGTTGTTCTCCTGTAAATCTTCTATAAAGTATGCAGTGTTTACCTACCTGTTTTAGACTTGCTACCGATCGGGAGATGACCAAAATAATGATAGTGAACCGAGCTGAGAATAACGAACCAGAAGTCAAAAGCCTTGCTAACTGTGAAGTTGTGCAGAGCTACATGTACCTAGGCTCTAATAATACCAACAGCGGAGGCTGTGAAGAGGAAATCAGAAGATGTTGCGCTATCACACGATCGACTGCTCAAAGGCTCTCTAAGATTGGATTGGAAACCACCAAGGTTCGTCTGTTGCGAAGTCTAGTGTTTCCAATTCTTCTTTACGGAGCTGAGATGTGGACTCTGAGACAAAAAGAGCGGAGGAAAATAGATGCACTAGAGGTGTGGTATTGGAGACGTCTCCTGAGGATTCCGTGGACCGCGCATCGGACTAATGTCTCCATCCTCGAAGAACTTCGTATAAAGGAGAGATTATCGTCGACTGTGCAAATACGAATACTAAAGTTCTTGGGCACGTGGCACGGAATGAAGAATCGATGGAGCGTCTCGTGGTACAAGGTAGAATGGAGGGAAAAGCCACCATGGCCGATTGCTCCCACAACGCAAACAATAGGGAACGATGGCAGCTCATTGCACGGGCAGCCGTTCATCAGGACCCTATCAAAACCACGACCGAGTGGTCGATTTACCTGTCTACCATTTGGACTTCGTTTTAATATTATAAAATGGCGCACGAACAATTGAGTGGCCCTTACAGATCTACAACTCACTTGTCCAATAGGGACCGACTGGCCAGTCCCGGGGTCAACGAACTTCAGAGTAACTCCAGCCATCGGCACGCCACATGCTGAATAGTCAATGTTCTTAGTCTTTTTGAGAGTTGAGGTTCCGAGGGAGGTTGTTTCTGTGGCCCCGAATCCTTGGTTGAATTCTATGTCTTTCTGGAAATAGTATTAGAGATTTACTTTCAAAATTCTTGCAACCACTGGTGTAGCACACCCTGCAGAAATAGAAATAGAACAGAAAATTTTGATTGTTTACAATTTATGCCAGCATCTTTAGTAACCATTTTTTTTTTAAATTTTGGCTTTTATAATTTTTCTTAACATAACATTAAAAAAAAACAACATAAAAATATATTTATTTGCAGCAAAGAATGTTACAGTTTAAGAGGCACTTAGTAGTTAGGTATAGTTACAGATTATAATAGTTAACATTATGAGTATGTCTATTTTAGGATAGGTACATAAATTTTATTGTGGCCTAATATAAACTAAAAAAATATCATTGCTGAGGGCTTTGAGACTATGATTTTATCTATGGATCTCACACTAGGCCGAGCCTGTGTCGTGAGGTCCAGGCTGATGCTTAATACAAATATGCAATTTGACTCGGTGTGACATAAAGAGTAATTTATGGAGACAAAGATAAAAAAGAAAGAAACAAGAAACTTAAAAATAAAACTTAATTTATGATTTTGAGAATATCTTCAGTGTCATTGTAATTTAGAGTTATAAGCCAGTTGAATACAGTTTGTTTGACTGACATATTTTCACTACCTTGTTATACACATATGACCGTATATGCGGACCAAAGCGGTGAGCAAAGGATGAGTTTACTGGTGGTGTAGGTATTCTAAAGACTCTTTTTGTAACTAGTGTTGAGTAATTTTCGGAGTTTATTAGAGTTCTATGTGCAGCTAGTGTAGTGCGAAGAATAAATAGTTGTCGTACACTAAGGACTCCGCATTCCTTATATAATTGTATTGTTGGGTGCCTATACGGTTTTCTATACATGACTTTTAGTACAGAGCGTTGTGCTCTTTCAACTTATATAAGATAGGTTTTTGCTGCACTTCCCCAGCAAGTTATACAGTAAAGGATTAGTGATTGACACATCGCTAGGTAAATAGAATTAAGTAGCTCTTTACTTGCAATGCCCCGGAGGCAACGCATAATATGTATCACTTTTCTAATGTGGCCTGAGAGTCCTTCAAAATGCCTTCTATAGTTCAAGTTCTCAGCTATAGTAATTCCCAAGTAATTTATAAATTCAGCTCTAGCGATAGATTCACAGTTACAGTGGTGATTACCGTCATTCAGGCAGGTAGTACTGTGAAAGTATATTTCCGAGTTGGGGGAGGAGCGTGTGCAGCAGTTTTATGAAAGCATATAAATTTTGTTTTCCCAGTGTTTAGGGTCAGGAGATTTTGACGAAGCCAATCAGTTATCTTCGTCATTTCTTGTTCTGCAAGAGATAGCGCTTCTTGCCAAGTTTTCCCATGAAATATGATCACTGTGTCATCGGCGTAGCAAATGATTTCGGAATTTTTGTTAGAGATGTCATGCATGTCATTAATATACAGATTGAAAAGTGTTGGGCCCAGGATGCTGCCCTGCGGCACTCCTACGTGTATTGCCATGGGGACTCATTGTCTGATGGACCTTGACGCACTGTCGTCGCTCCGTTAAGTAGCTTTTAAACCAGTCTGCAGCCATTCCGCGAATGCCTAGACTCTCTAGTTTTTTCAGGAGTATCGGGACGGAGATAGTGTCAAATGCCTTCGGCAAATCTAAAAATACCCCTACGCAAGATTGACCTTTGTCTAATTGTGATGACACTTCAGATGTGAGAAGAAGGACCGCGTCTTCTGTATTTTTTCCTCTACGAAAGCCGAACTGTCTTTGGGAGATTAAATTTCGGGTTTTCAAGAAGTCTACTAATCGTTTGTTAACTATTTTTTCTAAGAGCTTTGAAAAAGCACCAAGCAGGGACCCCCTTTGTGTATAGGACAGACCGTGGCAAGTTTCCAACTGTGTGGAAACACCCCGCTCGACAAACTGAGATTAAAGACAAATGCTAAGGGAGCGATTATGTGATCTTTGATGCGTTTCAACAGTGAGTTATCCAGTCCGTCTATGCCTGGCGCCTTGCCACTTTGCAATTTGCTAATCAATGACTCGATTTCTTTTGGGTGCGTTCTGCATGTCTATTTGAATAATCGTGTTTCTATTTTTAGTTACTTCTCAGCAAACTCTACTACAATATTTGCTGGTGTATTGCTCTCTTACTATTCATGGACATCCATCTGTACACCCGGTCTCCCGCGAAACAGGCCTAGCCTAGTGCGGGGACCATGGGTAACAATGTTCTTATTTAAAATCTTATGTAAAATCACACAACTGTAACTACTATAGGTAACATTAAGTCATGTGTTTGTTAATACTAATGCAAATAAATTATTTTGTATTTTTTCTGTGGCGCAGCGGGCGAAGGTCCGCCTGCGACGCAGGAAGTTACGCGTTCGATTTCCGCCGATTTTGGGGCATATGTTTGAACGATCTAAAGATATTTTTCGGGTGCTCTGGGTGTTGTATAGTAAAAATGTTAATCTGGTTACGTGTGTAATGTGTTAAGTATATCAGTTATCTAGTATCCATAACACAAGCTCTGCTTAGGTACTTTGAGGCTAGATGCTGTGTGGATTCTCCAGCATTATTTATTTATGAGAAGATTAGATATATTATGAGGGCCAGAGACAGGAATCCGGACAGAATCCGGAATACGGAAATCCGTAGAAGAACCAAAGTCATCCACATAGCTCTCAGAATTAGTATGCTGAAGTGGCAGTGGGCAGGTCATATAGCTCGTAGAACTGATAACTGCTGGGGAGTAAAGGTTCTCCAGTGGCGGCCACGATGCAACGCGAAACGGAGTGTTGGGAGACCATCCACTCGATGGACTGACGACATCGTAGCAGTCGCAGGGAGTCGATGGATGGAGGCGGCTCAGGACCGCTATTTGTGGCGTTATATGGGGGAGCTCTATGTCCAGCAGTGGAAGTGTATGGGCTGATATGATGATGATGATGACAGGAATACCTTGCTTTTCATCAGAATAGCGTCGACATCGGAAGCAGCCAAAGGTGCAGCACCACACACGATGTGCCTAACGTTGCGAAAGTGCTCTGCCGAAACGTCTGGGTGCTTCCCGAGAAGAATTGCTGGAATAGAAGATAATGAAGTCAGACACCGACCGGCAGATGTGAACAAATTTTTCGAAAACGTATTAAAAAGCATCAAACTAATGATGCGATAACAAGGTACTAAATCACGTATAGTATAACATGAGCAGCTGCCCCTTTTATAAGTATGACTAGTCATACCCGAGTCCCGAGGCTTCGCCCCCGTTTAATTTTAATTTTTGTACGGAACCCTATTTCTTTTAGTTTTTGTCCTATTCCGGACGGAGACAAATCCAACAAATCAAAAATCATTAAAATCGGTTCAGCCGTTCTCGAGTTATAATGTGTTGTAACTCACACGACTTTGTTTTATATCGAAAGTTTTAGGATTCACTAAGTCAGTAGGTACACATTAAGGCGGCGCTGATTTGGGGCGGGGTAGCCCCTTAAAACTACAATTATTCAAAATTTCTCTCAAGTTGAATAAAAAATATATATTACGAAAAATTACAACATTTATTGCAAAAGACCTGCATAAAATGCTGGGTAATAACAATAAAAAGCTAATGCAAAACCACACGAATTAACTTTATATACCTATGTATCACTATAACCATAGTAAAGATATCAACGGTTTATCTGTATCACGGAGGAATGAAAATAACTCAACTGCGACTGGGTAATTTCGCTGAAGCTGGGCAGTGAATGCGATATACTAAACTAACAGCTGCCCGCATCTTCACCAGAGTTTTATCAGGATAAAAAATAGCCTAGGTATATGTTATTCCAGGTCCCAAACTATAACTCAGCCCAATCAGTTCAGTAGCTTTTGCGTGAAAGAGGAACAAACATCCATACATGGATGTGTGGATGCACTCACAAATTTTGACATTTATAATGTTAATAGAATTAACTGAACTTACCAACAGGAGGTACGATATACAGTAAGTTTATTGGCTGAGTCTTCAACAAGTCTAGGTAGAGACTCGCTGAGAACTTCGACATGGTGATCAGTTTGCAGCCAAGTGTCAGGTGACCGAGCAGAGTTATAACCATGCCGTAGATGTGGAAGAATGGTAGGAAACATGGTAGGATGTCCTGGGTGTTGCCTGCAAATAAACATTGTTTAGAATTTTACCTAATTACGTTACCTATCGTCTATCTCTTTCTACGAGTCGCTGTCTTCTAAACGGCTGTGCAACATTCATTATGCAGTGATTTAATTCATATAAATTCAATTTAGAATGCAATCAATCAATCAAGCAATGCCATACAGCGGGGCAATACAGGTATCTGTAGATTGTCTGCTGTTAGCTCAATTGTTTCAATTGTCAATACAAGTTCTAGTTTGCTTCTATTTTTGAGTGTATATTGAGGATGAAATAAGCTTGTAATAAGTATTAAAAGCCTGGCGCCGTGGGGCCGCGGCGTACGAATATCGACCCCTCCAACTCAACCCGTGGATGTCGTAAGAACCGACTAAGGGAACCTACCAGAGGAAGGGCAGCAGCTTCCTTCTGAGCATTTTTCAACACCAACACTGCGATCACCAATCCGCCTGCCAAGCGTGGTGATTATGGCAAAACCCCCTACATGGGAGACCATCCACTCGATAGACCGATGACATCGTAGCGGTCGCAGGGAGCCGCCTCCATCCATCGGAGGCGGCTCAGGACCGCTATTTGTGGCATCGTATGGGGGAGGCCTGTGTCCAGCAGTGGAGGTGTATGGGCTGATATGATGGAGTATTAAACTAACTCAACTGTAATAAGTGAGTGCTATAACAAATTTCATTCAATCACCCACAAATCTCGAACAATCATGATTAGGTATATATCCCTCCCTACATTATTTTCACCGCTGAACATAGGTCTCCCCCGAACTACGTCACCACACCAATAGCGGCCCTGAGCCGCCTCCATCCAACGACTCCCTGCGACCGCTACATTGTCGTTGGTCCATCGAGTGGGAGGTCTTCCCACACCTCATTCGCATTGCATAGCGGTCGCCACTCGAGAACCTTTACTCCCCAACGTTTATCGGTTCTACAAGCTATATGGCCTGCCCATCACCACTTCAGCCTGCTAATTCTGAGGGCTTATATGTCTTTTACTTTGGTTCTTCTACGGATTTCCGTATTAAAGATTCTATCGCGTAGAGAAACTCCGAGCATAGCTTTCTTCATAGCTCGCTGGGTAACTTTGAGCACAAGGCCTATAGTCAGCGACCACGTCTCGGATCTGTAAGTCATCAGTCATCTCATCACTTTCGTCATGAAGCTCTGCGGTATTCTGTGACGTGAAGATTATATCGAAGTTTCTCGAACAATCCGAATCATCGTCCATAGTCTCATAATATTATGCTCATAAATAAATAACTTCGACAGCATTCAACAATAAAAAATAAAACCAAAACTTTATTCATAATTAATCTATGCAATATAAAGGTGCAAGTCTAGTCGCGCATAAAGATGAACGAAGCGCAGTCTAGATTCAGGGCCCGTACTCTTAAAAACGAAATCGAAGTTTCGGATTCTTTTTAGTTTTACGCTAATCTTATGCAATGGACATAAGAGTTGGTTTTGCACGAACACGAAAAAGAAACTTCGATTTTCCTTTTCCGAGTAGGCCCCCAGATTCATGATAGATAGTAAGACCAAACACTTGATACCGTGAAGACACATCCATAATCAGTAGATATAGGTCATCAGTTGTTTAACCTGTTCGTTCATAGGAACAAGCGATTCTGTATCGTATTGCACGGTGTATTAGATACATAATCATTGTCGTGATTGTACGCATACCTAAGCCATTGTTCGTCAAGACGGAGTAAAAGCATAAAATTTCTAGATTAAGATACAGGAGGGCCCATAGTCATGCCCAATGGTTTAATTAAATACAGTAATGGATTTTTTGGACGGGCCGTAGGTGTAGTTACGTTAACCGGTGTAGCTATACAGGAAATTGGTCTCAGGAGATCAATATTTTTGGAGAAATTTCATACCCAAGGTCTAGAGTTTCAAAAAAATTTAGTTATCAAAAAAAGGGCATTTTACACAATAACTTTTTTGATGCCAATCGATCCTGTTTCTTGTACTGATCAAAAACATCTTGTGGACCAACTGAGTTTTGAGTACGTACCTACCAGAAATCGCAAAAGAACTTTTCCCATACTATTTTAATTATCTTGAAAATAACCCCTAATCTTGTAGATGTTTAAAAGAATTGCTTTTCTTGTTCATTCTGGTAGTAGACTTACCATGTGTCATAACAGGGTACTTCGTTTCTTCGACCGCCATAGTCGCCATAGCGGACAGCAAATTCTTATGGCTGATCTCCACACCTTCAAAATAAATTTAATAAACAAAATATTGTTCATTTAACATAGTATTATGTTTGCCCCAGAGAAGTGCGTTGGGCTGAAGGTTAAAAAAAATATTGTGGTAAATACCGAAGCGACAGATATCAAAATTTTGAATTTTAAGAACTTGACCTCTTCTTTGTGATCGTATTTTAATAAATAAATAAAAAGTTTATTTATTCGGACGTAATAATAATAATAAACCATATTTGATGTGATTTCATTTGAAATAGCCGAAACATAGATAAAACCCAAAAAAAATATTTTAAAAAACAAAGAACTTAAAACCGACTTCGGATCCCTTAATTTTACAATGTTTTTAAGTTTTGCGAATAAATATTTATGCCTCGGGAATAAATAAAAATATGGGACCACCTCGAGATCATTCTCTTTACAATAGCGAAATACGAGTAATTTTCAAAATCGGTCCATAATTGCTGGAAAAATCGACAAACATACATACAGCCGAACATAAGAGCCTCCTCCATTTTTCAAAGTCTGTTTAAAATCCAAAAAAAATTAACCAATGGCGTCGAACAAAGTAAACGAATACATCTCAATCGACTAGCTGTGACTGACATACTGACTGATAAATACATAAGTATATATACCTTTAGGCAGTCCAGTCGTGCCACTAGAAAACGGTATACAAGCGACATCCTCCGGCTTCCTTTCTATCTTATCCAACAGAGCATAGTCTGCTTCGCCATTTTCTGCTATCTCAGAAAACCGTATAACACCATCTGGTGCTGTAGATCCTGGTGTGTCTATAAAGACGATTTTAACATCGTTCTTGTAGTTTTTGATGCCTTTTAGAACGTTTGCGTAGCACTCCGGGATTGTGATAATGACTTTTGGCTCGGTTAGCGTTACTTGGTGCTGGATTTCATCTGAAAAATAGATATAATTAAGTTAATCTTTGTAACACAACAAAAAAATGGAGTATTACCTCCTCAGTACATAATATACGTCCACAGCTGAACGTCCCAACACAGAAATATATCGAGATAGAAGTAAAACGAGTATGTAACTCGCGTACCGAAATTAGGGTCTGGGTTGAAGACCCCAGTTTTTCGCCGCGAACTTCAGTCCGCTCTCGCCCCGTGCGACGTCAGATGATAACAAAATGCGTAGTTGTTCAATTATTAACTGTTCAAACAAGGCTTGTTTTAAATCACTAATTTAACCACGTGACGTCAAAGTACCTATGCAAAATGTTACACGCTCGGTTTGAATACAAATCGACTAACTCCTTGCATCTATCTCGATATCAATCTGGGTCTCTTTAAGACAAGAGTGGATAGGTGTCTTCTAGACCTTCGTGATACACCGTCGCCTCGTTTCTTTTTTGACATGTCATGGTATTTCTGTGCAGCCTTTAAAGCCGCCTGAAGGCGCGGGCAGCAGCTAGTAATCGATAAGGTATCATGGTTGTTATTTTTAACCGACTTCAAAAAGAGGAGGTTATCATTTCGTCTGTGTTTTTTTTTGTATGTATTACGCGATATCACCGCCAATTATGGACCGATTTTGAAAATTCTTTCACTATTGTATAGAAAATGATCCCAAAGCGGTCCCATAAAATTTTTATTTCCACGGGATTAGTATTTATTTTACAAAATGTAAAAACAGTGTAAAATTAAGGTAATTTGAAGTCGGTTCATCGTTTTTTAAAACACGCCATATTATTTAAAACAAATAAAGACATTACAAATACCTATTATGATGATAAACAGATCAATTCACAGAGGGCAGTGACCTTTAATATAAAACAGTACCTACATGTTCCTGTGAGCCACTGATTTATTGAAGAATTCAGTTTGTCAGTGACGTACACTGATACATTTGGCCCAGTTCTGCCTTGTTCCAATTAGACGGTATTTGCTAGCTTCATTAGCATTGAAACAACGAACTTGCCTATCAAATGTTCGATAGGTTTAATTTATTGAGCATTTGATTGAATACATTTACCTATTGAACAAATTTGAAAGTCATTTTGTCGAAAGTGGTGTTTTTAAAGTTTTCACGAATGCAAAATAAATAATCTAAAATTTTAACTACATCAGTATGTACCTATTACTTTATATCGAAGATTTCTCGTGCCTTTTAGAATTTGAATGTTATTTTACAAAAAATATCATTAAAAAAACAGCTCTACCTGCTTGTCTTTCAGAAAAAACAGCTTTAATGTTCAATATTAGAATGAAAAAAAATATTTAGTAACAATTCCGCGTATAACCTTCTCTGATAGTATTCATCAAAGTAAGTTGTCTACTAGTTTCGTCTCTCCACGAGACATCTTCAGGACACCACAATACTCGACCTTGATATTGAGTATTGTGGAGTCCTGAAGATGTCTCGTGGAAACTAGTAGACAACTTACTTTGATGAATACTATCAGAGAAGGCTATACGCGGAATTGTTACTAAATATTTTTTCATTCTATTATGTGCAATGGATTTCCGCAAAGTAACGCCTGAATCTATTATTTAGCTTTAATGTTATACTTGGGATTACTTAGTTAGCTACTTAGTTAGGATTACTTACTTAGCTCTGAAGTAAGCTATGTACTAGAAAACTGTTAAAGCTATCTGGATCATTTCCTTTATTTTCTTAGGCACTACCTCTTGGCACAACTAGTAGAGTCAAGGGAAATTTTACTTTCCCGTGACACTACTGGTATTGCTACTTCATTCTATAATTTACTATTTTAGATCAATGTTAGTAGCCCGAAAGTACCACAGCTGGGAAAAGAATTATGAGGACCCTGATCTTTCAATGTTTGCTACCAGTGATGACTTACGGATCCGAGACGTGGTCGCTCACTATAGGCCTTGTGCATAGGCTCAAAGTCACCCAGCGAGCTATGGAGAGAGCTATGCTCGGAGTTTCTCTACGCGATAGGGTCCGGAATACGGAAATTCGTAGAAGAACCAAAGTTACCGACATAGCTCTCAGAATCAGCAGGCTGAAATGGCGATGGGCAGGCCATATACTCCCCAGCGGTTATCGTAGAACCGATAACCGCTAGGGAGTAAAGGTTCTCGAGTGGCGACCGCGATGCAATGCGAAACGGAGTGTGGGAAGACCTCCCACTCGATGGAACGACGACATCGTGGCGGTCGCAGGAAGTCGTTGGATGGAGGCCGCCTCCATCCAACGACTTCCTGCGACCGCCAGACCGCTACTCGTGGCGTCGTTTGGCCTATGTTCAGCAGTGGACGTGTACGGGCTGATGATGATGATGATCTTTCAATGCATCAGAGAAGCTTCATGCATATTAGTGCATTATATTGTTGTAACTATTTTTTGGATTGAATGGGTAACTTAAATACCTACATTAAACACCTTTATGATGACCGCAATTATAGAACTCTATAAGTAAAAATTATATCGAGTAACAAATAGAGACCGGCTATCAAGAGTTTAGAGTTTTAAAATGGTTCTACATTTAAATGACAACATGATTTCTACAAAAAATTAAAAAAAACTTTTTACGAGCTATGACATTGGAGAAAAAGCTATACTTAACGTGGATTGCCCACATAATTGCCCATGATAAAAAAACTGGATTAGCATTTTCAGCATCAACTCTTGGTAACCGGACTCTAGTTACTAGAGGATTGCTGTAATTCGGTATAATCTACACACACACATAGGTGGCTTGGGTAAAAAAAAAATATATTTTTATGCATCAACTGAACCGGTCGATACGTCTTTTAATAAACATCATGGATTAATTACCTATCCAGTCCCATACCTGCTTTTGTGCGTCATACATACTTCGAAAAACAAATAGGTATGACTTTTGTTGTCACTTGATTAAAAGCAATAAATTAAGGAACTTTATAAACATCTACTATTTATTTACGAGAAGGTAGATATTTACTTAATATCAATTGCAAGTATTTATTATTTCAATCAAATAATAGAAACAAATTAGAACTAGTTTACAACTGAGATAACTGCAGGCTGTTACAAACAATCTACAGGTAGCTCAACTGGTCCATATCAATACAAGTCGGATGCGTCCCCAAGACGCTGGCTGCATTGCCCCGCTGTATGGCAATGCTGATGCGCTGCGCCAAATACTAGCTCTCAGGTCACGCGTCGCAACGACCAGACGCTCTAACGTTTTTTAATTATTTTATTTGTATTTAGTAGTACAAAGATACCTATCTATTCTGCAAAAGTGCAGAACAAGGGGTAACGACACAGTATCATATTATCGCGATATCAATTGTTTTATGTCGCACCTTATTAATTATCATTAGGTAGTTCATATTTTGCCCATTTCACACTTCAAGGTCATTTGACGATCGATATGGCGCAGCGGGCGAAGGTCCGCCTGCGATGCAGGAGATTGCGGGTGCGATTCCAGTCTTAAAACAAATGTTTGTGTGATTTGCAAATATTTGTTCCGGAAGTTATGGTTATTTTCTATGTATTATAAAAAATATATATGTATGTAATATATTGTATTAAGTTTAAATATATCAGTCATCTAGTAACCCATAACACAAGCTCTGCTTAGCTTTGGGGCTAGATAATGTTGTGTGGATTGTCCAGCATTATTGGTTTATTTATTTTCTTGTAAATGGGATAATCTCAGTCTTCAAATCCAGAGTAAATAAGTCCATGCTGGGAAAACATACTCCATCTTAGGCCAAGTCTTCACTTCCTTACGTAGGATTATCGTGATCAAATGCATTAAAAATTGTAATGTCGACCAACAAAAGATGATCAAATCACTGTTGTGTTTTATACAATGGAGAAAAATATCTGTATGGTTTGTTTTTCGAGGCATTGGAAGTATGTATTTGGCAGACTGGAATTATAGAATCGCTGTATCCTACCGTGTAGTTAGTTATTTAAAGGGAAAATCGACCCGCCATTTTTAAGATTTTTTTAAGCCTTCGCCGTAATACTTTCCGACCCAAAAGGTTTATTTTTGGTTCATAAACTACAAAATGGCCGGCCGTGGGGCCGCGGCGTACGAATATCGACCCCTCCAACTCAACCCGTGGATGTCCTAAGAGCCGACTAAGGGAAACTACCAGAGGAAGGGCAGCAGCTTCCTTCTGAGTATTTTTCAACATCAACACTGCGATCACCAATCCGCCTGCCAAGCGTGGTGATTATGGCAAAACCCCCCTACATGGGAGACCATCCACTCGATGGAACGACGACATCGTAGCGGTCGCGGGGAGTCGATGGATGGAGGCGGCTCAGGACCGCTATTTGTTGCGTCGTATGGGGGAGGCCTATGTCCAGCAGTGGACGTGTATGGGCTGATGTGAAAACTACAAAATAAACTTACACTCCTTATAAATAGGGTTCACAGTCGTCAGCACACAGCCCGCCTGGATGGTCCCAATGAATACTACAGGGAATTCAGGACAGTTGGGTAATATAGCCGCGACAACATCACCGGGTTTCAAGCCAAGCTTCTTGAGGAGTGATGTGGCGAATGTTGCTGTGTTCTGCTGGAACTGTCTGTAGGTGTAGGCTTTCTTGGACTCTGCGCTTTCCTGAAAAAAAGTTACGTTATGTTAGATTTAACCTTTCGAAACCCGCTTCCTCCTTGGAGAACCATAGAAAAAACCTCTAATAACCGCTCTGGCTCCCCAGAGCGCTTCCACACTTGAATTAATCCCTTATTTCTATCACAAATAAGCTTAGATTGGCTTGCATTATGTTTAAGTCATGAAAGTTGTTCTAATCGTAGTTTTTCGTTTTTTTTGTTTATATGGGTTATAAAACTAGCGGAAAACTTATTTGCCGCAAATCTATCATTATTTTCATTTATAAGTACCTAAAAATGATATGAAGGACAAAAAAGAGGCAAAAACGTGTGTGATTTTCATAAAAAACATGCAAAATTAAAATGTTATTGTTGCCGATATTATGACGTAAGTATATTATGTAGTAGGTATATATCTACTAATATAAAGAGCTAAATGTTTCTGTGGTTGTAATAGATCTGCAGGGTTATTTTAATTCAATCGAAAAGTTTCCGCCTGTCAATCTGACACATATCCGCGCGAATTTCAAATATTTTAGCGGTTTTTAATATTTTCTGCGTTCTACCAGGAATCATCATAATCATCATCAGCCCATACACGTCCACTGCTGGACATAGGCCTCCCCCGTACGACGCCACTAATAGCGGTTCTGAGTGGTTTCACTATTGCATCGAGCGATAAAACATCGAGTGGGAGGTCTTCCCACACTCCGTTTCGCATTGCATCGCGGTCGCCATTCGAGAACTTAACTCCCCAACGGTTACGGTTCTACAAGCTATATGGCCTGCCCATCGCCACCACTTCAGCCTGCTTATTCTGAGAACTATGTATGTCGGTAACTTTGGTTCTTCTACGGATTTCCGTATTCCGGACCCTATCGCGTAGAGAAACTCCGAGTATAGCTCTCTCCATAGCTCGCTGGGTGACTTTGAGCACATGCGCAAGGCCTATAGTGAGCGACCACGTCTCGGATCCGTAAGTCAGCACTGGTAACACACTTTAGTATCCCTCAATGTCTAGTATATTAGTAAGTATAACATAATTATGGTATAAATCCTACGATTTAGTCCGTTACTTGGTAAGCAAAGTCGGGGGCAGAAGTTGCAAATATTACCTATGCCATTGTACACCCGCGCTCATGTTCAATGTTCAAGGTCAATATTTAAATAAAGGTACTTACATAATGGATATTATTTTATTTTTAAACAGTTTTTAGCACCTAAAAAAATCTGTCGTTTTTGCAAAACCTTGGTTAATTGCAAATTTTCTTGCTAAATTTTTATTGTTCTTGTGTTTTTTTGGGTAAAATAAATTAATTTTATATTTATCTTTATCACATGGCCGTGTGAGGTCAGACTTAACCTCTATAATGGCAAAATGTCCTCACAGAGCTGTGGTAACCTTTTGATGTCCATACAATTATGGCAACAAGGAAGTAAACTGTACAATGTCATCTAGAATCCGTGCATAACCGACTTGAAAAGGAGGAAGATTTTATACAAGGTAAACAAAAAATAATAACAAAAGGTTATGACTATAGGTTACTAGCTGCTGCCCACGGCTTCACTCGCGAGTCGGTAAACAATATCGCGAGAGTCCCGGCCCGGGACTCTCGGGATATTGTTTACCGTTCATTAAAATCCGTTCAGCCGTTTAGGCGTGAAAGACAGACAGAGTTACTTTCGCTTTTATAATATTAGTATTGATAGTTACAGAGTTAAAATTATTTATAGATCTATAATGATTTTAACCGACTTCAAAAATGAGGAGGTTCTCAATTCAAGTGTATATTTTTTGTACATTATATTACGCGATATCTCCGCCAATTATAGACCGATTTTGAAAATTATTTCACTTGTCTAGAAATGATCCCGAGGTGGAGTCCCATAAAAAAAATATCCCCATAAAATTTTATCCCCAGGGGATCAGTATTTATCCCGCAAAACTTAAAAACAGCGTAAAAGTGAGGGAATTTGAAGTAGGTTTATCTTTTTTAAAACACGCCATATTATGAAGACTAAATTCAAGCAATTCAAAAGTGAATGCTTATGCATAAACCAAGCTACGAAGCGGAACCATTGAAGAGTTTCCTTGCGGTTGATTGGTTTTAATAACAGTAGACAGGTATGAATTGTCGATTACATATATTGTTCAGGAACTAAAATATAGTTCGGCGCAGTTATCATAACATGCACCTAATATCTTTATGAGAGTGTCAGTCTGCAAATCCCAATAACGAAATATTTTTAAACTTGGAGGGGTGAAATAGGCCGAAATTCACGCTTTATGCTGGTACATAATGGTCTAGAACGGTTAAGTACATTTATTGTTCGAAAATTTCGTACATTAAATGTGGCGGCGAAGTCGTGAGTTCCCAACAAGCCACACTGTTACTCGTTGCAACTTTCAAAGATTCCAACTTGTTACACTTGCGTAACCGTGTAACTAGATGGGGGAAAACATGCTAACGAGTCAAACTGTGACTGGATCTGGTGTGACTCGTTGGGAACCCACCGGCGAAGTGTATGGGTATGTAGGTAAGTACGTAATCTTTCCCACATATCGGTGTAATCTACGTACACTTCGCCGCCGGGTATCCGGCAACCGGGACGTATGAAAAGGCACCTCAAAATAAGCTAATTTTAATTCCCGATTTCTAAATCATTTGTTTAAAGAAAATATTTGTTCCGCTGCTGTGTATATAATAGATAGGATAGCCATTAAATTAACTCTATAATTAGCCCTAACCTAACCTTACGAAATGATATTTATTATTGATGATAATGATGATAAGTTAAAATATGTCCAGTATAGTCGATTTTTGATTTGTATACCTAACTAGATTAGTAAGATTATGGCTATGGATAGTACACTATCGAATTAGGTGTGCCTGTAAGGATAGCTGTACGATATTTTAAACAATAGACGACCGATGTGGCGCGGCGGACGAAAGGTCCGCCTGCGATGCAGGAGTTTGCGGGTTCGATTCCCGCCTTGGGACAAATGTTTGTACGATCTGCAAGTATTTATCTCGGGTGTTCTGGGTATTTTCTATGTATAATAAAAAGTATCTATCTATGTAATATATTGTATTATGTATATCAGTCATCTAGTACCCATAACACAAGCTCTGCTTAGCTTGGGGCTAGATGATGTTGTGTGGATTGTTCAACATTATTAATTTATTTATAATATTGGTAAGATCGCTTCGAGTAGGTAATTATGGAAACGGGACCGCAGCCGCAGTCCCGAAAATTTACCAGTATATTACATGCAGCTGAAGGGTCCAATCTACCAGCTGAGCTACCTGTATCTAGATGGTTTTCACAGTCTGGAGTAAGCTCAAATGTTTCCATTGTGAATGCTAGTTTTTATTTGTTACTATCATTTAATTGTAGTTTCCTTTGTAAATAATGTTATCGTTATCACATATCGCGGTGGGACTTTGCCTTACCTTTATCTTGAGTCATGACAGTAATTCTAATTATTATCTTATCATGAGCTCGAGGGGTTAAGATAAAGAAGTTTACGAGATGTTGTTTTGCAGAAAGGATAGTCATCGCTACGCGATATAAAATAACGACTATTAATCTAAAGTGTTTGTTATTATGGAGTACAGCCCGCACAGTAAGGGTAATTTCTAAGAAATACATATACATACTAGCTGCTGCCCGCGCCTTCGCCAACGTTTTATTGGGATGAAAAATAGCCTATATGTTATTTCAGGTCCCAACTACACCCATACCAAATTTCAGTCTAATCGGTTCAGTAGTTTGCGTGAGAGAGTAACAAATATCCATACATCTATCCATACAAACATTGATATGAAAAATGAAATCAAATGAAAAATGAAATGAAAAAATGTTTATTTGGCACGACACAAGACATACTTAAATAAGAAACTCTAAGCTAGGAATATTTTTTTTATTATTATTATTTTGTTTCTCATTTCCATGATCACGGGCCATATATTGACCCGGTCCTTTGGGAGGCATGCGTGGAGCCGAAGCCAACAGCACAGAGGCCCTTTATGAGAATTAATCTAGCGAGAGCTACACATAGCGGATATCATCCTTGGTTGCACAATATGATACACCCGAAGATGATATCCGCCAGGTGTAGAGACTATAGCAAAGGAAAATGAAAATAACAAAAATAACCATGTTATTGTGGTGAATGGATGGACTGGGTAATTGGGCTATGGGGGAAACTATGGACGGCTTATTATTTTATTTATTATTATTTATTAATTAATTATTGTATATATATACATAGATATTTATAATATTAGTAGGATTTTATTATGAAAACTTTTGTAGTATGACAAATTCATTATGAATGTAAATGGGAAAACGTTGGTGTTCCTCCAACACAATGAGGTTCGTAGTTAACCCGCTTATAGCTTTCATAATGGTATACATGTGTATGTATGTTCGACTCGTCAGTTAGGGCTTATATACCTCACACATCCTTATGTTCTTGTTTACTCATATGACACAGCATCCGTTTTACAGGATCCGATTTACTGGATCCGTTTATTTTCCTGCGATGGCGTATGTAGTTGTAGGAGCGAGTTTCCACCCCTGACAGTATTCCGGATCCAGTAAATGATTATTACCAGACCGGAAAAAATCGTTTACTGGATCCTGAATACTGTCAGGTGTGTGAACTACAACTACATACGCTATTACGGGAAAATAAACGGATCCAGTGAAGAGGATCCAGTAAAACAGATGCTGTGTGTATGAGCCTTTACTTGACCTCGCGGCGCAATTTATAGCGCATTCCTGTACTGAGGGAAGGTTGCGGGTTCAAGTCCGTTGAATTTTATTGGATATTAATTGATTTATTTTACATAAAAATCATTTACTCGACACAATTAGTGTTCCAATATCGGTACATACTGAATGCGTAGGGTCCTGAACTAGCCTAGGCTGTATTTGAGGATCCAGGGGATCCATATACTGTTAATCTATTTTTCTTGTAAATAACTTTCACCAGCACCTTTTCTTATTTAGTAACTTTGAATCTACACGAAACTAGCTGGCCTCTTAATTTACCTTATAGGTAACTGTGTGTACACCATGTAATAGTCAATAATATGGCGTGTTTTAAAAACGATAAACCGACTTCAAATTCCCTTACTTATTTTAAGTTTTGCGGGATAAATACTAATCCCCTCGGAATAAAAATTTTATGGGATCCCTTTGGGATTGTTTTCTATACAATCGTGAAAAAATTTTCATTATCAGTCCATAATTGGCGGAGAAATCGCGTAACAAATATACAAAAAAAAAACAACAACATCCAGACGAATTGAACCTCCACCTTTTGAAGTCGGTTAAAATTGTCAAAAGTTTGCTGAAATAAAGATCGTTGTACCTAAACCTTCACCGGAAAAATATGACCATTCGAGGTCAAGTGCAAGGCAACATTGTTGACTCACAATTTAAAGATAATATTCCTCCATACAATCAAATTATGTTAATTTTTGCGTGAGATTAATTCCGTTTAGTGTTCGTAAAAAAGTTATTTTTTATGCAATAAAATACTGAAATAAATATGTACCTATGAATATTAGAATGCAATATTTTGTTTTTGTTTATATGCGTGATAATTTTGATTAATAGAATGTAATTAATCTTTATCATCATCATCAGTCTATACACGTCCACTGCTGGACATAGGCCTCCCCCGCACGACGCAACAAACAGCGGTCCCGAGCCGCCTCCATCCATAGACTCCCCGCGACCGCTACGACGTCGTCGGTCCATCCGAGTGGATGGTCTCCCATGTAGGGGGGGGGGGGATTTGCCATAATCACCACGCTTGGCAGGCGGATTGGTGATCGCAGTGTTGGTGTTTAAAAATACTCAGAAGGAAGCTGCTGCCCATCCTCTGGTAAGTTCCCTTAGTCGGCTCTTACGACATCCACGGGTTGAGTTGGAGGGGTCGATATTCGTACGCCGCGACCCCACGGCCCACGGCATTAATCTTTATGTGTATTTTAAATTCTATTGTAATGAGTTAAGCTGATGGCAATCCGAATTGAATAAATAAAATTGTCGGTAATGATGTTTTATTTATGACGACCGATGTGGCGCGGGGGGTGAAGGTCCGGCTGCAACGCAGGTGCTTACGGGTTCGATTCCCGCCTTGGGATAAATGTTTGAACGATCTGCAAATATTTGTCTCAGGTGTTCCGAGTACTTTCTATGTATGATAAAAAATATATATCTATGTAAGTAATCTAGTACCCTAGTAGTAGTAATCTAGTAGATCTAGTGGATGGAGGCGGCTCAGGACCGCTATTTGTGGCGTCGCGTCGAACGGGGGAGGCCTATGTCCAGCAATGGACGTGTATGGGCTGATGATGATGATGAATCTAGTACCCATAACACAATCTCTACTTAAGTGCTTAGCTTAGGGCTAGATGATGCTGTGTAGATTGTCCACCATTATTTATTTATTTATTAATGGTAAAGTATAATATGCCTTATGATTTTCTTTTTAATATTAAAGAGATTTTCCCGTGTGAACGAATACCATTGGTGTCAGACCAAGGCTAGATCGTTTCATTTTCTTTCAATACTATGATTGCAGTATGGCAGTCTGAAAATGCTAAAGAATCATGCACTGAAGCAGTTTCAAATGAAATATCAGAATCATCATCATCATCAGCCCATACACGTCCACTGCTGGACATATGCCTCCCCCGTACGACGCCACAAATAGCGGTCCTGACCCACCTCCATCCATCGACTCCATACGACCGCTATATAATATCAGAATACGCATAAGCAATTATAACAAGACACCTAAGATAACTGACACATATCATAAGAACAAATTTGACTAACATGATATGGACCCAAATTGTTTTTGTTTGTCAACTGATATAAATAAATGTAATTATTTATAGCCGAATATGGGGTTCATACCTACTATGGGAAGGGTAATATGGGAAGGGCATTCTTAAAACATAATAAAGTAAGTATGTATTTTCTTCCACTTTAAATAGTTCTTTACTTACAAGCGCTATATGATCCTTGTAACTAGAAATATTCTTCCATATCCTATCCGTGAATCTCTCATTCGGAACTTCAATATCCGGCAAAGGAGATCTAATAAGGAACTCCTCATTCTTCTTCAGGGTAACACTGGCTGATAACTTCCGCTCTAATTTTAAATTTTTGAATTCGCGAAGAACAATTTTTCGAGCCAAGCTGTTCATTTTCGCGCGCGTTCGGAAACAACTAAAGTGCGACTGGCGGGGTGGATGGAAAATGGCGACTGAATGAACATTGAACTTGAAAACTAAGCTCAGTGTTGAAAATAATATAATAGGTATTCAAATGATTGTTTTTTAATGCGTTATCACTACGTAGAAGTTATTTTTGTAATCAGAACGTAGGTAGTAAGAATTAAGTTTTTGTTTGTACCAAATACGACCAGACAAAGTCGACTAGGTAGTGTAAGTACCTAATACTGCCGTCCTCTAACTAGAAGGCCGTTAACCCTCAAAAGGCGCCTTTTGACCTTTTAGTGGAAACGGATACAGTTCAAAAATTCTCTTTCATCCTAACAATCATTCCAAAATTAGAAATAGTTCCAGAGATATAAAAACTTCGTTGGCAGTTAAGTGACAGAATTTTTGACTTGTCCATAACTGGAAAACAACTAATCCATAATTATATTGCTAATTGGGTTAAAATACTTTAACTGCTCAGTGCAATAAGATTTTTTCATTAAATAAGATATAAAATAAGTGAAACAAATCTCAAACGTGTTCAAACGTTTTTTGGCGATTTATCGAAAACATTTTTTTGGGGTTTACGGCTTTTTAATTAGAGTACGTCAGAATAGTTGTAGAGTTTATAACATTCCCACCGAATTTTAGCCGGTTTTTCGACGGAACACATTGCTTTTTTCCGACTGTAAAACTAGCCGTTTCTCAATTAGATAAAAATTTTAAACGTTGTTACACATGTTGTGACACTATAGTAGAACTTATAATTAGCTGCAAATATTGTCAACAAATACGAACAAATAAATCTAGAATTAACATTCCAGTCGAGATAAAAGAACATACTTACGTCATACATAAGTATTTATTTCAATAGACAAAATGAAAGATTATACCCCAATTTCGTAGCATTTTTGTCCTCGCTAATTCCAATGAGTTATTAAAATATTACAGCTACAAATTAGGAACAAGTAATAGCATTTTGTTAGTTTTAATCAATTTGAATTCCTAGGTATTTATTAATTTAGATATTTTCAAATAAAGTTAATTAGATATTTTAATACCTACCTAATTAATGTAGCCGCCGTGGCCGCGTCAGCCGTGGGGTCGCGGCGTACGAATATCGACTCCTCCAACTCAACCCGTGGATGTCGTAAAAGCCGACTAAGGAACCTACCAGAGGAAGCGCAGCAGCTTCCTTCTGAGTATTTTTAAACACCAACACTGCGATCACCAATCCGCCTGCCAAGCGTGGTGATTATGGCAAATACCCCCCTACATGGGAGACCATCCACTCGATGGACCGACGAGACGACATCGTAGCGGTCGCAGGGAGTCGATGGATGGAGGCGGCTCAGGACCGCTATTTGTGGCGTCGTACGGGGGAGGCCTATGTCCAGCAGTGGACGTGTATGGGCTGATGATGATGATGAATTAATGTAGGCCTCATCGAATTAGATACGGACGGATCACCTTCCATCACGGATTGTAATAAAAAAATACATTGTGGACCCAATATACGGAAGTAGATATTCAGGAAATAGCCAAGTGTGAGTGCATCTATTATACCTATCTATATTGCGAAGTATATACACTGTTTTCGCGCCTACACGTAACGATACGGATGTTTAGGGTATACCTAGCACCTTTAGAATATCAAATAATACAAAGTCCACGACCAAACAACTCAATAACAATAATAACGACCAATCATGTAAATTAAGTCTGAGATGAAAATTGTATGAGTCAATATCAGTTATACGGATGGAAGGTATGACGGAAGACCAGCGTTGGTTGCTAGTTTGCTAGTCAACCAACACATGCTGAGGCAGAGCCATTTTGTTACTTGACTTACACTTCAAATATTATGTTTCATCTTAGTTAAGTTTATTATGTATTCGGTGTAAGTCTTATAACAAATAAAAATATATTCTATTCTATATTCTATTCTATTCTATTATAGAATCTAAGATATTTTATGTCAACAAAGACATTTATGAATGAAAATTTTTATTATAACTTATGTTATACCCAGGTTTTTGTTTTTATAATATGTATATTAATTTAATACGAGTTTTCAAATCAATAATTTGTAACTTACATTATACAGTGGTTTTTTGAGAAGTGCGGTGATGGCCAAATCCGAAACTACGAGATAAAATTTGTAAAAGGAGTCATGTCCTCTATTTATGAAAACACAATAACTGCATAGGTATTTATTTATTTTTTAAATCTTTTACGTTTGAAAGAAATCGATACGAAAGATTAAAGAATGTATTACTAAAAATGAAAGGCAACAGCCGTGTGCTATTTCCTGTTTTTAGTAATATATTATTATTATTTTCCACCAATATTTCTTTGGTTTTTAACCTCTTTGTTTACAAAATATATCTAAGATACGAGAACCGAGTATAGGTACAGATTTATGTAGGAAATTCACTTACGAGAAAAGGATATGATGGTAAATTGAAGTATTGTGGTGTCCGAGTCTTGGTGAAAAAAATCTGCTTCATCTCAACAAACATTTTAAAGTTCACTGTGACTAAAACGGTAAAATAATGACGTTGGTAAAATATTAAGAGTTTTTTTTTGTCGCCAAATTTGGCAATGAATCTTGTATAAAAACAATCGAGGAAACCGTGACATTGGACTTTGCAATATGATCTAAAAATTAAAAATAAAAATTATTTATTGCCTTTTAAGTTAAACCTAAACTAGAAAAATACACATAAATAAATTACTAATAACAGGCAAAGGAAGTAGATTTAGCATTTGCTGCATGCAAGAAACATGCGGCGCTGATTTTAAATCTACTCCCCTCGGGTCGCCGAGGGATAGGGAAAGCGGGAATTCTATGAAATCTTTGAAAGGCCAAGTACATTAGCGTCTTAGCGGTTTAGCAACACTAACAATAAGATTAATTTTTTAGGGTTCATACCCAAAGGGTGAAAACGGGACGCTATTACTAAACATCCGCTGTCTGTCCGTCTGTCATGCAGCGGGCTATATATGTATATCATGAACCGTAAAAGGTATACAGTTGATATTGAATAATTCGCTACGCTATAATACTTTATTATTTATGTATGTATGTATTCCTAAGTATCTAACAATATATGTAAGTATGTAGTATATTTTATTAAGTCTATATAATGTGTTTATGTTAACGGTAAATACACGAATTATTAATTATTTATATATTTTTAGCACTACCTTAAATTTTTGTCCACACAAGGTTCCCAAAGGTTAGCTGGTAGACAATGCTATCCAGCCTTATGTTCGCCTATATACAACAAAGTATATTCTATTCTATATTTTCGCACAACGTGTATTTCTCTTCCCGTTATAACAAATAATATAAATTAAACAATAAATATACATTAAAATTAATGTAGCCGTGATTTTTTTGTCAAATTTTGCTCTATGTTTGTCATGGCGGTATCTCTTGAACCCTACGAATAAATAATAAGTCCTTGAACCGACATAAGTAGACCGTTGAAATAAAAAAAAGTAATAAATAAATAATAAAAAAAGTGGAAATAAAAAGTAAAAAATACCTTCTTCACTCAAATGCGAAGGTACGGTATGATTTAAGTATGATTGATTAACCAATACTTTGGTGGAATAAATGACATTGGCGTAGGCCGTTGAAGGTAGGTAATCTTCAACGACCTTGAAACCATATCAATCAAATTGAACAACAAGAAGATCAAGAACCTCGAAACATTAATTTTTTTTCATTCCTAATACCAACAACATTCTACTAATATTATAAATATCAAAGTTTGTATGGATGGATGTACGGATGGACATTTGTTCCTCTTTCACGCAAAAACTACGGAACCGATTAGGCTGAAATTTGGTATGGGTATATTTTGGGACCTGGAATATTATAGGCTATTTTTCCCCCAATAAAATGCGGGCGAAGGCGCGGGCAGCAGCTAGTTAACAATAAATATGTTATCTACGTTGAGTACCGATCACAAAAGTTAAGCAACGTCTGTGGGCCAATTCTGAGTATCACGTGATACTTTATCGAGTGATACTCATTATCACCGGATAAAAATAACGTGTAATAAATATCAAGTACCGCTAAAAACTGCATTCTCGTGCGACTTATCGAGCAACTCATCAAAGAAAAACCCTCGATAAATATCGAATTGCAGATTTTGAGAATACGCTTGTTTAACACTCGATATTTTGACAGTTCTTGCCATATTTATCGTGTAGATATAATGCCAGAATTGCCCTCCTGGTCTGGTCACTACTTGAATGGATGACTGCGTCATGTTGCATTTTTGGTTTGTTCGATCCATTAAAAAAAAACTTTTATTAGGGTTTCTTTTGCGAAAGTTATGTACGATGATGGTAAGGAAACCCTCCATGTGCGAGGTGGTTCCATCTATTATTTCTTTTATCAAAGGTAAAATGCCAAAATGAGTCATTCTGAGACCATACCATTTTTATAGTAAAGAGTTAATTTAGTGGAATTAGGATTCTATATCAAAGGTAAAATTCCAAAATGAGTCATTCTGAGACGATACCATTTTTATAGTAAAGCGTTAATTTAGCGGAATTAGGATTCTATAGGTACGCAAAACTTAGGTAGAGTACGCGCAAATCTTTATGAGCTCTGTGAAGTTGGCTTCAACGGCTGCGCACTGAACCAAAAATAAGGCGTTGAGGGGAAAAAGCGGGGTGAGAGGGGACCTGACTGTCAAACCAGGATTGCCAGCAAGAGTTTTGGCGTATTTTTATTGTGTCTATATTTTTCAATACAATATTTATAGAATATGCAAAAACATATTATACTCAATGACAGTTATTTAAAACCTACAATGTTAGAAGAAATTAAACTTTTTATGTAACGCAATTAACCCAAGTTTGAAAATTAAATAATTACTATGTAGCAAATTTATTTATAATCTAGTTGGCAATACTGTCGAATGAATGCTTTTGAGTACAATGACGCAGCAAAGTCTTTGACGCTTGTCTAGTGTTCGTTTCGTTGATTTGATAGTTTGTTCTTGCGATTTTGTGTTATATTCCCTGTTAATAGCTGGTTCTCTTAAACGTTAAATATGCTTCGCATGCGGTTTAACGTACTGCGTCGTCAAACATGGAAAATGGTGTTCGATGTCATAAGTTTTATTAGAAAAGAAGCCGATAAATTCAACCTCATAATGGTACTTCAGTGGACTGCAGCTGCAACAGGTGTGTCTATTAGCACCATAAAAAGGATTTCTAGCCGAAGTCCGGGTGGGTCGCTCGTTGGTAAATATCACTTTTCTATTTGATTGTACTTGCGCAGTATTGCTTCCGTGGCTATTTTCACAGAGCTCATTAAGTTTTGCGATTACTCTACTATAAAATCAAACTACATTCATTTTGAGAAAAGTACACACACATTTTTAGGCTTACGCGGTATTCGCAGAGCGGTAGTGAAAGCCAAGTGGGTATGCAGTAATCTTACTGTTCACTATACCCAGCGGGATAGCGAGCGAAATTTACCTCGCACTCTGGGTAGCCATTACTGCGTAGATCATGCCTTAGCAAGCTAAATTAACTACCTACAAAAACTACACTACGCTATTTCTAAAATAAAATACATATTATACAAGGGAATAGATGCATATAAATAAAACTATTGCATATAAAATAAAATAAAGATTTATTTCAGATATTACCCCTGAGTATAATATAAATTCAACATTCTATAAAATTTTAAACCGTCTATACAAAATACCTTATTCTTAACATGGTGTACCAAAATAGGAATGTTATTTTGAATGGTTTGGAGGGTTCCTCTTGCTTTGATTTTCATAAGATTATCGTCATATCTCCCTATGCAGCTATTTTAGCCAAGTAGACTAGAAATCGTTAATATTAAGTTCATAACAAAATAAAAAACAAAATTAGAAACATCATGATGATTCCTTTGACTCCATATTTTGGTACACGTATTTAAATTGGTCCCATTTCATGGTATACTTAATTATGTACTTAAATGTAATTAATTTGATTAAAACGCGTTATTGCACATAATATATTGAATAACTACCTAACTACCGTATTTTCTCGTGTCGCTTTTACGTACAAAATAATAAAAAATTACAATTTAGAACATATTCATTTAGAACTTTAACTCCATTATGATATTTTTTCGTGTCATAGTATTTTTTCTGAGTATACTTTACCTAACTACATTATTTTGCCGTGTCGCTTTTAGGGACACAATAATATAAATTTACAATTTAGAACATATTCATTTAGAACTTTAACTCCATTATGATATTTTTTCGTGTCATAGTATTTTTTCTGAGTATAATTTACCTAACTACCTTATTTTGTCGTGTCGCTTTTAGGTACACAATAATATAAATTTACAATTTAGAACATATTCATTTAGAACTTTAACTCCATTATGATATTTTTTCGTGTCATAGTATTTTTTTCTGAGTATAATTTACCATAAATTATGGTTAGTTACAAAAAATACATCTTCTCAAAGCGACTTACTTGCTTATGTTTAAGTATGACTCTCTTATTAAGTTTCCTAATATTATCATAAAACTCCATCGGTCAAAAATCCTTGTAAAATGGAGTTAAAACATCAAAAAAATCATAAATCGTAAAATAAAATTTACTATAAAAATACTGTAAAAGCATTCTATTACTTAGTCTTATTATAAACTATAGTTATTTACTATAGTAACTATCATAAGCCTACCATATAATGCAGGCCATCCTAGGCGCTAGGCGCTGCTACTAGATTCATCCAAACCAGAATGATTATAACAATTAACTATTTCGTCCCGTACAACTAGATTAACGTACTTATAAAAAACTATAATAATTCGATTTGTACCCATTTGTTAGTCAGCATTAATAATAATAAATTGAACCCCATAAAACTTGTGATATATTTTTCAGAAGCTTCGTTTAACTCTGCTTCACTTAACGACTTTTAGTAGCGACATCTAGTTTTTAATTTAGAATTACGAACCGCCTTTATAGATATATTTTATGTGTGGTAATGCACTCTGCATAGTGCACGACTGATTTCATAGAAATAAATATAAAAAAAACCAAGCCCAATGTTCTAATTAATTAAAAAAAACTACAAAATTAAAATTCCCATACCCACAAAGGCACCATATTATATCAGAACTTTTGTCTATTACAAGCCTAAGTACCATTTCCAACTACCTCAGTTTCGTTACTAAAATTATAGTAACATTTGGCTACTAATAATCTGCGCGCGAACACGGGATGGAACTATTTCGTACAGAAATGAGCTCGGTCGGACATTTACTTTGACAAGGTGCCCATTTCTATTAAGCAATCGTTTTACTATGACAATGTTATCGTAGCAGAATCGTCACGAATCCATAGATGAAAGAGCAGGCACGAAGGTATACAGGTTGTCCCACGGGCATGCCACATGGAGGGAAAGTACCTTAAATATTGTGGATAGAATTTTTTACTGAAAGAAGACTTAATTTTGTTTTTCATAACAATATAAACGGCATTCAAAGATTTTTGAAAAATCGCCTTTCTGAACCGAGAATCGGACCCGCCAAATAAAAATAAAAACTCCAGTAATTTTACCGTACCGATCAAAAGGCTCAAATAAAAACAAAATCAAAATAAAGTCTTGTTTCAGTAAAATTGTCTATCTGCAATATTTAAGACACTTTCCCTCCATGTGGCATGGCCGTGGGACGCCTTGTATATGGTTTAACCTTGCCACTTTTGACGCGCGACCTCCAATTCTGCAGTTTCTTTCATCTAAACTGGAATACCAAAAAGTGTATCTGTGACGATGACATAATCATAGTGAAACAACTAGTTTAGCAGAATAGGGGGCACCCTGTTTCCGTCCCATTTTGATAGCGCGCGGATTATAGGTATAACAAGGTATGTAAAACATGCAACAATCACTACACTAGCAATACTTTTCTTTCAAAACCTTTCTTAAGATCTTACCGGCAGGGTTTTTAGGTATCTCAGGTACTACTTGCACTTCTTTGATATTCTTGAAGGATACAACTTTACTATTCACGTATTCCATGATTTCTTCTGGTAATATTTCTTGGCCTTGCTGTGGTACTATAAAGGCCTTAGGGATTTCTCCGGAAATTGGGTCGGGGATGCCTAGAACCGCGCAGTCTATGATTTTAGGGTGTGTTCTTAGGATCGTCTCTAATTCTGCGGGTGGGACTTGGTAACCTTTTACCTGAAAAGGAGAAAAATTAGAGTTATTGAAGACCGATGTGTGTGCGCGGCGGGCGAAGGTCCGGCTGCGACGCAGAAGGTTGTTGCGTCGCTTCGACCAGACGCTATGATGTTTTTTTTGTACTTAGTAGGACAAAGATACTATGTATTCTGCAAAAGTACAGAACAAGGGGTAACGACACAGTATCATATTATCGCGATATCAAATGTCTATCATTATTGTCAGTAGGTACTTAATATTTTGCCCATTTCACACTTCAAGATCATTTGACGACCGATATGGCACAGCGGGCGAAGGTCCGCCTGCCACGCAGGAGAATCGAAGCTGCAAAGCTTCGATTCCCGCCTTGCAAATATTGGTTCCAGGTGTTCTGGGTATTTTGTATGAATAATAAAAATATATATATACCTAAGTACCCATATAACAACTACATATATAACACATATACAAGATAGAAAGCAAATATAGATTTTATTTACATATTGTCCGTCGGTAAAATTAAGGCCCAGATATACATATGTATGTATGTAAATTGACGTCAATTGGGTTACGTTAAAACCTTTTTTCTCCGTAATCTTTATGGAAAAAGCTTCGAAAAAACATAAAAATCTAAGTAAGACAAGTCCCCATCGTTTCAAAAATGGAAAAATATCTATTATAAATTTCAGATATAATTGAGCACAGTACCATCTATTTTCTTACTATTATATATATAGTATAGTATTTCTCCTAAACTATCAATCACAAGATTTTTTTGTTATTATTAAATAATGGAAAACCGAGGGAACCTTCCGCTTATTTTTGCATATAAATGTCCTCATGAATAGATAATAAGTAAATACATGATTTTTGCGCTTACGATGCTCTGCTGTGTGCCACTCCTGTGAACGCGAAATCCTATGCCTATCCTTCTCACAAAATAGCGTCATATGGCTCCCTCTTAAGCTAAGTTTCCCTCATTTTAATTCGTGCACATTAAAAATACCCACACCACCGTATGTCGTTAAAACTAAAACCTACTTACCTTTATAAGTTCCTTGAGTCTATCAGTGATGTACAAGTATTTCTTCTCGTCATATCTGCCGATATCTCCGGTTTTGTACCAGCCGTCTTCCGTCATACATTCCTTCGTAGAGACCTCGTCGCCGTAGTAACCAGCCATGAGGTGCGGACCGCGGGTCCAGATTTCACCCTCCTGTAAATTTAAACAAATCACAATAATTTTCTAACACATACTATAAAAACTATCATTGTTTGAAGAATTCAGTAGAATCAGAATCAGAATATTTTTAGGCTAACAAAATAAACACTTAGACAAGTAAAATTGTATACTATAAACATAGTTATTATTATCAAATAAGAAATAAGGTGTTATTGATATTCTCTTCGCTTCAATTTTGTATGTAAGCACGGGTTAACTACGAACCAAATTTGTGTTGGAAGAACACCAATGTGTCATCCCTTAACACGTATATGGCCCAAGACGCACATTTCCGTCTGCAGGCGGCTGGGCAGTGAATGGGTTAACATGGGACTTCTTTAGGGGACTTCTTTAACTTACATACATTCATAATGTAATGTTTGTTACTTCTTCATGCCAAAGCTTCGGAACGGGGATTTTTGGTTTGCATAGATATAGCACCTATTAGACCGGTTAGATCTGGAATAACACATAGGCTTCTACAATTTATCCCATAAATCAGTTTTCATGAGATATTAATAACTGTAAATCGTTTTCATATAACAAATAATTCGATCTTTGTTAACGAATCTATAGGCTTTTTATGTCGGAAACAACGCGTGCAAATGACACGCTATTTTACATTGTCATTGTAAATGTATTTAAGTATTACGAATTTAAACTCGGATTTAGATGCCCATTTTTATGCTGTGTGGCAGTCGTGCGGTCCATATCAGCGATAACCTTAATTAGTCTTTTAAATTACATTCGTTTCTTACCTCACCAACCCCCAAACTCTCCTGCGTATTGATATCAGCTATCTTAACCTCTGTACTGCCAAGTGCGAAGCCAACGGCCGCATGGTTGCTATCTACATTGTTGCCGACAGAGATGGCGCCGTTGGTCTCTGTGAGACCGTAGCCTTGTCGGAATAGAATGTTCTTCTGGAAAAAGAAATGAAAATTTCGTATTTTTATCCGCTGCAACCATAGCTCATTGAAAGCTAATGAAACTATCCTGGTTTTTAATATTAAAACGGAATATCACACTAATATGAATGTGAAAGTTTGGATATTTGGATGGATGGATGTTTGTAACAAACATCCATCCATCTAAAAATATTCCGTTGATGACTTTCATCATCATCACCATATCAGGCCATACACGTCCCCAGCTGGACATAGGCGGAGGCCTATGTCCAGCTGGGGACGTGTATGGGGACGTGTATGGCCCAATGATAATGACTTTAACATAGATAAAATAAATAAACACAAATAATCATAGCTCATTTGTTTCTTTCTTGTCAGCGGTATATTCAAAATTAAATACGAATCCTACTTCAACTTCGGTATTTGCGTGAATAAACTTTTAAGGCACTCCTTTTGTGTCCCTGTCATGGAATTAAAACTATAAAATATGTATTTAAGTATAAATATGATATCTCTTAATATGGTAGTTTCATAGTTAGTTTATAGCAAAAAAAAAATATTTTCCTTTGGTAACTCAGCGGAATAAATGGCGGCCAGTCTCAACGGAGACTGGTCATGTGCGCAGTACATTATTACGAGTTTCAGTGCACAAGTGTGTGTGCAAACACAGATGCACTCTCTATTCTTCTATATTGTAAAAACTAGTAATACATACTAGAATATTTAAGTAGTAAGCAAAGATTCTTACATTTTTCTTGAGCACAGCGGCAGCATCAGACTCTGAGAGCGAGGCAGCACCACAGATGATGCCGTAGACTGAATCCAGGTGTTCAGGCTTCACCACCGGATGCTTGCCCAAGAACACCACTGTGGTACAAATATTTGGGTTAGTTTATATAAATGGATAGTTCTGTAGATTGTCCAGCAATATTTATTTATATGTATATCTCATCCCAGGACGACCACTCGAAAGATGGGTAGACGAAATTTTAGAAACAGCTGGAAAAGACTGGCTAACTATAGCAACGGAAATGGCAATGATAGAGATCACGGAATAATCAAAATGCGTACCTACTTAATCATATTTAATAACTTCAATTGTTTAATAATGTTCAATAATTTATACCTACTTAATTTTTTAATAGGTTTAATTTATTCTATGATAATAAATGGCTTATTTATAATTATTATTATTGTCTCATCCCTATAACTTAATCTAAAACGAGGTCAACCCGAGAAAGTGATATACGCTCTAAGCTAGCTTGCAATGTTAAGAGAACATTAACCCCCCGAAGTGTGACATTCGTTTAGGATTTAGGACCCTATCAACCATGTAATGTTACAATTTTATTTCTATAATAGGTATATCTAGCATTTTATAAGTTTATTTTGTTTTTAAGTTAGTATATAATATAGGTACTTTTGTATTGTATAAGTATGTACATATTATATTAATCAAATTTCTGTTGTTTACTATCTGTGCACTATCAGCCCTTTTTTTTCTTATATCTTTTTCTCCATCCCCCTTGAAGGTTGCCTGGTAGAAATCGCTCTCAGCGATAAGACCGCCTTTTGTACTGTATTTATTTTAATTTTAGAAAGAGTTTTTATGTAGTTTTAATATGTACAATAAAGTGTTCATTCATTCATTCTAGTCCACCCAGACTTTGCAGTGCGTACCGACGGGGCGCGTCTCAGCTAAAAGAACTCCCAAGAACTACACATGCGGACATCTGCGTTGTGTGAGCAATAGAAGGTAACTTTCTACCGTTCACTGTCCTAGTCTGCGTCTGCGTCCTAGATGCGACCTGGAGGTGTGCGCCGCCTTGGCCGATGCTACAAGCACCATTAGGGCTATTTCTAACTTGATCGAAAAGTAATACATAAAACCCTGACCATTTCATATGAACCCATGTTCCAATGAAGTACGATTAATAGGACTTTAGGTAAAAATGTTGATTTAGTAATAAATCTCATATAATATAATTTTTTCAGAAAAGTCGAGCCGAATCGAAATTAGTTAAAACATGGGTTCATAGAAAATGTTTTGCGATTTACGGTAAGCTAATTTTCTGCTATTGATATTGCTTGTAGAACGCAGAAAATATTAAAAACCACTAACATATTTGAATTTCGCGCGGATTCGTGTCAGATTCCGAGTCACGGAAACTTTTCGATCGTGTTAGAATAGCTCTGCATGAGAAAGAAAGAAAAATTTACTTATATAGTTTTATTAAAACTGTCAAAGATATCCTCCATTTTAACCGTGGGGGCGACGATGCTCGAGAGACCGTCTCGCTTACTGCAACCATTAATAAGGTAATTTTTTTTGTTATACAATATGTATGTATAGTATAAGTTTGTTTAGAATTATGTCTAAGTCCTCTTAACATGTAATTATATAATTTGTTGTGTGCACATGGGTTACGTTTCAAGCCAGATCATAGTTAATTTATTTTTCATATATCCTATCATGTGTTTTGTGTACCTAATAAACTAAATAAAAAATAAAGTTTTATAGCTCTTACCCATTGGAGGCACAAGGAACAGCACAGCAGCTTTATGCTGCACCAGTGTTTGTAAGAACAACTCAGGTTTGAAGTAAGGCATTGTCACCAGTTTGCAGCCAAGCGTCATCTGGTTCATTAGGAGCGCGTTGAAACCGAAGATATGGAAGAATGGCAGAATCGCTGGAAGGACGGCTTGGTGTGTCGCTGGAAGTGAAGAAATATATATTTTTGAATCATCATCATTAGTGACTGAAGACTCATTGAGACACCAACCACATCCACACCACAGAAAAGCTGAAAGGAAGCTGACAAAAATCAAGTCGTGCTATTGTACTTCAAGGAGTTGGTCTGGTTAGGCAGGGGGATAATGCATAGTACAGTGCTGCTACGCTGTTACCTTTTCGGCCGGCAGAATGTACGGAGTACCGCACGATAGTGTAGGTAGAGATAATTAAGTAGGCCATGTTATATTCCTACTCAATTACACGTTTTTGCACCAACTTGCTTACCTAAGTGTCCAATTATTTACAAATTAAATCAGTGTCAAACTACCACTCGGGGTTTTGATTCGTACTTTATCCTTCCCTCTAACTATTTAACTATTTACTTAACTTATAACCTCCACAATGTCAATGCAGATCTCAGTTCCCCCACTTAAAATTAGATCATCATCATTATCAGTTATATACGTCCATGACCGAACATGAGAATCCACCAGACGGTGCCACAAAAAGCGAGCGAAGTTACCTCAGTCTATTGAGTTAGTGCATTCACTCTATCTACCGATTGCGATCCACAGTGCGCCGCCCCTAGGAGACGGCGCACTGTGGATCGCAATCGGGTAATTCCGGTGATTCCGGACGTCATCATCAGATCAGCCGATCGACCTCCACTGCTGGATATAGGCTCCCCTAAGAATTGACAATGACAGATCTCGCGCTGCTCGCACCCAGAGATTTCCTGCAACCTTCAGTAGGTCGTCGGTCCATCGTGTGGGCTGTTCCGTCAAATACGTCATGATTCCGGACATATATCACTTTCCAAGTCGTTTACACAAATTTTCGAAGTCATCTAATTTCATAAACTTGAATTATGCCATTCGATAAGTTTATTAAATGTTGTAATCAATAAAAATTGTTCTTAGCGCTCATCATGATGACTGGTATTCACAATACGATACATTACAGAGATATATATTTTTTACCATGCATAGAAAACACCCAGAACATTGAGAAAAATATATGAAGATTGTACAAAAATTTGTTCCAAGGCCGGAATCGAACCCCGAACCCGAAACCCCCGAATCGGCCCCGAACCGCCGCGCTACATCAGTCCTCTCGAAGAGGTTATAAGTGCTTCCGAAGTTGACTTACCAGTAGTTTCCTTCACAACTATAATATTAGGATCAGCTATCATTTCATTCATAGCCACCACACTGCCATGAGTCAATGCCACTGCTTTGGGAAATCCCGTAGTACCGCTAGAGAACGGCAGAATAGCCAGATCTTTAGCCGTTCTCTGCACTGATTTTAAGCAATCCACATCAATGTTGAAGTCTTCAGCTAATTCAGCAAATTTGATGGTTCCTTCGGGAAGATCCTCATTGTCTATGAGTATTATTGGAATGTTTAGTTTCAGATTGTTGAGGGCAGCTTTGATGTTTTTGTAAGATAGTTTTGAAGAGATGATTGCTTTGCAGTCGATCAGTTTCAGTTGCTTTTCGAGTTCATCTGTAAATTTTATCGGTTTAAGGTAAATCTGCTTTGTTTTTCTCGCCGTCTTAAGGGTAATAGTCTCGTGACGGAGCGTGATAAAAAAAACTGTGCTTTTAATTTATTCTGCTTTCTACAAGGAATAATATTAGCGGGTTTCAATTTACCACAAATCGATAAAAACCAAAAAATATATATCTCTCGCGCCAATGCGAGACTTATGATACCATAATCATGGCGAGAAAAAAATTGCGGGTACACTATTGTGTAGTTTTGATCCTGAGCTAGTGTAAAAAAGCAAATAGACAGGGTAGACCTGTGGAATTAATAAACAAAATGTGCTAGTCGTTTGTTTTATGTGAGATACCTTGAAAGTATTCACTTATAGAGATTCTCGCGATCGGTCTAGGTATTTATTCATTCTTTGCTTACTGATTTGCACTTGCTCTGAAGTGGATCTATCGCACTTGCTCTGAAGTGGATCTATCTAAGGGTCCATAAGGACACCAATTGAGGCGAATTTATGAAAATTTTGATAGCATACTGACCCTTCATCTCCACAACATAAAGCACACATATTGATTACTATAAAATGTAAAAGACGCTCTATTCGCTTTCAGTGTGCTCTAAAGTAGACACATAATAAAACTAATAATAATGTATATATAAATACTATATTAATAATGTACACACATTATAAAAGCTGAACACTCACAGGCAGTATAAGCTGGATTCATCATACTGGCAACACAACCAGCCTGTAGCACCCCTAATATAGAAACAGGGTACTCCGGTACATTGGGAATTATAATAGCAACTTTGTCATCGCTCCTTAGTTTTAATTTCTTGTGAAGAGAGGCAGCAAAGGTGACTGACATACGGTGGGTTTGGGCATATGTGTATCCATGACCTGTTAGTGCACACACCTGAAATGCAAACAGCCATTCTCAGGGTCGTTTTTATCTTAAGCCTACAGTAGATCCTATACTTAGATTTAGAATCCATAATATTTTATGTCAACAAAGACATTTATGAATGAAAACTTAACAAACACTGATAACAATAACAAGTTAACAGCAAAGTTTTCCCTAAAAACTAAAACACAAACTTCAACAACGCGTAATCTTACATGTGCAGCAAAAAATGTTTAAATTAGTATTCGAAAACGAACTAGAGATCAAAACCAAAAATTGTTTCGAGCTTCTGTGCTTTGCTTCGATGATACCAATGCCGCGACGTTAAATATTTTTCACCATTATTCCTTAGGGTTTGTAAACCCTTTGTATACAAAAAATATCCAGATTTTTTAATCAGAGTAATATTTTAAACGCGAAATATATCTGAAGTTGTGAGATGTTTGGGCTAAGACAACGTCAAGTGCTGAACATTTGAGTTGACATTAGGCAGACACTTTATAGATCAGGAATTACATATAAGCTACTTTATATGCAGGTGAATAGCGTTCAAACTTGCATGTAGAAGATTAATTTTACACCGTCTTTAAGGTTTGCATGACAAACACCAAAACTTAAAAACAGTGAGACATCTTCCTATTTGAAGTCATTTAAAAATAGCTCCAATATATCTTTTGACCAAGACACCCATCAAGGGGGTTATTCTAAGGGTTGTTCCATAATATGGCAGCTATCATTGAGAATAAGTCAATCTACCGTCAACAGACTGAGTTGGAGCATTCTAAAGCCCAGAGTCCACCAAAGCGGAAATGTGCGGAGATTTCCGAAGCGAAGATGTGCAGAGATATACGAAGCGGAGAAGAGAAGAGACGTTTTTCAGCTAGGGTGTCGACCGAAGATTTGTGCTGGCTAGAGCGGAATGAGCTGCGTGCGGTTAGCGTCGGATGTTTGTTGAGATGAATGCACTAGCTTACTTTACTTACTAGCGGCCCCGCTCACTGTAAGCCGCTCATATCTCATCTCGTCTTGTCACTGTATCCACTGAAGCTGACGAGATGTGTGAATACCGACGTTCTATTGATAGTTTAAAACACATCCCTTCTCTGCTCATCTCGTTTCTGCTTTGGTGGAGTCCAGCCCTTATACAATAAATTGTTTGCTTATCATTGTAAATGGGTGGTTATGGGTAACTTACGGTAGCAGTTTTATCAGGCCATCGGTCCAGATTCTGCCACACAAAATCATTGACAGTGCTATGGTTGTTTTCAATGTTTTTGTAGACCGAGGTTAGTATTTTACTGTCTGTACTTTTTAGTCGCAGGCCTGACTGCTTGGCAGTTCGGAGCAGGCGTAGTGTATGCCTCATGGATGACATTGTGGAGAAATCTGAAGAAACAAAACATTAGATATTATTTAGATTTTATTATTAGCTGGTATGGCGCAACTCATTAGCATTGCCATACAGTAAGGCAATGCAGCAAACGTCTAGGGGATGCTTCAGACTGGTATTAATATGAATCAGTTGAGCTACCTCGAGATTGTTTGCAACAGTCTGCAGTCTGCAACTGTTTCAATTTTTAATATTAGGTCTTATTTGTTTCTATTCTTTGTAATTTTCTTTGTTTATGTTGTACCAAATTATTAAAATAGTCTTATACATCATACTGATGCTATGATATGGATCAATGTTCATTATGTAACCAACTTTGAAGTAAAGAGAAAATCAATAACACCTTATTTCTTATTTGAAAGATAATAAAAACTATATTTATAGCTGTTTATAGTATAAAATTTGACTTGTCTAAGTGCTTATTTTGTAAGCCTAAAGAAATAAAGTTATTGAAATCTGAAACTTTACTAAAAAATAATCAACTGCCTTGTTGCTGGCACCAATAGTTCCAGGCCATGTTTGTACCACTGCAGAGCAAAGACCTACCTTGCTTTCTTCCAATATGGTTAATTATATCTCTATTATGTTCCATTTACTTGGAATTATTGAATTTACATGGAGTTATTGTTGGAAACTTTTCTTAGAGTGTCAGTTAAGTATTTTTTTTGTTTAGCTAGTTGTGGTTAAAAATATTTATTTCTCAAACTATTGTTCTATCAACTAGTATTTCAATTGTTTCAAATGTAAATACCTACTAGTTCTAATTTGTTTCTATTATTTGATTGTAATTTTCTTTGTTTATTTCTCAAAGAACTTAACAAGAATCATTTTAATTTAGTACTTAAATTCAAATTAATCTTTTTACAGCAGTAATAATTTTTAAAATGTAACTCAGTAAGTTTTTAATTATTTAACATTCCTTAGAAGTTATTTAGTTATTTATTCTTACTAACATTAAGTTTAACGATACATTAATATTTTGTACTTTGCTTCTCAGGTGGCTTTACTCTCTGCAGCCATTGTTGCCTAGGACAAATATCTATTGCCTTAACTATTAATTTGTAAACAAGAAGACTTTGGAAAAAAACATCATTTTGGAAGTTTGTTATGTAA
The DNA here is from genome assembly GCA_947859395.1 of Eupithecia insigniata. Lineage (NCBI taxonomy): Eukaryota > Metazoa > Arthropoda > Insecta > Lepidoptera > Geometridae > Eupithecia > Eupithecia insigniata. Next base: position 11,005,495 of record OX402007.1, on the reverse strand, counting down.
TTGTGCCCCCTCAAGACCGATGTTCCTATTTCCATAGTTGGTTCTTGGTTGACGCAAAGAAAATTACCTGAATTCTTAATAACTGTGTTTCTAAAATAAATAATAAAATTAATGATAGTTAAACAAACTCAACTCACTTCAAGTACCCCTCAGCTAAGCAGCCATTACACAACTGGTCTTCTGGTAATGAAAAGCAAAATACACTTATTATCAATTATCTCCTACATCACAAAACTTATGATACTCTTGATTGGACAGGCCCAAGCACCCACTACTTCAGATAATAACAATATCTGATAAAAATTGTTTAGAACTTTGCTCCAATGTTTACAAACTTTAGACTCTGGTACAGCAAGGTCGATTGAAACAGAAAATAAACATGATTTATGTAATGGCTATCAAACAATAATTCAAATTGAACTGTTCCATTTTGTTGTACCTACAATTTATTTAATATAGATAGGGTAAGGATGTACCTACATACTTCTAGCCATCCCTGCTTCTAGCACCAAGAATTACAAGAGATTGTGTAGTTGACTGATAGTAGAAAAACCTATACCTACCTACCTACTATAAAAATAAGTTACGATTGAAGTAAATTAAAAAAATTGCATCGTACATGTACATACCTAACATGAGGCAATCGGCAACTATAGGCACCAACTTGTTATTCGTCCAATGCCTACATATTTTACGTAAAGTAGTTATGACCGACGTAATCACTGTCTGTAGGTATGATGTTTCTAGTGAACCTTGGACTTTGCCTTTCACCTCCGTATTGGAACCGGTTGTCTAATACCAGCATCTCATTTGCAATTGTTTTGTTTGCCCTTATATTTGGTTAAAGAACCTTCGTTTGGACTATAACAGACGTGTTTTGTTCTGTGATACTTGGCACAGTCTATTTGTTTGTACTAGGTATTGTATTGTAGCAACAAACTAAAAGAAATCAGTTCCGAAAATCATGATAAAATCTAGCTAGAGTAAAGATGCGCGACTGCGAATTATCTGTCTAGTCGAATGATGAACGACTACTAATTTCCTTATTCGACTTGAATATTAGTAATATACTAATCTTCAAAGTCGAATGAAACTATTAATTAGTAATTACTAATGTCTCTGCGAATGGATCATTCATGGCTCCGATTCTACTTTGTTAGTCGACCGATGGTTTTGAGTGATGAATGAATTATTCGTCGCTCCTGCGGGGATTAAATGGAACAGATTAGTCACTAATTTTATCATTCTTGTGCGGTTGATAAGATGTGTAGTTTTTCAAGTATAATATTTTAGCTTTTAGTGTAAATATGGTTTTAGTGTAAATGTTAAGTGTGGTGGACAGCTGGTGAGTCTTATGTTGAATCCGGTAATGTAACTATTACAGATAACCAGCTATAGCACATATATACTCACAGCTCACTGTGAGTTCAATAATACCTTTTATATATTAACTTTGTTCAAATATTTTATGTTAAGGTGGTTCCCTGACCCAAACTAGCGCCGCCACCTATTTTATCGTATTATTTCGTTAAATAAACGAATTTTCAAAAATCCCGAAGACTCAGGCAGTCGAACGAACGACTCGCGATTACTAACCAAATTAGTTACTAATTTGCTTTAGTTATTCGAATCGTTCGAATGACTTGTCAAGTCGAATAATTCGAATGAAATTATTCACAGTCGCGCATCTTTAAGCTAGAGTATATAGAAAAGCGAGCATATGTATGTATGTATGTACGTCAAATTTATATTTATTTTCCTTTCTTCAGTGTTGCCAGTACAGTCGATTCAAAAGTAACCATATCAACCTATTTTCAATACACCATCAAACTATTGAGGTTATGTTTACGTGAGCTATGTGAGCGCGCTCAAAGCCGTTCCGTTAAACATAGCCCGATATCTGTTGTTAGCGTGCTAAAAGAATTCGGCGCTTTTAGCGCTGATAATTTCGTGAACGATAAACGGACCGCAGCCAATGCGTGCCCGGCTACACGCTCAAACATTTGTGCATGCATGATTGCACAAACCAGTTTGCGCAAGCAAGGTGAGCCCGGCCACACACTACATCTTGCTTGTGCAAACTGGTTTGAGCCCGGCCACACGCTCCATCTTGCTTGCGCAAACTGAGTTTGAGCATGCATAATTGCACAAATGTTTAATCGTGTAGCCGGGCTATTAGCATTCCTAGTACATCTCAATGAGGATCATAAAACTTGGAATAAAACCACTGGTATGATAGGTAGAGTAATCGCAAAACTTAACGAGCTCTGTGAACATAGGCACGGAAGCAATACTGCGCAAGTACAATCAAATAGAAAAGTAATATTTACCAACTAGCGACCCACCCGGGCTTCGGCTAGAAATCATTTTTATGGTGCTAATAGACACCTGTTGCAGCTGCAGTCCGCTGAAGTACCATTTTGAGGTTAAATTAAGACCTTCATTGTCTTCTTTTGTCATGAAACTCATGACATCAAACACCATAATCCATGTTTGACGACGCAGTACGTTAAACCGCATGCGAAGCATATTTAACGTTTAAGAGACACAGCTATTAACAGGGAATACAACACAAAATCGCAAGAAATTTCTTTGTTCTTGCGAATTTGTATTGTATTCCCTGATATTAGCTGTTCATCTTAAATGTTAAATATGCCTCGCGTGCGGTTTAACGTACTGCGTCGTCGTCAAACATGAAAAATGGTTTTCGATGTCATAAGTTATATGAGAAAAGAAGACAATGAAGGTCTTTATTCAACCTCAAAATGGTACTTCAGCGGACTGCAGCTGTAACAGGTGTGTCTTTATGCGCCATCAAAAGGATTTCTAGCCGAAGCCCGGGTGGGTCGCTAGTTGATAAATGTCACTTTTCTATTTGATTGTACTTGCGCAGTTTTGCTTCCGTGCCTAAGTTCACAGAGCTCATTAAGTTTTACGATCACTTCTACTACGATTGTTATCCGTGGTGTCCCCGTTCGTTTCTGAGTAGGTACTAGGTAGTTAGTTACGCAAGAATGATATGCATTGTCTGTCAGACAGATGGACATGGTCTCTTATGGTGTAGACTACACCGTGTAGTGTAGTCGTAGATAGAAAATTATAACGTGCAGACGAAATATTGTCTGTACTTATTTGATGAACAATAAACTGCTGAAGAATAGGAACGTTCTTTGAAGAGCCCCCGTAGATAACAAGGCAGGAACCAACGGCCTACCCAGCCACCTTAGGTATCCCACAATAACACAGAGTTTGTGATAAGGGTCATATTCATAAGCTATAATAACATAATACACAATACGATGACAATAGGTAGGATGCATCATCAAATCATTATCTATACTTATAATAAAACTGTAACAGGTTGTAACAGGTCCAATTCTGTACATTGAAGATATTTAGAAAAACATTTTTTGAGGGCACTCTATTATCGATACTGATGCCAAAAATGATTTTTTTTCCATCATGTCTGTTTGTCTGTCTGTATCTTGGCCGCGCATAGCTCCGAAACTACTAAACGTATTGAAATGAAACTTGGCAGGATTTGAGTTCATAGTACTAGGAAGGACATATTAGGATACATTTTATCCCGGATTTCAATAGGGTTCCCTTGGGAGAGGGGACGAAAGTAAAATTTCTTGGCTGCGCATAGCGCCGAAACTACTGAAGGTATTCAAATGAAATTTAGCATCATTTAAGTTCATATTACAAGAAAGGGCATAAAATACTTTTTATCCCGGAATTCAGAAGGATTCCCTTATGAGAGAAGAAGTGAAATTTTGTGCGTTGCAGGATGGCGCGCGGGCGCCCTTGCCCCGCGCGCCAGAGAGAGCGATAGCCCCCCATTGTAGGGGGCACTGGCAGTGGGGCCCCAGGCAGTGGGGGCCCAAGAAGTGAGGACCCCAGCAGTAGGGCCCCTCACGCAACCGGACCTTCCCAGTAGCCCCCCACAGTGGAGAGCACCGGCAGTGGGGCCCTGGAAGTGAGGGGCGCCGGCAGATGGCCCCCGAAGCCCACCCTCAGTAGCCCCCCGCAGTACCCCCTGCAGTGGGATCCACTCAGTAGGCCCCCTCAGTGGAGAGCACCGGCAATGGGGCCACCCGGCAGTTTGCCCCCGCAGTGGGCCCCCCACATTGCCCAGCAGTGGGACCCCCAGTAGCCCCCGTAGTGCCCCCCCGCGTAGTAGGGTAAAATTTATTGGTTGCGCATAGCACTGAAACTACTGAATGTATTCAAATGAAACTTGGCATGATTTAAGGTACTACGAGGAAGGTCATGTAATACTTTTTATCCTGGAATTCGTTAAGGTTCCCTTAGGAGTAACCTATGGAAGTAACATTTCTCGGCCTAAAATAGCTCAAAAACTACTGAATGGATTCGAATGATACCATGATTTGAGTTCATACTACGAGGAAGGACATAAAATACGAGTCCATACCCCAAAAGCTGGTTGGTACAAAGCTGTCGCTACCAATGATGTTGCCGTCGTCCTGGTAGATCAGCACTGTGACAGGCGGGACATTGTGCTGCGTACCCGAGATGACCGCTTGCAATGAATTGGCGAAACGCACCAGGCATTTGATGCTCTTCAGTCTCGACTCGCTTATTTACCTACTGTCGTGGCGAAGACGGATACAACTTTGATCTTCGACATGTAAATCCGAAAACTGACGAGACTGGACACTAAAAAGTTTCTGCAATGCAATTCTACGCCTAGATACATTTTACCAATAAGAGAAGGTTGCATTGTTCACCTGCAAAGGTTTCGAGGTTTGTTTAACCGTTTTCTGGTGGACACTTACGCCAAAATTTAAACGAAGCGTTTGTTATACATCAGAACAGAACTAATGAGAGAAGACTGCGCGCTGAGAATTATGTAGATCTGCGAGACGCCATGAATCAAGATAGAAATTGTGAACATTTAGGACGACTGGTGATTCTTCCTTCCAGTTTTAGAACTGAACAATAGATGTGCTCTATTCTCCAGTAGGTACTATCAAGCTTACTTTGAAGCGCATAATATACCTATGTAAGTGTGGAGCTGTGTGACGTCCATCAATTAAATCTAGGTGTATGTAAATCTATACTATACTACACTAATAAAAATAAGTAAGGTTTGTGTGGTTGTAGGGGGTAATCTCTGAAACTACTGAGCCAATTTTGTAAATTATTTTCCCTATTGAATTTGTTTAAACACGCATCGTTTAAACCACGTTATTTGAGAGTTTTATAGACTACTAAAAATGTTTACCGCCCTACGAAGTGGGCACGGGTCAGCTAGTTAATTAATAATTCAATTGTTTTTCAGTTAGATTCCTGAGTCTTTCACTCTGTGTAACAGATGGAGCCTATAAATTGAATTGAACCTTATTTGGAAGGAAGCAAGTGGTTCTCACTTATTGGCCATTTTTATATGGCTACGTACCAGAGGTGCCACCACGTGTATGTACATCCTAGACCTGACGGTGGCGAGCATGACAAACACCCAACACCATGGATTCCAAATCAGTGAGTAAAACCAAACAGCAGTTGGTTGGTGATAAAATACCTATAGCTATTGTCCCCCCTGGCTAGCATCCAGGTTTGAATCCTGCAAACAAATTTCTTTTCTTGGTTTGCTTTGTTAAAGAAAAGCTCATTAAACTGATTAGTTTGTATTTTTACAGGAATGTCATGTTCCAAACCCGGCAAAGGAGAGTTAAAAGGGAAAATATTGGATTTAATGGAATATATGAAGAAGAGGCAGTCAGGTAGGTTAATAATATTATTATGAAAGTCAGGTGGGTATGCTAAGTCACTACCAATTTTTAAGGATATGGTAAAGGAACACTATTTGTCCTGCTGACGCGATAAATACTCGTTAAACTACTGTACTTATAAAAACTACCCTAACTACTTGCTTACATCAGGTGACTACCTCTCGCGGGTGGTACTTCCACGTAGGTAGTCAAACTATTTAGTCCAACTGGTTTGACCACAAGGAATATCTACAAACGATAATAACGTTCAATATTCCGCAAGTAGAGATGGAATAAATGACTAATATTGTCCTTTTATCCCCGATAAATCTGCATAAATTGGGCATTTACTCAATACTTTGATCTTAAACTGTTTATAGATTTATTATTCAGGTAGCATCATAGTATTTAATTTGAGAATTTATAAGTATTGAATCGAGATTGACATAAAAAATGATAATTATTTTTATTCATTGCTATGTATAAGATTTGATTGGTTTGTTATTATTAGTTATTCTTGTGTAACCTGACTCTTGGGCGTTTTGGTTTTAACAAAATTCAACTGAAACTGAATTGTGCCATAGCATGATAGTTGATGGCACATTCTTAACAGTACCAGCTGGGAGGCCTACCAGTCAAGTGCTGACACTTTATTGTGTCGGCAAAGGCCATAATTACCACCCCTTCATGCATAGCTTTGATGCAGAGCACGCCTCGCTTTTTTACAGCGTATTTGGCAAGCGGCGGTCAAGAATGCATCATCACTGATTTCGGGCCTGCCCTTCAGGCAGCGCTTGTTTATAATACTCCCAAAATATTTAGAACTTTTATTATTATAGTTTAATTAGGTTTAGGTATTTTTAATTCTTTGAAAATGGAATCCATATTTGAAATAAATATAACCTACTTAAACATAGAAAATATGAGCAGATAATTTCTCCGTGGTAGGATTTTTTGCCAGATTTTTGGTCTACGCTTTACGCCATGTCTACGTTAGTGAAAGCGATTTACTAACTAAACAAATTCACTGTATTTATACAGATAAATTACTGAACTGTAACAGTTCCAATTCTGTAGGTACATTCTACGAATATTTATTCGTAGGGTACATTGAAGCTATTTTGAATAATTTTGTGTAAGGTTCCCTTGGAAGAGGGTATGGAAGTGAAATTTCTCGGCCTCGCATAGCGCCGAAACTACTTAATGAATTCGAATGAAACTAAGTATGATTTGAGATCATAATACTGCGAGAAAGGGCATAAAATACTTTTTATTCAGGAATTCTGAAGACTGCAGGTAGTGGACGTCACACTGAATCTCGCGTTGCTGAGACCTATACACAACGCGAAGCGCGTCTGACGACTGACTGTCAGCGTCATGCCTAATCTCGGGAAACCCATGGTATAAGAAAACGGGTATGCTCTTCCGAGACCCTACACGATGATCATGTGGGTGTTGACAGGCTACATCATCGTCGCCATCGGCGAATGAGAAGACGACTCTGTTTCCTGGTGTTACCAGTAGCGTACAATCGTAACTGCCCTAACTCCTGTATGAATCTGATAAAACTATGTGGTTTTGTATTCACCAATTATTTATCACATTGACTCGTGTTTAACTAACGCTGTTTTGAATGATCTAACAAATTTTGAAAGGAACAAGAGGTCCCTAGAAAACAAGGTATGCTCTTACGGGAGTGTCGCCAGGTGACGTCACTGTCCATTTGCCACTTCATTTCAACAAAATGTAGAAGATGGGAAACTAATGTGCTAAGAGTCAATTGAAAAATCAATAAAAAATGTCAATCGTCAATTAATTTGTTAGATCATTCAAAACAGCGTTAGTTAAACACGAGTCAATGTGATAAATAATTGGTGAATACAAAACCACATAGTTTTATCAGATTCATACAGGAGTTAGGGCAGTTACGATTGTACGCTACTGGTAACACCAGGAAACAGAGTCGTCTTCTCATTCGCCGATGGCGACGATGATGTAGCCTGTCAACACCCACATGATCATCGTGTAGGGTCTCGGAAGAGCATACCCGTTTTCTTATACCATGGGTTTCCCGAGATTAGGCATGACGCTGACAGTCAGTCGTCAGACGCGCTTCGCGTTGTGAAGTGAAATTTCTCGGCCTCGCATAGCGCCGAAACTACTTAATGAATTCGAATGAAACTAAGTATGATTTGAGATCATAATACTGCGAGAAAGGGCATAAAATACTTTTTATTCAGGAATTCTGAAGACTGCAGGTAGTGGACGTCACACTGAATCTCGCGTTGCTGAGACCTATACACAACGCGAAGCGCGTCTGACGACTGACTGTCAGCGTCATGCCTAATCTCGGGAAACCCATGGTATAAGAAAACGGGTATGCTCTTCCGAGACCCTACACGATGATCATGTGGGTGTTGACAGGCTACATCATCGTCGCCATCGGCGAATGAGAAGACGACTCTGTTTCCTGGTGTTACCAGTAGCGTACAATCGTAACTGCCCTAACTCCTGTATGAATCTGATAAAACTATGTGGTTTTGTATTCACCAATTATTTATCACATTGACTCGTGTTTAACTAACGCTGTTTTGAATGATCTAACAAATTAATTGACGATTGACATTTTTTATTGATTTTTCAATTGACTCTTAGCACATTAGTTTCCCATCTTCTACATTTTGTTGAAATGAAGTGGCAAATGGACAGTGACGTCACCTGGCGACACTCCCGTAAGAGCATACCTTGTTTTCTAGGGACCTCTTGTTCCTTTCAAAATTGTAATTGCATGCTATCTTATCACAAACAACCATCTTCGTTTAAACCTTACCAAATATTTCCTTCTTTAGGTAGGTACCTAGTTCTTCATGTCTAGTTACCACACTTGCTACCTACTTTTTTGATCTCGTCTTCTCATCTCCAAAGGATAGAAGAAAACATTTACGTACTGAATATTAAAATGTTACTGACTGCTTTAGTAATGTAGGTACTATTAAGATGGAAGAAAAAACGATCGAATATAATAATTAATATGCTTTTACTAAGTCAATAAGTACATCTATCATTCTATGTATAAAATATAACAGTAAACACAAGTAAGGTATCAGAAATAATTATCAGACCTTCATTCAGACGGCTAATATGAGTAGCTATATACTTTAAAAGCTTTACATACTATATAAACAAACAAAACCAACAAGAAAAGCTAGAATACAGTACAGTGCCAGTTACACACCCTAACGAGCTTGTCTATAAATTAATAGGAAGGAACTTAGGCTACTCCAGACCACCTTTAAGCCCCAGAGATGTGCTTAAGTTTGGCATTTGTCACAATTGGAGTTCCCAGGCCCATTACTCACGCACGGAAGCCGGCCATGGGGGGCTTATTTAGTGGGTCGTCGAAGCTTCTCTTCGACATCCCGACATAACCATATTGTACCCTATATGCAGAATGGTATCTGGTTGCAGAATTTTCCCCTCGAAAACAAAGACCACCATAAAGCTTCGCCCAAACCTACGCGTCAAACACGCGGGATGCGGGACGCGAAGCAGGAGCGTCAACAAAGCGGAGCTTTTCCTTGAAAAGTTCCCGCGTCTCGGTCGCGGAGGTGTGCAAGGCGCTATTGAATCGCCATTGCAGCGTCCGCCGCGCGGCTGATGCCTCCACTGCGCGTCCCGCACAGGGATGTTATACGGCCACTCAGAAATCCTTGTACCGAGCTGGCTGAATGCTGGTATTGCACACGAAAAACTAGTACCCCTGTGGTCCGCTGCCAACAGTAGCCTAGCTGAGCGTTGCACGTTACCACTACGCCACCTAGCATCATAAATAGTTCGATGAATAATGGTAACCATTTATCGAGACTGCTTGCAAAAGGAAATCTGATTTCTGATTGGAATGTTTTTTTTTCTTATGCATCTCTAAAATTTGGCGGTTATTCTGTATTATTGATGTATTTTTGTAGGTCAACGGCCAATCTTGGTATTTTTGCAAACCTACAAGGACCGAGTAGTTTTGGTACATTACCATGTACCAAAACTACTCGGTCCGTGACAAAACTAGTATGTATTCCAACAAGTTGGTACGTCTGACATCCCTGGTCCCACATCCCGCGTGTTTGACGCGTAGGTTTGGATAAATTGCACGTAGTTATTTATATAGCGCTAACAGAGAGACAGTGGGTTGTAGGCAAGTAGTGAGACATATTTTGTTGCATTTGGCACTAAGAACTAAGATACTATACTATAATAACAAAAAACATGTTCTAGGAAAACACAAAGTAATGTTTAACACATATGACAGATGTATTTAAATTGAAATATAACTTAAATAAAGGTGAACAAGTTAGAAGTACGAATTACACATCCTGTGTATAGAGGTGTTGCATTTCCATGAAAGAATATATTTTTGTACGAAAGAATAAACTTCCATGTAACAAGAACAAAAAAAAATATCTAAAAAAAACCCACATTGCCATGGCTACCTATCGTAAAAAATCTACTTGATTGACAAAGTTTTATGTTAATAAATTCCGTAAGCCACTTGGGATCTCAAAGAAATTTAATTAATATCCCAAATTATTGTTTTTTTTTTATTGACAAACTAATCCGATTGTCGAACAAATAATCATAATCCTTGATAATTCTTATGTGAGTTGTCGTTAGGTGAAATAATAAGACGGTTTCTTAAAAAAAAACGTCAATATTTTTCGATCAGATTGAAAAAGGGGTGCGGCTGTTTTCCTTCCGAATTACAGACTTACAAAATATTGACTTTCATTTGATATGACAGCAATTGAATTCCCTACAGACGACCTTGTCCACTTCTTAACTTGAACAATTCCTAAATCGTCTTGTTCTTTTCCTACATTTTCACTCCTTAAATCCTTTTATGATGAATTTGTAACTGTATTTTAGATTTTTTGGAAAACGCCTCATTTGTTTTACCAAAAGGTTTTCTGCACCAAATTACAAATAGATAAATTTTGAGTAAGAAAGGTACTAAACTCCTACCTCAAATACAAAAACAGATTTGAGCAAGTCTCAAGATTTTTTGACAGAACACAAAAAAAATGACATTTCAGACCTACTTAAATCTGATTTATCGAGTTTTTGGAGGGATACTCTTCATGTGATGTTTTCCTGTTTGAGATTTGGATTTGTACTGCACAGAATTTAGAAATTGACTAGTGGTGACTACATATTTGGCAGCTAAAGCGATATTAAAACTAAGAGTACACTACAAATAAAAAAACACAAAGAAAAAACTTAATATAACAGAATTATACCGTAATATTAGCTCATTTTACATTAAGCATTAGATAGTTATGTCCGTATGCATAATAGCTAACTCTTTGTTCTCTTTCACCTCATAATAATATGCCATTACTTTTGTAAATCGATCATAGATTGATAAACTAATAATTATCACCTCCATTCGTTCGCCGGAAGCCGCTCGCAAATTCAATTCGAGGGGCGTGCGAAAATCGGCCTGTATATCGCTATCTCTGTGTAGCAGATACACGTGCATGGAGTTGTTAAACTACGGGAATTCGAAAACAATGCGATTCTAACTAAAAATGCTGAATTGATTTCGAATGTTTGAAGAATTACAGTCACTATTATGAGTCGAAAGGTTACGTCAACCCAGTAATTTACTTGCAAATAAGTAAAAATCTTCATCCATAGCTAATCAGAAACTATCTTTCCTACCACACTCTTCTGCCGAGGTTTATCCAAATCCATTTCGGTAGTTTTTCTGCTCTATCACAAAAACTAAAAATCTGGAATTTATAACTAAATTTTATCGATCGTGTCGTTTTTACTAGAACGCTTCAACACAAGAATTCAAATAGTTTTCCTTAGAAAATTACCTTCATATGCACTTCAAAAGCCACATTAGTTTGATATCTCAGACTGTTCTGCAATGCAATGTGATGTTTCTAGAAATTTTGACACCTAACTTGTTTGATCAAAATATGAGTAACTTCCGGTAAGTTTTTGTAAAAAAACGACTGCCTTCATTAAACCGTTCTTATGAATTATAAAATGAGTTCTTTGTACTGAATACAAAGTACCGAATTGGCTTTAAAAACTAAGGCATTGATCAAGTCAATTTCGTTTCTCGCCCGAATCTTAAACCTTTTATTTCCTTTTCATTTCTTTCTTCACATTCCGAGCTTTTCGAATCTGTAAATATAGAATAAAATATTATAGCTAGTTCCGAAGACGTAGTTGGTAAAAACATATGCAATCATCATCATCATATCAGCCCGTACACGTCCACTGCAGGACACAGCCCTCCCCCATACGATGCCACAAATAGCGGTCCTGAGCCGCCTTCATCCATCGAATCCCCCGAGCGCTACGATGTCGTCGGTCCATCAATTGGATGTTCTCCCATGTAGGGGGGTTTTGCCATAATCACCACGCTTGGCAGGCGGATTGGTGTTGAAGAATACTCAGAAGGAAGCTGCTGCCCTTCTTCTGGTAGGTTCCCTTAGTCGGCTCTTACGACATCCACGGGTTGAGTTGGAGGGGTCGATATTCGTACGCCGCGACCCCACGGCTTATACGACGGCATATGCAATAAAATAGCTATAATCCGTAAGTGCTATAAGACAGTTTCTATCCAAGTGCCATGTGAGCGAAGCTGAGGGTAGAATATGATTATCCCTATAATTAATTATACTTATTATATTTATATTGGATTTCTTACGAGTCAAATTATGTAAAAAATATTCTTATATTAATTCATCATCATCAGCCCGTATACGTCAACTGCTGAACATATGCCTCCCCCAAATGACACCACGAATAGCGGTCCTGAGCCGCCAATGACCTCATTATTAGCGGTTGAACCAGCTGATCGCTAGACCAACGAGGCAGTCATTTGCATTATATATATTAATAAATAATGCTGGACAATTCACACAGTATTATCTAGCCCCAAGCTAAGCAGAGCTTGTGTTATGGGTACTAGATAACTGATATACTTAATAGGATATATTACATAAATACACTACATACTGTTGGCATTATAAACCCTCCACATAATAAAAGCTTATGAGGCGCTTTTTAGGAGGAGGCCTGCTTTCAGCTGTTAGCCTAGCTTAATAAAACTAGTTTTACCATTTTACTGCAGATTCCCGATATCTTCCTCGAAGAGCCGCTTCCCTCCCTTGAGTATCTTCTCATCAGCGTTGCCGTACTGTTGGGTGTATTTCTCCAACCGGCTCAACCATTGCGCCCAGTGCTCGCGCAGTTTCTCCGTAGTTAAGTGGTACGCGTCTGCCTGGAAATACATTAATGCGAATTAAAAATCGTCATAACACGTTCAGTGCCCATGAAGCACAAGGTGAAGTCCAGCCTATTAAAAAAAAATTGTTTCAAATAATATACATTACAATTATTGTGGCCTAATTGCCAACCTAAGTTTGTGAAAAACTTGTATTTTGGCAAGTAGTGCTCTTCCTTTGTTTGTCACAACTTTGTACTTATAACGGTGGGTTGTACTTGCAGTTATTGCAGTAGCAGTGCGGCGGCGCGCCCCTAAGCTGGACAGTGAATGGTTTAACCCTTTGGACGCCACGCCAAAAACACATTCTCGTGTTCTCAACGCCAAAGCAGAATCACTTTCTGACTTCAACGACGACGCCAACGTTTAGAATCTTTTGTAGAAAAGATTCTAAACGTCGGCGTCGTCGTTGGCACTGAGAGGTCGTCTGGTGATTTGTCATGTATAAGGTGACTATGGCGGTCAAAGAGTTAATGATGTATGCTATTGCTCTTTGATTTCTCTAAGATGAGAGTTCATACGACTCAGGTTGGAAAATAAAAGATTGTGCGTCACCGAGCTTACAGAATATTCGGGGGAATATTCGGCCGAATTCCCCCGAATATTCTCCCGAATTCTCCCGAAAGTTCTGCCGAATTCTTCCGATTATTCGGGGGAATTTACATTCTTCCGAATATTCTCCCGAATGTAATCGGCAGAATTCCCCCGAATATTTTTCTTCAGAATTTCTTCCGATTATTCTCCCGATTGGATTCGGGGGAATTCTGCCGAACATTCTCCCGAATTCCCCCGATTATTCGGAAGAAATTTAATGCACAATTTTTTTATTCTCAAATCTTTATCCATACTTAGCCTACGATATTAGTAGTTTTCCAGGATTCACCACGTGGAGGTGATGGATTCGAATCCCATTTTTGTCAGTCCGCTGAGAAAGTTCAATCTTTGTCTGAAGCTACTCCAGTACGTACAGCCACTGTCAATGCCTCCAGCACAAGCCTCAGAAAGTTCACCATTTTCCGCAGTCACCATTCAGGAAGCCACTGCCGTTACGCCAATTTTCGAGAAGGCTGCAAAGAGCTTGACAACTCTTAGTCGCCTACATAGCGAATGTTCCGCGACACTAGAACCGGAAGCTTACTTGGCAGAAAATCGAGTCCGAATGGGAAATATTTTTCTGAAATCATGGATGCAAGCTACTGGAGGCTTATAGGAAGATTCTGAACAAGTTGAAAATCCGGAACGTGCTCAACCAGAAGTTGCCGCTTCAGTCAATACAGTTGAAGCTCAGAAAGTCATCGTCGCCACAACTGATCCTGTCGTCATCGGTTCAACTGTTCCTGCTGTCATCGTTTCAACTGATTCTGCCATCGCCGCTTCAGCTGCTAGCTCATCGCACGCAAAGCGTCCAAAAGAGATTTCTGAAGCCATTAATAAGTTCATGGTTCACTCAAAGGAGGGTCAAAACCGAGCTAAAGAAGCGCTTGCTGCAAAAAAGCGTAAATTGGAAAGTTCCACCCAAAAGTAAATTTGCGTCACTCTGAGTATGGGACAGAATATTCCCTATTTTTCTTTCTTTGATATCGTTATATTTCCGCAACGAATGCGATGAAACAAAATTCATTAAAAAAATCCATTGAACGAACCAAAAAATAAACAAAAAATCCATTGAAGGTCCCCACAAAAATAAATAAAAACAAAAAAATTCAAAAAATTTCCGCAACGAATGCGATGACAAAAAAAAATAAAAAAATCCTTAACAGGAACAAAAAAAAATCCATTGAAGGAACCCAAAAAAATATAAAAATAAAAAATTCTTAAAAATTCCGCAACGAATGCGATGACAAAAAAAAAACCCTTAACAGGAACCAAAAAAAAAATCCTTAACAGGAACAAAAAAAAACAACCAAAAAGGGATTCGAAACCATCACCTCCACGTGGTGAATCCTGGAAAACTACTAATATCGTAGGGTAAGCATGGATAAAGATTTGAGAATAAAAAAATTGTCCATTAAATTTCTTAGGAATAATCGGGGGAATTCGGGAGAATGTTCGGCAGAATTCCCCCAAATCCAATCGGGAGGATAATAGGAAGAAATTCTGAAGAAAAATATTCGGGGGAATTCTGCCGATTACATTCGGGAGAATATTCGGAAGAATGAAAATTCCCCCGAATTCTGCCGATTGCATTCCCCCAAATATTCGGGAGAATATGATTCCGCCGAATAATCGGAAGAATTCGGCAGAATGTTCTGGAGAATTCGGTAGAATATTCGGGGGAATTCGGCCGAATATTCCCCCGAATATTCTGTAAGCTCGGTGACCCACTACCAAAATAAAAGCCCAAAAAAATTTTTTTATACAGAACATGATGCGATCGAGGCGCTTAATTACTCCTTCAACTTAGCTCGTGGATGTCGTAAAAGTCGATTATGGGAACCTACCAAAGGAAGGGCAGCAGCTTCTTTCTTTGTGATGACCGAAGTAACGCTGCGGGTGAAGGTCCGTCTGACATACAACCGAAACGAAGGAGGTTGCGGGTTGATTCCACATTGGGACTAAACGTTAGTACCATCGGCAGATATTTGTTCAGGATGTTTTATCTATCTATGTATCTGTCTATGTAGTGTACTCTATTAACTATATCAGTTATCTAGTACATACCCATTATTTGTTTATTATAAACATAGAATCTCCTTTATTCGAAGTCGGTTAAAATTTTACTTTAGGTACTGGTGGTGTAGTCTACTATTGTTAGCAATGACCAACAACGGGTAAACTGCCTGCATAATATTTTTTATATTGTGGTTTTATTTACATTGTGTGTAAGTACCTTGGATCCATCAGTGTAAGCGATGACTAACAATGCATCGCGCACATTAAGATGCTTGTAGTTGAGATCATTGCAAACAGCTCCAAAGTAAGCTGCCAACTGCACCGGGTTGTCGTAAGTAAGGGCTATCGACTTCCGAAGTTTGTCGGATTTCTTCCATTCTATGAGGGTAGGCTTGTCTCTGTAATGATAAAGGACCTGTTACTTGTATTCGGGCTGGTTTCCGCAACTAGGCCACAGGTGGGCTCTTTTTGTGTTTCGGGTGGGGGCCTGCTAGTCTCCATGAAAGTCAGCAGCTGATGTTGATACATGCATCCTTAGGCGTTCTCGATGTGTAGTGTAATGATAATGAATGATAAAGGAAATCCTACTAATATTATAAATCTCAAAGTTTGTATGGATGGATGTATGGATATTTGTTACTCTTTCACGCAAAAACTACGGAACCGATTAGGCTGAAATTTGGTATGGGTATAGTTTGGGATCTGGAATAACATATAGGCTATTTTTTATCCCGATAAAACGCGGGTGAAAGCGCGGGCAGCAGGATGGATATGTTTGTTTTCTTCACGGCAAAAGTACTGATCGGATATCAGGCTGAAAATTCTTGTACCAACATGTATAGATATTCTATTTCACGAAGGCTGGTGAACATTACTTGTAGTTGTGATGTGTATAGACACGCGGTTTTGTGTGCGTGACCGCAGGTAGCGTATATGTATATCATATCAGCCCATACCCGCCCACTGCTGGGCATAGGACTCCCCCATACAACGCCACAAACAGCGGTCCTTTGCCGCCTCCATCCATCCATCGTAGCGTATACAATTTATACACAATATAATGAAATACTTAGTATAATGAAATAACATTTAAGGCATAATGCATTACTTTTATTCTGATAAAAAATGTGGGAAACCAAGGGAATAAGCTAGTTTTACAATAAAGTCAGTCAAGATGTTTAAGAACAGAAATTCCAATCTTTTATTACCCTAGCCTTGAAGACTCCCCTTGACATTAGAGTAAAATCAGCGAATATTGTGATGTCATTGACACCTTTATCAGAAGTGCCGGCGATAAGTGATAAGATTGTGTGACGTTTTTGTAGTTATTTTCATTGGAATGCGAAGGAGGCGTTTGAAAACTACGCAATAATATGGCAATTACGTTGTTGTTTACGTTCAGAATATAATTATTTAACTCTCTGATCTTTTATTTTCAGATACAACTCGGATGTTATTTTTACTAAGAAAACATTTTCGTTCTTGCGTTTGTCCTTGCTGATAATTGTTTCAACTTCAAAACAAACCTAGCAGTCTTTCATCAATTGATGATAACATTAGAAATCAAATAATGATTATGACTGGGAGTACATTCAGATGACTGAATAATGATCGGATCCTGTTGACATTTTGGATAATGTAGCTCTAGATCTGCAATAACTGGCTAGCTGGGTATTTACTCAACATATACATAATATGTAAAAAAATCATTTAACTTACTCATAATCAGCAATAGCATCAAAGATCCCTCTATACTTTAGCACTGGATGCACAACATTGGACTCTATCGCTTTGGGAGAAGATATATGTTTCAGCACATCAGCTACCGAAGTCCACACACCTTCAACATCCTTCTCGATGCGGAGCTCAGACCGAGGCTGTGTGAAGTAGTTCTTGAGAGTACTGTGGAACTTGCTACCTAAGGCCATTTGGGCTGCAGAGAAAGGATACAGTAATATTAGTGTTCATGAACTAGGAGACTTCTAGTTGCGCTAAAATATACAGGTTTCTCATAGACCTAAGCACTAGATTAAAAACCTGTTGAGAGGAAGTAAACTATAAACAATAAAGACAATTTCATTTCAAGTATTTTCTGGTCATTCAAGTATTTTCTGGTCTCAAACAAAGAAGAGCTGCTTTAATGACTGCTACAAATAATAGGTACTTTATGTATTTATTTATTTTAAGGGATCTTTCAGAACAGATACATTATGTTCTTATTGAGTACATAATGTATTACAGAAATATGTAAACACATGTGATAACAAGTAGCCATTAACTAGTACATCTATACCCTGTATTAATAGTCTGGTAGAATGTTTTCAAGTTTCAAGGAGTAGGTATTACTCATTTTCTGAAATTATGCCAGAATATTCATTTCTAATAATGCAATTTTTATTTTCATGAAAAGGCCTATGAGTATTCTAATGATATTGCTGGTATAATCTTGGACTTCAACAGATAGACTCGGCCTAGTGTGAGATCCATAGGTAAAATCAGTCTCTATGCCCTCTACAGGCCACAATCTTAAAATGGTCATACCATAAAGTTAACTATACTTATCTAGTAGGTGCCTTATTTACTGTAACATATCTTTGCTGTAAATAAATATATGCATTTTTATGTTATGTTTATAAGACAAGCAAAATGTATCCTTTATACTCCATACATTATCGAAACAGGTTGAGAACAATTGAACAAACAAAACTTAGTCACTAATATGTTTACAGTTTTGAGATAAACTTTAACAATTGAACAAACAAAACTTAGTCACTTATATGTTTACAGTTTTGAGATAAACTTTGAACTTAACAATTGAAGTTTAAAATATTTTCTGATCATATTAAACCGCTGCTCCCATGGTGACTGACCAATTACATACAATATCAAGCCTGCATGGCCATTCATGAGTTAAGTATGTTAATATGCAGTAAAGTATTATTTGTACAATCAAGATAGGCTTAGGACCACAAATTCATCCCAGACAATGAGATCTAACTCTCACTCAAGTAAGGTTCTAGCTCAAATTGGTAAAACAAACTCACCTTCATAAAACCTATTGAACTCCTCCAATCCCATTTCAGCTATTCTCTCCTGCTTCCATTTCTCCAAAGCTTTTGCTGACTCCTCAGTCATAGTCTTATTCAGAATCAATGTCACTGAAGGGTACTGCTTCGCAAAATCATTGCGGTGTGGTTTGATTTGGAGAATCTTATCTTCGCTTGCATATCCTGGCTGTGCTGGTGAACTCTTTGTAGCGTTACACACTGATGATGTGCTCAAAGCTCTTACAGAATTATTCAGCAAGAGACCAACAAGGTTCCCGTTGGTTCTTGAGCTCTTCCACATTGTGGGCTTTATCACTTCAGACAGAGGGCTCAAAAAGCTCAAAGAGAGTGCATTTCGCATTGTGAACTTCGATGTGTGTTCAGGGTTCGCGTTGTTTTGATGAGAGTTATTCTTAGCTGCAAGAAAGTAGTGTTTGAAGCACGGCGCCAGTGAATGAATGTCATATGATTTGAATTGGCAAGATATGAGCCACACGTCGAATAATACGCAATACAACGAAACGGAAAGTAGATACTTCTGAACAAACAATAGCTAATTTTGTACCGTGAAAGAATTCATATAGGGTTATAAGTGACATGATACCTACTACTTATCGGATTACAGCGTATTACAATAGGTGTTTCATCATAAATGCAGCAATTTTAGAAAGTCAATGCAAACCAGTGACAAGGTTGCGGAAACCATACAAATCTACACTTACCAGCTTTCTGCAATTTCTTTTTTCTCTGTTTGTTGGTTTCCAACAAGGGCCCGAATAATTCTTTGTTTTCCTTGTTGTACAATTTTATTTTATCCGCCGGTTTCAAGATAGAAGCCTGGCGAATTATTTTGGTCCTCACGAATTCTTTCGATTTCTTTTCAACGGAAACTCTGCGACCGATTGTACTTATCGGCCGAAACATATCGTGCTAAGTATTAGTAAATAGCAAATGTAAATGCAAATCCCGAATTTCTATAGAAAATTGCAAGATTTTGAGAAATTCCGTTTTTTTTTTCCGAGAATAAACTCAAAGAGAATACAATACTGAAACTGACAGAATGAATGAACCTCTGGACTGAGTGAATGAAAAAAAAATGTCAGATATGGAATGAACCAGCCTTCATTCCACGGACTTCATTCCAAGAAAAGAAAGTGAACCATAGTTTCGAAGAGATAAAAACAGATGTCACTATGAGAAAAATATTCTAGTAGATAGATATGAGATAAGACTAAGATAAGACGTATCTAACATGCACAGTACAGTCACCGACAAAATCACCAAGTGAGGTGGATGTCAACGCAACGTTCTTTTTATTTTTCTAATGAGGGCTTTTCAATGCGAACTTAACAAAAAAAGTGGTTGCCATACATTATGATAGATGGCGCTGTTCTTACTAAACTGCTCTCTACAAAAGCGTTTCTGGGTCTAATAAAAACACGTTAAATGTCATCATTATCGACCGCCAAATTAAATTTAGGAGAAATTTCACATAATAAGGCCAAGTAGGGCAGGTGGCCTACCAGGTTCCTATTATCATCCAAATTAAGCGAATGGTGAATAAATTCTTCCGGTCCATATTTCCTAATGGATTGGCCAAACCAGAACCACACAGTAATGGCCATAATTAGAGCCTAGCACGAGCCAATAACGGTTTTTCGGCCACCTTTGTATAATGGGCATTCGTCAGGCGAAAAGCTATCATCGATCTAGCTTTATAATCAAGGCAAAGTTCATTTTAGACTCGGACAAGACAAGAGAAAGGAATTAGTAATAAAGGTAGTTTACTTACAGGAATTAATAGGTATTAATTTAAAAAAAAAATTTAAATAAATTAAATTAATTTTTCCCCTCTACCTACACTGTCTACAGCGACGATATTAAGTCAATGACTTAGAGCTTCTATAAAGAAAGAAAACTCATACGATAACAACCGACAAAGCCGAAATCACCACAACAACTCAGCAACATGCGTGCACTTTCAGGAAGTTGAGTCCGTTATTTTCATAGCCTCGCTTGGTAGCTTCCGTTCAGTCCCTTTTAAATACGGAAATGAGGTGATTTTTGTTAACGAAGCTGTATTTTTTAAGTTTTCAGTAAGTTTTCAGTTTTCGTGGTTTTGGATAGAAAGAAAATACTTTGAGAAATTCTTGCCTAAGCCAAGTAGGTTAGGTAGGTATAGGTGCCTAGAATCATAGATGAAGGATCTAGAATTAAAGTAAAGGAGTAAAGGTTCTCGAGTGCCGACCGCGATGCTATGCGAAACGAAGTGTGGGCAGACCTCCCACTCAGTGGACCGACGATATCGTAGCGGTCGCAGGGACTCGTTGGATTGAGGCGGCTTGGGACCGCTATTCGTGGTGTCGTTTGGGGGAGGCCTATGTTCAGCAGTGGACGTATACGGGCTGATGAAGGTACCTAATTAGACTTTAGACATATGTAGGTAAGTAACTACGTAGGTAGGTATGTTATATAGGTAGTCGTGGCGATGATCGCGACGCGAAGTAAGAATCAAGTAGTAATATATCTAGGTCTATGGAATCAACATCCCAAGGCCCAAACTCAACCCATAGATGTCGTTAGAGTCTACCGACCGAACCGTTTCATTTTTATAGGAACCGGGCATACGGGAACTCAGAGGCAGAGTAGCAGATTACTTCTGCATATTAATCCGCCTGCCAAGCGTGGTGGTTATGGCAAAACATTGGACGTAGATGTCCAGAGGATTTATAATATCAGAAATCTACCAGATGAGCTAGTAATTACGTACCTAACTATATTCCAGCCAAATTAAATGTAGAATGTTTGTAAACAAACCACCCGCTTAACACTTAACTTCACTCTATTGTCGCGTCTTCTCATAGGGAATTTACACTACTTGTCCATTTGTGATCCTTCCTTCAATAAATATTGCTTACTGTTGTTAAATGATATTGGGGAAATAAATATGAAGAACTTGAACAATGTATCCTGTAATATTTCACAAAGTAAATGGCGGACAGGTCAGTGTGTCCAGCATCACAAAGGTGATGCCAACATGCGGAATAAATAGGGTTGCGTTCTCATTTACTAACATTGATTTACAATTGTTTTTTTTTAATGTAAAATCAGTCCATAGGGCATGACCCTATGGACTCATTTTACTAGCTATTATGTCAATAAATAACATTTTTACTTTTTATTTATTTATTTAAATGAAAACCAGCATCACATACAAAATATAAGAAAAAAATAGTAGCAGAAGGCTAATAAAAGGTTTTCAAGAGTTTATTATTTAACTCGACGACGCTAAGCAAGTGAGTTTTAGTTTTTTGTGTCGTGGTTTGTATATATCGAGTTTGGCTAGTAGATATGGATGGGTAAGAACTTAATACCTAACTAGGTAGGGTAGATAGTACCTACCAATCCTACAATACATATAAATGAAATAGGTAGACCACAAATCGTAGGAGACAAGCAGCGTACTTACCTACTTCAGCTACCTATGTCCCCGTCGAAACTAAGGTACATTAGGGACAAATCTGGGGTTAAGTTTCACACCTACCTCTACCTAAGTACCTTAGTTTCCTACTACTAAATCATAACAATAATATTAAAACCGAGGAAGTCATACGCCAGTTAAGATAACTGCCTTTTACCATAACATTATAGCTTCATTAGCTTCCCTATCTGAATTCCTCGAATGATAATAATCTTGAGCGACCATTATCCAGGGCTGGACTCGGGAGCAGCCTCGTTATGGATATTTTATGGGCCAATTTCACCATGCTGAATAGCGAATACCGAAAATTAGGTAGCCTGTTACTCACCCTTCTGGGTAAACTACCTAGATGTAGGTGGGTATTTTCAAGTTAAGATACTGGTTTAGATTGTGCGAGCCCGTAGTGTGGATTTCGTTAAAATGATAAACTAAACTAATTCTAAAAGAATATGTTTTTATCCCGTCTTAGGTACGGTCGAAATAAATTGACAGCTATAAATTGTGTTTTTACTCTATGATTATCTGCTACTTCCAGGTACTTAATACAGGTACATACATAATAATTATAATATAGGTACCAAATTTAGCATATTATTAGGCATTGAAAAGGATTTAACCCCCTTTCCCTGCCATTCCGCGAACTTTTTGACCTCCTCTCGTATATAAGTTAATTAACATCTTTATCTGTTCTTAGTATGAAATACTTAAATGATTTATTATTATTATATTATACATATGTATAGAGTACAGGACACCAGTGCCAGTGGCGGCGGCGTAGCGTGAGCTGTACCCGAGGCGGATTTCTACCCTTCTTCTCTTTGAAGAGTGCTCTCTCGGGGTGCCAAGTGGCACCCTTCGGAGCTTGGTACCCGGGGCGGACCCTATAAAAAGACGTGAGAACAGGGTGAATTTTAGTTTAAGTATGGGCGCTTTGTTTATAAACATCTTACATCGAGTTTGGGTAATAAATAGGAATATTATGTCCGCACCCTTAAAACGTCCCTGTTATCATATTTATAGTGCCGCACAGTGTGGCATGCGTGTACGCATCCCAAACACTTTGACAAGCGCGTTGATTGCTGCAATTGGGTCGTCTTGGTTTGATTTCCTTGTTTTATGACTCCATTTAAATTACAGAACGTCAGTTTAATTTTGATGAATTTAAAGAATTTAGGTCATTTTTATGGGCTGTTAAAGTGGCAGGGTGGTTCTCACGCTCAGTTAGAAGTACCCAACTTACCTAAAGATTTAAACCTAGGTACGATTTGGTTTGGTTTTGTTGTATTGTATTGTAAAAAGTTCACAGAACTGTTAATTACCACCCTTAATTGGCATCCAATTCTGCTAATCAAGTGACAATCGTAGGTATCCTCAGTTCGCTTAGAATCTTAGATAAAAGAAACTCTGGCTAAATAGTGCGTGCAGTGCTATTTTCACTATACCTACCTAGGCTGGCCTCAGACATCCGGAATGTCTTTCTGAATTCAGAAAGCCCGGAATCAATACAGTTTATACATTCTGCACACACATTCTAATTTTTTCAGATTCTGAATTTATCAGATCGATCTGTAAAATGATACTGACGAGCGTTCTGAATTCCTGATCAGAATATTAAGATTCTGAATTCAGAACGCGCGTAATTCCATACATTTGAATAGAGTGGCGCACACATACTAGATTCTGATTAAAGCCAAAAGTAGTGCGATTAGCATTAATTCATCTTCCATAGTAGACGTATCCACGATCAATCTGAATTTTTAAGATACCTATGTGTGAGGCAAGGTGCCGGAATTCAGATTCTGAATTCAGAAAGACTTTCCGGAGGCCAGCCTAACACGAATTGAATGGAGCGATGATGGAATCATGACACTTTTGACGCGCTGTCTGTCCTCCATGCAGTTTCTTTCATCTAAGGTATTCCAAAATGTATCTTTCTTTGATTGACATAGTCTTCCATTGTCATTCTGAAGCGATTAGTTTATCAGAATAGCGGCCCAGGCTACAAACAGTTTTAAAATTTAAAAATATTGGATGAAATTACAGTTTAACAAAATCAAGATTATAAATGTTCCAAACATAGTACCTATTTCCCTGTAAATGAGAACAAATTATTGTAAGTTTAGTGCTCAATGAACCGAATTGATAACAAAATGTCAAAGGTTTGATAATAACAATGAATAAGGCTGTGCCACCGATAGGTATAATTTCTGAATAAAACTTTTGAAATGAAACAGAAGCTTATTGTTTTTAAATCAACATGGATGTTGATAAGAGATGACACTTTTTATTTATTAATAACTAGCTGCTGCCCGCAGCTTCGTACGCGCTTTTCATGTAGCCTATGCCCATCCCCGGGATACCATCTGCCTCCCTGCCAAATTTCATTAAGATCCGTTACAGACAGTCAGATAGAGTTACTTTCAAATTTATAATATTACTAGCTGCTGCGCGCGCCGTCTCCCTTGTTTTAGCGGGATAAAAAAATAAAAATAGCCTATATGTTATTCCAGGTCCCAATCTATACCCATACCAAATTTTAAGCCTAATCGGTTTAGTAGTTGTTGCGTGAAAGAGTAATAAATGTCCATACATCCATGCATACAAACTTTGACATTTATAATATTAGTAGGTGTACATAGGATATAATATAATAATGGGAATTTAAGCAGGATTGACAGTTATTTCATCGTCATCGGCAGCTCTTGTTTGCCCCACTTCTGGCCTCATAGGCCTTATATACATACAGATATGTTTATGCCATTCACCTCGGTCATGCGCTAGTCTGGACCAGGTATACCCCAGGTCTTTCAGAAGTTGTCGACCCATCGTGCCGTCGGACGTTCCCTGGTCCTACAGCCGTCTCTCGGCCACCAGTCAGTCAGTGCTTTGGTCCACATGCCATCATTCCGTCTGTGTCCTGTCCTGACCAACTCCATTACCTATTCTTTCACTAACATCTTGTAGGTAGATAGTCCGGTTACGGATTTCGGTGTTGGGACAAGTCCCTAACACCGAATCCATGAATCTGCGCAACGCTGTTTTTGCGCACAATTTTCTTAGTGAGCCGCCATGTATCAGCACCGTAGAATGACTATGACTTACGGATGGAATTATTTAAAGTATAATTATTTATGTGTAGAGGATTTAATAAAAATAATAATAAAGCAGGGCAGCTTGTGGCGAGCTGTTGGTGAGTAGCGACACCACGGGTATACCGAGTGCTCCCGGGGAAGTTCCTGGTTCTCGGCGGAGTGGTATCCCAAGAGAGCCAGATCCCCACCTCTTGCTTGCCTTCATTGGCCGGTCTGAGTGGAAACGCGAGGGATGCATCTTAGGATGTAGACTGGGGGGTGGAAGTGTCTAATGGCGTAATAACGAGGAAACCGCTCACGTGTCTTCGTCATGGCGAAATCGGGGCCGCACCTCTCGACACCCCTTAGTCGTTTGCACTGATGTTGTTCCTTTCCGGCATTTACGTCGACGTTTTGAGGAACCTATCTAGCATTTGGTAAGGCACCGTCTGCCGCTTGTAACAGTATTGAGAGTATATTTATGGCAGGCCTCCATATTCTCCCCCATAGCCCGATTACTCAAACCACCCACTCATCACAATAACATGGTTTTTTTAATACTTTCATTATATTTGTAATAGTTTCTACACCTGGCGGATATTATCTTGTGCAACCAAGGATGATGGCCGCTAAGCTTAGAGCATTAAGCCAGACCGGAGGCGACGCTCATAGGCGTACCCCTCTGCCAAATGTACGAGAGCGGCGGTCATACCCGTTATATAAAACTAGTTGCTGCTCGTCGGTCGGCCGCCAGTTGTCGGATTGCAATGCGCGCAGAATAAGCTCCGGTGAAAATGCCGAGTTGCAGTGTTTTTTGGTGCAAAAATAGGTCAGAAACTTCAAACCTACAAAAGGATTATTTTACATTTCACCTGTAAGTATTATTTTGTCCAAATACTATTAAATGTGCATTATTTAGCAAAAATACAAAAATATTCGCCTGTACTAAGGTGTTGCCAGTAATTTATACAGTGTAATATTCTGGGGAAGTTTCGTAGTTGAGTTAATACTAAAACTGAATATTTAATTTTACAATCATTATTATAATTTTCCTATTGTAATGAACCAATAATAATTATTATAGATTCGTGTGATTTTTAGGGAAATACTGCAATATCACCGCATTTATATGGGTATATTTCTAAAAAGCACAGATTTTAGAAAATACTTTTATTAGTTAATTTATTATGCATGTTTTAGATTATTATTACACTTTCTAGATGAATTATATTTTCAGTCGTCACTTTACCAAAAAAAATATCAGTTTCAACTTTAAGAATCTGGCAGGACATCAACGAATTTAGTGATGGAATGCACATTCACAAATATCGATAAATTGAACCTTCCCCCAAGAAACTTAGGATGAAATATGAAAAATATTTTTAGATTTACCATGATAAATTAGCAGTTTTGTAAGGGTAAGAGAGATCTAAACACTATCACCCATGTTATCAAATTATGACCTATGTTTTTTAGACAAAGTAGTTCAGTTTCGTGGGCACAGTCATCCCACAAAATATCAATTCAGAAATTATTACCCTCCGCTCTTTCGGTACTTGGGTAAAAATAATCAAGTGTTTCTGGTAAACTTTAGAGTTCATCGATAGTCGAATATCGATAATGTCAAGCACTAGCATATTTCATTATTGCTGCAATTGTTTTGTATACTGACAGACATCATTACGTGCATGACTGGTGAGTATGCGATTGTGTGCGTGTAGTTTAAGATTGTGTGCGATAATAATGTTGTGTGCGTTTATTAGAGATGAGTCCGGTATTCAATAACTAACTCAGTACCTGTTAGCATGGTCCTAAAATATCTAACGCTATTGTAAAATCCGCATACCGCTAGGGAATAACTGCGCAAAGCGAGCATCGCGCCTAACCGACCGTGAGCCATAACTACCCAACGCTTCAATAGCTATACTATCATCTACGCATAGGTACTAGCGGACCGTTCACCCGTAAAGTTATGTAGCTGCAACAAGTATTTGGTATTTCTAACCAAATCGGTTAGAAATATATTGGGTAGAAATCAGGATAGGTATAGAGTATTGTAACGTTATTGGGTACCAGTTGTTACTAGCGGTATTGAAACAAAATACCCAACTAATAACCGGTAGCCAAAATATCCAATAACTCCCATCCTTAGCGTTTATAGCGACGTGATTGAAAAGTCTATGTGTGTTACCTCACCCCCCGCTGAAATTTTTGCGTCCGACCGGAGGCGTGTGTCGCCTCCTGTCTGGCTTAATGCTCTAAGCCGCTATGTGTCTCTCGCCTTTAGATTAATTCTCATAAAGGGCCTCTGTGCTGTTGGTTTCGGCTCCACGCATGCCTCCCAAAGGACCGGGTCACTATATGGCCCTTGATCATGGAAACGAGAAACAGAGTTATAATAATAATTTTGTTTTGTTTTATACATTGTACTTGACCTATTTTTCAAATAACTCTTAAAATAAAAAGAGTCATCAAAACGTGTTCTATAGAGCCGGATCGCTAAATCTGAAAAAAAAATCTAAGTCTATGACTGTAACTGAAATGTGATCCTTCAATCTGATCTATCTATTTATGGGAAGACAGCTGCATTAGGAAGCGACATCTGACTCTATTTTTCTTGCCTGTCTCTTTATTTGTTCTACTTAGTGAAATATTGACAAATACCAGTATCAGGTAAATATATAAATATTGCCGCAACTGGACATGCGAGGTGAGACAGTTTGCGGGTTAACTATCAGTTATAAATAAATAGGGCTGTTACGATAGTGGACATTCGGTAATAGTCGGAAAAACTATTACTACCTAGCTTTACTAACTACCAGCATACCTAACTACCAGTATTTACAAACTACTAGCATTTACTAATTACCAGCATTTACTAACTACATTTACTAGCTACTACTAATACTGCTACTACTACTACTGCTGCTACTGCTACTACTAATAGCATTTACTAACTACCTAGCATTTACTAACTACCAGCTAGCATTTACACTACCATTTTTTTGGCCGAGGCCGAGATGCGATTGAAGTCATTAAAAACATAGTTTCTAAGTAGAACATCGAGGATAGAGATGCTGTAATGCTGAGAGCGTTTACACAAAACGAAAATACCGAATTTTAAATTTTCCGAAAACCTATTCCGATTATTATGCGGCTTGCATCACTACAATTTTGCGCTGTGTTTCGGGGAATTTGTTTGGCAGAATGTCGGTTATTTAGAATTAACTTTGCGTAATCGTAGTATAATGAGCTGTGCTACTCGTACGTGCTCTCGTTCAAGGGTGTGAATGACATTAGCCAGATAGCTTTTTACCCAGCAGTGTATCCAATTAGTTCGTTAGTTAAAAGAACTTTAAAACCTTACCTAACATTTTTTAGACACATAATATGATCTCCAAGATGATATATTATGTATATAATATTTGGAATATATAATTATATAGTCTAAAACATGTCTTTGTAAGCCTAAATACTTTTTTTTAGGTGATATTTCGGCACATACATAGATACATATTACAGATGTGTAAAGATAACAGGTGTCTATAAGTTCCCACTTATAGACATAAAATACAATTGCAAGAAACACAAATAATAATAACCAGCTAATATTCGCCTTTACCATCATCATCATCAGCCCATACACGTCCACTGCTGGACATAGGCCTCCCCCGTACGACGCCACAATTAGCGGTCCTGAGCCGCCTCCATCCATCGACTCCCTGCGACCGCTACGATGTCGTCGGTCCATCGAGTGGATGGTCTCCCATGTAGGGGGGGTTTTGCCATAATCACCACGCTTGGCAGGCGGATTGGTGATCGCAGTGTTGGTGTTTACCAGAATCAGAATCAATAACTTTATTTCTTTAGACTTACAAAATAAGCACTTAGACAAGTCAAATTGTATACTATAAACATAGTTATTATTATCAAATAAGAAATAAGGTGTTATTGATATTTTCTTCACTACAATTTTTTGTCCACTAGTGGAAGAAGTGAAAAACCATTACATTATATAGATTTAATAGGTAAAATTAATTAAATTTTTAAAATTATGAGTTCACTTGTATCTACTGTATTCATTAACTTATTTTTTATCCAATTTATATTTATCAAAGAAATACTTATTAAGTTTGGTTTTTAAAACTAGGGATGCTGCTATTGAAAATGTCATGGTCAAGCTCAGTATTCAGAAGATTAAATTTTTAATATTGCTGGATAATTCACACAGTACAATCTTTTTCTTTGGGTCAATGTAGAAAAAATGCTAAACTTTCTTTACAATTTCTGTTTTAAAAATCAACCCTAACCTAAGGAAAATCACACCCGGGCTTTATAATCCTTTTAGCCTACGAAATGATCCACGAAAGAAAATAGACATTCCCAAAAACATGGAAATTGCTCATATCTCTTGCATAATTTCGTCGTAAGACATCGTAAATCTCAGACAATCGCTGTGAACTGCACAGGCATGTATGAAGAAGGGATATGTAGGTTAGAGCTAGACAGCATAGTCACTTCTATGAAAAAATAATATTTTGTTCAGATCCCGCCTTTTATCTTCATGAGCATGAGCTGCCCATGCATTATAATATTACTAGCGACCCGTCCTAGCTTCGCACGGGTGCAAATTATACATATAAACCTTCCTCTTGAGTCACTTTATCTATTAAAACAGCAGCAGAATCCGTTGCGTGGTTTTAAAGACCTAAGCATATATGTATATAGGTACAGACAGACATGCAGCGTGAAGCGACTTTGTTTTACACTATGTTGTGATTATATAGCTTTCTGCGACCGATGTGGTCCAGCGGACGGAGGTCCGCTTGCGACGCAAGAGGTTGAGGATTCGATTCCCGCCTTGAGACAAATGTTTGTACGATCTGTAAATATTTGTTCCGGGTGTTCTGGGTATTTTCCTTGTATTATAAAAAAAACTATCTTCATATGTATGTATCGTATGATGTACATATATGAGTCATCTAGTGCCCATAACACAAGCTCTGCTTAGCTTGGGGCTAGAATCAGTAGATGATGCTGTGTTGATTATCTAGCATTATTCATTAATTTATTAGCTTGGGGCTAGATCAGGGTTGGCGAACCTTTTTGAACCAACGTGCCATTTTTTTTCTAAAAAAGAAATCGGAGGCAATAGAATTGCCACTAAATAATATTGACCAAGTGATTATTGGGTAGAAAAATAACAAAACTAAATACCTACTGACAATTCAAAATACTTTATCGACTGCCAAAAAAAAACATTTTGCATTTTATACGTGTAATTTAAATTTAAGTTACATACATTAGTGTGATTTCTGTTGTTGCAGTTTAGATGACAAATACATTAGGGTTGTAAGATGTTACTTTTAGCAGAATGCATACTGAACTGGGCCCGTACTCGTAAAAACGAAATCGAAGTTTCTGATAATTTTTCGTGCAAACGCTAATCTTATGCAAGCGACATAAGAGTTGGTTTTGCATGAAAACGAAAAAGAAACTTCGATTTTCCTTTTCCTAGTAGGCCCCCTGGAGTCATCTGCTCAACGGTATCTAACGTCTTATTTTTCATCTCTGAAAATATTGACTGGCAGGCATAGGTAGATGAAAATTAGGTTAAATTGCATGAGCAAGCTTCTTCAAACAGGAGTAATATGGAATCGAATTCCATATTCACTAAACTTAGTTACTGGTATTTTTACTTAGATTACCTGTCTAATCTTTCGCAAATAAATAAATGAACTATGTATGAACTATAAATCTTTCGATTTAATTTATTCTGTTTCCTTGTTTCAATAAATTTTTTAATCCATTTTGAACTAAAGAAGTCGCCACGGAAGCAACGGCAAACCGTTCCTTCCGTGGCGTGCCCTTAATATTGTGTCGCGTGCCATCAACGGCACGCGTGCCATTGGTTCGCCATCCCTGGGCTAGATGATGCTGTGTAGATTGTCCATTTTTGTGACATTATTTATTTTGATTGGTTTTAATATGTATACCTTCTCTTTATATTAATTTGTTATGTCCTTTCCATGATCACGGGCCATATAGTGACCCGGTCCTTTGGGAGGCATGCATGGAGCCGAAGCCAACAGCACAGAGGCCCTTTATGAGAATTAATCTAAAGGCATTTTTTTGTTATATTATATTAATTTGTTATGTTATTATTATTACTAAAGACGGCCATATCGCTAGATTTATCCCTCCTCCTTGCGTCGATATCCTCAGTGCTGAGGGTCGGGACCTTTATGTAGGACCTTGGAATGCCCATCGGGATCTGTTTTCTGCAGCTCGCATATAGCTTCGCTCACGTTGGCTTTCAGTATTGAGCGGATTTGGTCACACCAACGCATAACGCACCGTCCTCGAGGACTCTGCGAAGACATACGGTGGAGAGGCTGGTCTTGATGTTAAGCTCCTTCAGAATGGATACGTTGGTGCAGTGCGCAGTCCACGGTATTCGAAGCATCTTGCACCATCACCACATCTCAAAGGCATCAATACGCGCTCGGTCAACTTTTTTGAAGGTCCAAGTTTCAGCTCCGTAAGGAAGATTGAGAACACTAGGCAGGTCACCAACTTACGTTTGGACATGTTCCTATCAGGCCATAGCTGGTCCAGCTGTGACATGGCGTTCTTTGCCATCGCGATCCGCTTGCGATTACCAGTTTTTTTTTTCTTTTCTTTCACTGCCCAACCTCGGCAGTGAGACGGCGGCGGCGCGCGTCTGGCCGATAATGTGGAACGTTGAACTAATTTATTAAAGACTATAAAACGCGCTAAGCCAACTCTTACTCCTAATAAAGATGCAGTTTCGCTGTGGTGCAAGGAAAATAAATTGAATAAAAAATGTGAAGGGAAGGAAATAATTGTAAAGATGCAAACCATTGCGTCTTTACGATTATTGTTTATATTTCCTATTCAAGAAATCGAACTTTCT
This sequence comes from Eupithecia insigniata, assembly GCA_947859395.1. Taxonomy (NCBI): domain Eukaryota; kingdom Metazoa; phylum Arthropoda; class Insecta; order Lepidoptera; family Geometridae; genus Eupithecia; species Eupithecia insigniata. The sequence goes on along the minus strand of OX402007.1, from coordinate 10,973,314 downwards.
GATTACACGCTTGTGATCGAAAAATTTAATTTCTTCGTTGCGTCTTGACTACATATAGGTAGGTAGATAGAAAGAAAGAAGAATTAAAATAATTCTTGCCATAAGTGTGCAATGCAATTATAGGAAGACACATATCTACATATATGAAGACGTCGGCTTATGTAGGTAAAGCTCTTACCTGCCCTTGGCTCTACATTTTTTTTAAAACCCTTAGGGCACCTGTTGGTGTGCAGCCCATCACAGACGTAGCTATAATATATATTAATATAAATCATAGCAAGGCATAGCGTGATATGTTCTCTACCGAGTGACCGCACACGCAGCTATACTTTATTTTCTATGACGTCACCAAGCTATACTGTCATTGCTTGTATTGCTTGCTTTATAGCACGGTATATTACTATATGAGAGATAGAGAGAAAGAGGTTTTCAGAAAATGTACAATGCCAGTTTTAAGATACTTAAAGCCAGAAAAAAAGGTAAGAACCTCTCGTTTGTTTTCGATGTCCGAACTGAAGGTCAGAAGCCTACCAACCAGGACAATAACAGTGAAAAAGTAAAACCAACGATTATTTCCCTGAGACCTTTGTTTCCATGTCAAGCCGCTCTTAGCTCCAACTTGCGCCAATCTAGGAAGTACTTTAGCTCCACTGACCTCTTTCAGCATCGTAAAGCCTGAGGTACCTACTGCCCTGAATTACGACATTGTCGTTTACGACCCTTTTGTTGACGAGCGCTGACGGACTATGGTGTGAAAGAATTTGAACTTTATACCAGTTTATTACGAGTTAAGTCGGACTTGGGAATTTGTAACAATATTTGAGGACTTTAAACTTTATGTCTGTACCTACCTAACTTTTGAATTTAGGAATGATTCAGGAATAAAGTTAGAACTGAGCTTTCCTAGGGACGAGGAAAATTTACCTCGTCCCTGGCCTTTTCATTTATCTTTGTTGCTAATGAAATACCTATTAGGTATTATGGGTTATTGCATCCGTAATTTTGAACTGATTTTTTCTCATCATATTATAAATGTCAAAGTTTGTGAGCTATGAAGCTGAAATTTGGTATGGGTATAGTTTAGGACCTGGAATAACATATAGGCTATTTATTTATCCCAATAAAACGTGGGCGAAGGCGCGGGCAGCAGTTAGTTACTTTATAAACCCTTTTTTGCCAACTGCTGTGACTCTCGATGCTGTGACTCAACAACTGGACCAACCAATGTTGTATGTCAGGCAAAACCATTCAACACTTTTTAATTCCTATTACAAAATGATGCCATGTTCCAATTACACTAAACACATTTGCTCTATTAGCATTGAAAGGTCCAAGGGTCCACAATGGGTATTTAAAACCCGCCAAATTGCTGATCTCCATATCCTTGACTCTATAATCCTATTTAACACATTAGCTGTCCACTGTTCCGATTAAACATTAGATAACCCAATTAAGCGCAAATTCGTTTTTAAGTTTGTCTCATACTAATTTATAATGTTTACGTAGCAGTTGCGTGTAGAAAAATAGACGAATTGTTTGTTTCTAACGTCAGCTTACCGCGACTATCGCTGGGGTAACTGTATCTTGAGTGGAGACCGCGACTCAGCGAACCTAGTGTAGGAAGGCCCTCTGGCCAGGTGGGATGACGATCTGCTAAAGTATGAAGGCAGATGCGGGATACAGCAAGCTGAAGACCTGTCTTCAGCTTGCTAGAAAGCTTGCTAAAGCGCCCTGGCGCTTTAGCGCTCATTAAGGAAGACATATGTATGTACCTACCTACGTCTTCTCTTATGAGCATAGTTTACTACATGGTCTATGCTGATGATGATGACTGTTGCTAAGTCCTGCCATTATTTCATTGAAACAACAACTCTGTCTACAAATAAGATGCTGAACGCAGATGTCAAGCACCTTAAATCCTCCTAACAATGTGTTAGGCTGGTTAGGGCCTGGAAGGAGAAACGTCATCACCATCATCATATCAGTCCATAGGCCCTCTGCTGGACATAGGCATCCCCATACGACGCGACGCCACAAATACCGGTTCTGAGCCGCCTCTATCCATCGACTCCCTACCACCGCTACGCTGTAGTCGGTCCATCTGTTTATTTCTGCGAGCTATATGACCTGCCCACTGCCACTTCAGCCTACTAATTCTGAGAGCTATTTTAGTGACTTTAGTTCTTCTACGGATTTCCGTATTCCGGATTCTGTCACTTAGAGAAACACCAAGCATAGCTCTCTCCATAGTCCGCTGAATGACCATGAGCTTATGAGGATAATGTACCTAACTCCAATAAGTACACTCCTAATTCAGATATATCATATCACCCTCATTAACACGATTAAAAAGTCAGTTTTCAGTTGCATGGCCGTGGCGGCGGCCTAGCGTGGGTTGGTGTACCCGGTGCGATTTTCTACCAATAACCCCCCCGCTCTGCCGCTCAAACAGCTCCTGCCCCCCCCCCCCCCCCCCCTTACGTGCTGTGACTGTTTGCATGTGATAAGGCACTTTAAGCACTTATTCTACAGTCCACAACGTAGAGCATAATCATCTGATGTTAAAGTACTGCCAAGTGCCCCTACTTTATAGAAGTAGATAAACAATAACTCTGTGATGAAACCGGCTCGTAAACATCCATCACAATAATGTCAAGCCCATAAAACTATGACAGCATCATCGTTCACTAATTTGTGTGTAACACCCAACCTACTGGATACTTGAGCTGTTGTGTTGAGAGCCCTTGAGAATGATAGAATGGTGTCAAAAAGGCTGTAGGTAGATATACCAAACCAAAGCTGGTAAAAATTTGAAAATAAAACCGGTTAAATGTGAGTTAGATTTGCATACGAAGGGTTCCGTAGGTACTAAATATATAAGGAAGTTATAGAAAGGTAGGTATAGAATCAGCAAACAGCAATCAAGTTCTTTAGTGTCACTGGAAGCTCTTTAGTTAGTATGTCAGAAATGGGAGTAGGTATTTTTTACCTGTTTGGGACATCTTTCACATTTTTTAAAATTTGATATTCATTATTTGTTGTTAGATCAGCTAAAGTATCAATTACTCACTTACTGATAATTTCAAATTTAATTCATTACGGTTTATGAGACACAGACCGCTTACATATAGATGGGCAGAAAGCGGAGGATCAGTCCTGTCCAGACCTATTACCCTTTGGCTTTGGATACGGAACCCTCAAAAGAGTTCGACAAATGCAAATATGTATAGGGCATGAAACGTATAAAATATTTAACGTTCAATGTTATGTTGATTGGAAAAATCCAAAATACAATGGTCATGGTAACAAATAAATTAAAGCATCACAAAGAGGTCTAAACTCCGATTCAAAAAACCGGATATTTTTGTATAGGTACCTACAAAACCCATGCAATATTGGTGGAAAATATTTAACGACATTGGTATTATTCGGTATCATCGAAGCAAAGCACAGAAGATCGAAATAATTCTTGGTTGAAAGTTTTCATTCATAAGTTAATTGACCTCTCTTTCGTTTTCGAATTGAAATTTAAAAATGTTTTGCTACATAGTGAAATTATGCGTTTGTCGAAGTTTTTGTTTTAGATTTTAGTGATAACTTTGTTGTTACGAGTAGGTACCTTGTTGTTTTCTGTTATTGTTATCAGTTTTTGTTAAATATGAATTCTTAAATGTCTTTGTTGACATAAAATTTCTTGTACTATAAACAAAAAAATATATACGTAGATACCTACATTCACCCAATACAACGCCAGTTATCAAAAAAATTTGGAGGTGAAAGACAAATTTATCGTCTCAAAAGCTTTTATGATTCAATCTAAAAGCCATTAAACATCAAGCGACAAAATAAAACAATAGAAATAGAGATTTATCCACTCAGCAATAAAAAAAAGTCGGCCTATAAATCACCTCATTAAAGAACTGACAATCCCAAGCTTTAAATAGGTCACAAGAGAATAATCTATTTATTAAGGGAGCGGTAAAAGACTGGGTAATGTTGTTTTAAACACAGAGATGCCAGTGTAGCAGTTCTGCGAAGTTTTTTGTAGATATGCGGCAGTATTCTTTTGATGAACTCTTTCTTCTGTACGGCCGCAAGTCGAGTGTTGAGTAATTCGTTGTACTATTAGGGATACCAACTTCATGAAATCCTCAAGGAATTTTGTGTAAGGCACTTATTTGCTACTAAGTACCTAGTAGTACCTACTTAACTTAAGTAAATAGTATTTTAATATTTAATTTATAATGTAATCCAACTGCGGTAAATTTGACTGCATCATCAGTCCGTATACGTCCACAACTGAACATAGGCCCCCCAAAACCACACCACGCCACAAGTAGCGGTCGTGAACCGCCACATTTTACATAAAATAGTAAAAAAAACTTATGCTAAAATAAGGCCAATTATAGGACAATCCTACTAAATTATAAATGTCGTAAGTTTGAATGAATGGAAGTATGGATATTTGTTACTCTTTCTTGCAAAAAGTTCTAAACCGATTAGGCTGAAATTGGGTATGGGTATATTTTGGGTCCTGGATTAACATATAGGCTTTTTTTATCCCGATAAAACGTGGACGAAGGCGCGGGCCGCAGCTAGTACTTAAATATGTACATACTATTTATATATGTTTACGATATTCATATAGGAGGGCTTTAGAAAGTATTTTTGAGTAACGACAACAAACCTTAATAAATTTAGCAGCAAGCGTGTTTCTTTTCCTTTTCTCGAAGAATAAAACAAAAAATAAACCAAATTGCCAGATCAAGTAAAGTTGACTCGGGTTCGTACCTAATCGAATACATTTGCAAATCAGTCCGAGACCCGTGGAACTAACCGCAAACCCGCAGAGGTCAGCCAGTTTCTACTCCACAAAGGAGACACCACGACAGATTGTTTAGATTCTCAACTGTCTGAGAAAAACATATAGTATAATATGAATAAAAAAAATTTAGTGTTTTATATATTTTTTTAATTAGAATTATACAGAGTCACAAAGTACACAGCTGCCGTCCTCTAACTAGAAAGCTGTTACCTCAAAACGTAGTTTTCGACAAATCGTCAAAAAAACGTTTGAACACATCGGTTGAGATTTATTTGTTTCACATATTTTATATCCTATTTAATGAAAAACTTATTGCACTGAGCAGTTAATGTATTTTAACCCACTAATTAGCAATACAATTATGGATTAGTTGTTTTCAACTTAATTATATCTCCGGAACTATTTGGAATTTTGGAATGGTTGTTAGACGGAAAGAAAGAAAATGTTAAACTGTATCCGTTTCGACAAAAAAAAGCCATTTGAGGGTTAACGACACAGCGTCTTTAAATAATGAAGTGGGTATTAAAAGTATGGAATTAGAGCGAAGGATAATATGGGAAAATGATGGAATAGCATTATGATGTCGACTGACAGAGGCCTTCAAATACCCTTTTTTGTCTTTGTTTTGCTACAGAACGTCGAAAAACCTAAGCTTGGATAAAAAGGTAAAATTAACTGACGAGGACTTACATTTTATTCTCCTAAATGTGTGAATAGCCTACCTGAGCTATGGATAACTTATTTCACAATTCAATAAAAAAAAAAAGTCTATGACCCCGCTTATAAAACTAAATTACTCAGTGACGTCAAATTATTTCCTTATGCGATTAGTTGCATGAAACACATACATACGTTACGCTTCAAGGGTTTCTACTTAAAAGTCACGGAAACAATAAACAAAATATAGAATAAAATGGATTTAAGATTTTTAATAAAAATACATTACTTTTTTCTACATATCAATTTTTAGAATTGCCTAATTATGTGTACACTCGACTGACGAGTCCATTGTATTGCGCCGCACAATTTTGTTGTAGCTCATTTTATTAGTCATTAGGTCATTACATTACATTACACTGGAAAATAAATGATATTCTATTCTAGTCTATTTTCCCGTGTTCATTACTAAATTTATAACTCTGTCGTGTGTATGCCATCCCTATTTATGTAAGCCAACTAAGTCGACCGACGACCCCTAGGGTGTAGTACAATAATGTTCATCACACAGGATCCCCTGATGCGATGTGGGTTCGACCCATCGCAGTTCCTGTCTTACTACTTATACCTACATCACATGATCCACTTATTTTATAAACTGACCTGCCAATTGGTGAAAAAATATTATTTTAGTTCGGCTAGGTATCATATTTTTGGTACCTAGCTTATGAAATTTTGCAAGCATATATGTATAACGATGATATTATGATATTTGACGTATTTAGTAAGTATTATGCTGTAGCATGGTTGGTTTGTAAGGTGAGATGTACTCTGATACATAATACATATATACCTACCTACTGATAACATTTTAGCGGTCGCGGGAACTCGGTGCAGGCGGCTCAGTATCGCTATATTCTGATGTGTCGAGTGTCGCTTTGGGGAAGACCTATGGAATCCAAAGTCCTGCCTCAAAGTGACGCCAAATGAACGTCGATAATAAATATACCTAAGAACAAATGTTTATAAAATGGGAAAATTTAAGATCTCCTGCTTTTGGAACCGCGTTTGGATTACGTTATATTTCGTTGTTTAATGTAAACTTTTAGTAATTTCATGTTCTATCTAAAAGGTAAGTTCAAAATACCAAGGTCCGGCTGCTCCTGCAAAGATCAACAGGTCCAGTAAGCCAACAGTCAATAGCCGCCCACGCGGCATTTTATGACTCAATCTATCTAAAAATTCTGTTTGTCCAACCTCTATAAAGATCAATGGTTTACGGCCTCAGTGCGTGAGAGCGGGCATAGTAAATGGAGTCGCAGAAATCCAGTGCCAGAAATAAAACCGGCTAAGTGCGAATAACACTCGCACAAGATAACCCAGATGCGTAAACAATAAACAAATACAAGCTTTTATATAATCTAGGTCGAAAGTGCTTGGGAAGACAAATCTCAAGACAAATCAAAGTTTTGTTTAGGAATTCTTATGGCCACCTTCGGTTTCCATCATCAGGCCAGCTCGATGGTACCATGACATTGCATTGTCACCGAACCTACATAAGTATACCTACCAAATTTCATCTCGTTCGGTAGAGTATGGTCTGGTCTAAAATTGAGTTATCAATGATTGGGCCGGATTTTGCTCCAGTTATAACACATAACAGGCTAAATGTTTCTGAGTCGCTTCTTTACTTTAGTCTACATACCGAAGCGACAGAAATAAGAAATATCACTTTATTTCCATGTCAGTGTTTAATTTAGAGAATTTGACCTTTTCTAAGTGTAGAATAGAATAGAATAGAAATACTCTTTATTGCACACCAAGATAGAATAACAAGACAGGAAAACACAAACACAGAAATAGTTGCACAATGGGCGGCCTTATCGCTAATAGCGATTTCTTCCAGCCAACCTTTGGATGGACACGTAATTATTGTATAGGTATGCGGTGGCGTATTAAATATTATTGTATAGGTACTATACAGAAAATACATAAACAATTACTGATATATAAATGTAAATAAATATCTACTAAAGTTAAAGACATTGTTGTATTTAAGGAAATAAATAATTTTTGATTTTGTTGATTTTATCTTGCCAGATGACACACTGTTAAAATAAACTGAGCCGACGCTGTGTGCTTTTACCCAGATTGATGAATCACCGATTGTAGATTTATATAAACTCAAGCTTGCGAGAAACTATCGTATTTTAGGAAACAGCTGGTAGATGTTTAGTGAAATTGTTACAAGTCGTGAATGAACCATTAGAACAATGGTTCAACGGTCCCAATTACAGTTTTCAGAGCTCAAGTTGTTATGGGTTTTTCTATATAACGAACTTTGGTAAAGAAGAAGACGGAATACGTGTAGGTCATATTCTAGAGCGGAGTCTTATCAGATTTCAAGACAAAATATGCTTCAGCATCAGATCGGCCCATACATGTCATAGGACTTAGGACTCCCCCATACGATGCCACAAATAGCGTTCCTGACCCGCATTTATACTAAACACAAACAATCGCTTGATCCGTGTCGACTCCGGGTTAGAATGCGGTCTTACTCTTTTCTTACGAAAATAGAATTTACTTAGATCGTAAATTATGACTATTTTCACAGCCCAGAGGCGATGCAGAATCAAATTACGCCCATTTGCAACATATCGCGCAGGCAATTTATATTCCACTGCATTTTATATCGACATTTTGCTTCGGATACGCCATTAAATTGTATACGACGCATGTGAATCCGTCACAGCAAGATGTTGCCAATATGTTAAGGGAATTTACTGGGTACTTTTAATTAAAAGCTCGACTTCACACATTTTTTTTAACAAGGTTAGCTAACAGGGCAAGTGGAATATCTACTTGCCCTGTTAGTTTGTATGGGACCAGTATTGCCAATGAATTTTAGACCAGGTATCCTCAACCGATTATAATTATGTAAGTTCGGTCACAATGCAATATCATAGTAACATCTAGCTGGTCTATTGATGGAGACTGAAGGTGGCCATAGAACTCCTAAACAAAACGCAACACACGTAACATAACCACGTCGAATTTGGGATTTTTTCAGGTTTCTTGGAGTTGTCTTCCCAATCTCTTTGGCCTCAGATAGTATAAACCCCTGTTAAAAAAACTTTTTACAAAAAAAAATCCTTGTTTGTTCTGATCTTGCCTCTGAGAGGATGTTACCTAGCTCGATATTTATTGGAATAAGTCTGTGGTTTATTCCGATAGCTTTCTTTCCTGACGGTTCTGGCGGTAGTAATTTGCTTCTTTGAAGGCCTATGTCCAAAAGTGGATGTACTACTTACTACTCGACTTAGATAGATTTATAATATTATCAGTTTCATAGAAATCCATTCTGTAATATTTATAGAAAACGATTAAAATAGATAGAAAATGCGTTATTGCATACTTAACAAAACAATTTACAAACAATTTGATACAAAAAAAATGTGACAATTGGCGGTCTTATCGCTCACGAGCGATCTCTACCAGACAACCTTGAATGGATAGGATCGTTGGATTGAAACGGGGATCTGTGTGCATTATTTTAAGAAGCTAATACAAATTACAAACCTCTAATCATTTACAAATCTTACATACGAATACCTACATAAATTACAAAAATACATAAGCCTATTTATACATACTTATATATAATATACATACGTACATACATATATTTTACTGCGGGAAACTAGGGTATGGTCAGTGACAGCAGGACAAATAGTGTTCTTTTACCATACCCTTGCATAATGGTAGTAGTGACTTTGCACGCCTTACTGAGACTGGCAATGTGTTCCACAGCTGTACAGCACGGGCAGTAAATGAGTTTTCATAGAAGGAAGTAGAGTGGACAGGGACTTAGAGCATAAGAGTTTCTGAAGACAAAGAGTGTGAGATTGATGAAGAAAAGTGAAACGTTCCTTGAGTTAAGGGGGTGCAGGAGAGAGAAATAAGATATCATAGAGAAGAGATAGAATGTGACTATTACGACGAAGCCATATACATAGGTAACCACTAGACATGTGCGCCGATCGGCGTGGCGCACGCCGCCGATCATTTTGTTCGCGCCGCCGCCGCGCCGCCGACATTTTCATCGGCGTCATCGGCGTCAAAACTCAAATAATATTCTAGACTAAATAAATCACTTTCTTTACAAGTGTATATATTTTATTTTCCAAGTTGTATTTTTAGAGTTCTGTACCTCAAAAAGAAAAACGAAACCATTAAAAGACCACTTTATTGTTCGTCTGTCCGTCTTTCAACCCCCTTTACCTACCTATGTTTATTTTAAGACTCGCCTGCCCGGAAACGGTGTTGAGTTGTATACTCTTCTGTCTTCTGTATAATCTGCCAGTGCGTATGAATGTGGTCTATGGTACTAAATCCTTCAATTACCGAAACCCGGCTTGTTTAGGAGGCTGGAAGTCGTCAAACCTTCGAGAGAGATGGTTGGTGATAACTCTCGAAAACAGCTTATAGACGTGACTCAGCAGTGAGATGGGCCTATAGTTCTTAAGAAGGGCTTTGTCGCTCTTCATATGGAATAATACCAACACGCTCCTGTTCCACGCCTCTGGCGTTTGTCCCTCAAGAATGACGGAGTTAAACAGCCTCTGAAGGACTAAGTTATTAAGGTGATCCACCCGCTTTCAGAAGTTCTGTCGTTATTCCGTTATCCCCCGGCGCCTTGTTGTTTTTAAGCTGTTTGAGAGCCATCCTTATTTCGTAAAAGCTGACGTCCGGTATATCTTTGGTATAGTGTCGGGTTAAACGGGCTCTTAAATCGCAATGCCCTGTAAATACGAGGGCATTGCGATGAGGTGTAGAGCTGTCTATAAAATATTTCAAGTTGTCTCAAGATCTCGAGCTTGGTGGAAATGATGCTGCCGTTATCGGTCTTCAGCTTCGTCAACTGGTTTTATCCAAGCGACAGATCTCTTGCGGACACTTTGGAGCCCTTGTTCCGCTCTATTGCGCTTACAATACTGTTAATATTGTAAAAGCGCAAATAGTTTCGTATGGACTTAGAGATATGTCTATTGAGCAAGCCGTATCTGGCAGGCTGCAGTCCGGTAGATATGTCTTGACATATCTACCAGACTGCAGCCTCATATCGCTTCTCTCTGTGATCAACTGAAAAAAGAGTCCCTCGTTCTCCGTGAAGTCGACCAATCGCTGTCCTCTTTGGTTTCGCTGTCCAAACCCAAACTGGCCCACTCTCAGTTCGTCGCCGCTCTTTTTGCCTAGCCGCGCATTAAAATCCCCCCATCACAACCGTCTAGTGTGTTTTCAAGGCATGCATGACCTGTGAAATATCAACATACATGACCTCCACTTCATCGTCAGGGCATCTCGAGTGCCCCCCACATACGTATACCTGTATGAAGTTCAGTGAAAGGCCGGTTAGTGATTCTGAGTCTAAGGTACACCACCCTGCTCGAGATGCTGTTGATTTTTACAATATTGTTAACGAGGGACTAACGAGGCAATATTGCTGCGGACGAGACACCCGATACCGTGTTGGGACAGCTGGTCACCCTCCCGGTAATAAACAAGTGGCCGGAATTATGGATGATCGTGTCTTCTCCCTTTCTTCGAGTTCTGATAACCCTATGACATCCCACTGCAACTTGTCTACTGCTTCTTCGAGGTCAATAATCTTCTCTTCAGTCCTCAAGTTCGTGTGTTGTATTTTACCAGGTGCAAGGGTCGTTGGTATTTAGATTGGTAGCACAATCTTTGCCGAAGATCTGTTACCATAGCCACTACCGTGACGAAGAATAGCAGAGCTACCGGAGACTGGGGGAAGAGTGTAGGTTTCGTTAATACTCAGAAGGAAGCTGTTGCCCTTTCTTTAGCTCTTACGACATCTACGGGCTGAGTTGGCCAGGTCGATATTCTGCTTGCTGTTATTTATATTCATAGGTTTATATCTACCACCGCATAGTTTTTACGATTTTCGGGGTTAGTTTCGCTCGCTGTTGCCTAACCTAAAATTTGCTTTTGCCTAAACTATGTATTGTATATTTTTTCGGGTGGAATCTTGCAACTCAATTTTAGACCAGTTATCCTCAACTGAGCTGAAATTAGCCGTACTTATGTAAGGTCGGTGACAATGCAATGTCCTGGTCTCGAGCTGGCCTATTGATGGAAACCGAAGGTGGTTATAGGAACTCCCAAAGGAAGCGACTTAACCACGTCGAGTTTGAGTTCCTTGGATTTGTCTTCCGAAGCACTTTGCTCCTAGATGATATAAAGCTCGTATTGAAAAGTTTTTTAAAATATAAAAAAAACTCATCCACGCCGATTACGCCGATGACGCCGCCGCCGCCGACAAATTTGACGTCAGACGCCGCCGCCGGTCAAATGAGCATCGGCGCACATGTCTAGTAACCAGTCGAGCTTCCTAAGATACCTACACATTCCAAACATCATCGTAACTTTTGAAGGGCGGTGCGAAGAGACAATGCAAATACTTATAGATTTTTTAGATTGATTAATTTTGAATTCCGCACGCAGGCACGTGCCATCTCAATTCTTTCGGTCCGAAGTGGAACTAAATCTAGGTACTTACCTACAAACTAGCCAGATTATGGGTATAATCTCAAATTTCAATTACACAAATCGATCTTTCCACCTAGGGGTGGAAGGGTTGATTTGTGTAGATATCTTGCAGGGACGTCCAGATTACCATACTATACTACCACAGAACCAAATTGACGTAGTTCTGAAAATGACCATATTGCCCGTGGCGGTCACGGAGTAAGAATATCGACCCCTCCAACTCAGGCATCGGATGACGTAAGAGGCGACTAAGGTAACCTATTAGAAGAAGGGTAGCTTCTGTGTATTTTGAAAGAGAAATGTACATTTATTGTTCACAATATTAGAATGAAGAAATATTTAGTAACAATTCCGCGTATAACCTTCTCTGATAGTATTCATCAAAGTAAGTTGTCTACTAGTTTCGTCTCTCCACGAGACATCTTCAGGACACCACAATACTCGACCTTGACATTGAGATTGGTAAGCACAGCAACACCGACAGAGTCCCGCCAGTGATGTTGCCTCTCCGAGCTCCGCGCGCCAAGTGAAGCAATGCCCGCAAAATCCCGCTTTATATAGTCACGGATCAAACAGTGCGCACACAAAGTTCATAGTGTGTGTGTGGCAGTACTATTGTTTGAAAAGATTCGTAATAACGGTGACCGAGGCAAACCTGTACTAAGTTCATTCAACAGTGTATTATTACTATATTTTGTAATTTCTAAATTTTCTAAGACTGACATCCTAAATCCCTTATCACAAGTATGTAAAATAGAAAAACAATGATTTTGACTTAAAGAATGACCAGATTCCAATAAATGTTTTGCAAAGTTAGATTTTTCTGGATAATTGTTTCTATAAGCAGCTAAATGTTCTTTATACCTAACCTGAAAACTACGACCCGTTTGACCTACATAAATACCATTACATTCGTCACATACCAACTTATAAACACCCGATTTTTTATTGTTATCTAACCTATCTTTACCGTTACAAATCTGTTTTAATAAATTGTTTGTTTTGAACGCTGCGTGTACTTTATGTTTAGACAAAACTCTTGAAACTCCGTCACTCAATGGACCTAAATAAGTTAAACTGCCCACAAATTTGTCTATCCTTTCTGGAGCTACGGGATACAATAAGGAACGGATAATGTTTTGTTGTTTACTTCTTATTAAACCATCAACCATCTTTCTACTATATCCATTACTTTCAGCCGTGTGGTAAATAATAGATAGCTCTCTGTTAAAGTTCTCCTGAGATAAGGGGACTGACATCATTCTATGGACAAAACTACGGTAAGCTGATAGCTTATGTTGGAATGGATGACAAGATGAATTTGGTATTGTAATATCTGTGTAAGTAGGTTTTCTGTAAATTTGAAAATCATGCCTATTGTTTAACCTAGTTATTGTCAAATCTAAAAAGTTCAGTGACCCACCAATTTCTAATTCAAGTTTAAATTTTATTTTTGGATGAATTGCATTAAGTTTGTTAACGAACAGTTCTATTTGACGCAAACTTCCAGTCCAGCATATGATAATGTCATCTACATAACGATAATAATATAAAATGTTTGATTCCCCTATAATGTTTTTATTCTCAAAACTGTCCATGAAAATGTCTGCCATAAGTGGACTTAGTGGTGAACCCATAGCTAACCCTTCTTTCTGTTTGTAATATTGATTGCCAAATTGGAAGTAATTTTGTTGCATACAAGTTCTAGTCAAAGATATTAACTCCTCCTTTTCTGCCGGAAGTACTCGTTGTCGCTCAAGATGTCCTTCCAATATTATCAAACTCTCCTCATAAGGTACGTTTGTAAATAAACTTTCTACATCCAGCGATAATAACTTTGCATTGTGAGGCAGGCTAACATCTTTAACTTTGTTGACCAAATCCATACTATTCTTTAAGCTATACTTTGGATTGAATCTAGATCTACTTTTTAATTCGTAATTTAAATATTTTGATAAACCATATGCTGGTGCTCCTATGTAAGAGACAACGGGCCGGATTGGAATATTATTTTTATGTATTTTAGGTAAACCATACAACATTGGTGTTCTTGGATTCATAGGAATTAAATATTTAAGAGAGTTTGGAGAAATAAAGCATGAGTTTTTTGTCATTTCTTTCAATTCCTGTGTGAAAACTTTGGTTGGGTCGGAATTCAATAATTCAAAATCATTGCCCTGTATAACCTCATTAACCTTCTGCACATAAGTACCCCTTTCTAAGATAACTACAGTATTACCCTTATCTGCTTTTGTTATCACTAAGCTATTTTGATCTACCTTATTCCTTAAAGATTTAAAAACATTTAATTCCCTTGGTAAACTTGGAACTATAGCTGAACTAATTGGTTTCTTTATTAAAAAGGCTACCTCATGTTTAACCCCTTCGTCAGCTTTACCCCTAACAATTGCCATCTCTGAATCAACAGCCAAAATCTCCAAAGTTTTCTTATTTAAAACTGGTTGTAAGTTGTATTTAAGACCCTTTTCTAACAGTGATAATTCTGAAGTTGTGAACTGGACGCCACTATGATTTTCTACGCGTTGATAGAACGTATGAGGACATAATTGCTGCACAGTATTACTATTCCCCCTTAGTCGGTCTACCCTCTGTTTGTCTCTAACTAATCGATCTAATTTCCCTGTCTGAATTATATATTTCCTGTGGGCTAACTCAGCAGCGTATTCCCTAGCTTTATTATCTAGTAAATCAAATTCTATGTTGTGTAAGGAATAAGCTAACTCCATCAGAGACAACTATAAAACTCACTTGGGAGTTTTACACATGGAGTTAGCTTATTCCTTACACAACATAGAATTTGATTTACTAGATAATAAAGCTAGGGAATACGCTGCTGAGTTAGCCCACAGGAAATATATAATTCAGACAGGGAAATTAGATCGATTAGTTAGAGACAAACAGAGGGTAGACCGACTAAGGGGGAATAGTAATACTGTGCAGCAATTATGTCCTCATACGTTCTATCAACGCGTAGAAAATCATAGTGGCGTCCAGTTCACAACTTCAGAATTATCACTGTTAGAAAAGGGTCTTAAATACAACTTACAACCAGTTTTAAATAAGAAAACTTTGGAGATTTTGGCTGTTGATTCAGAGATGGCAATTGTTAGGGGTAAAGCTGACGAAGGGGTTAAACATGAGGTAGCCTTTTTAATAAAGAAACCAATTAGTTCAGCTATAGTTCCAAGTTTACCAAGGGAATTAAATGTTTTTAAATCTTTAAGGAATAAGGTAGATCAAAATAGCTTAGTGATAACAAAAGCAGATAAGGGTAATACTGTAGTTATCTTAGAAAGGGGTACTTATGTGCAGAAGGTTAATGAGGTTATACAGGGCAATGATTTTGAATTATTGAATTCCGACCCAACCAAAGTTTTCACACAGGAATTGAAAGAAATGACAAAAAACTCATGCTTTATTTCTCCAAACTCTCTTAAATATTTAATTCCTATGAATCCAAGAACACCAATGTTGTATGGTTTACCTAAAATACATAAAAATAATATTCCAATCCGGCCCGTTGTCTCTTACATAGGAGCACCAGCATATGGTTTATCAAAATATTTAAATTACGAATTAAAAAGTAGATCTAGATTCAATCCAAAGTATAGCTTAAAGAATAGTATGGATTTGGTCAACAAAGTTAAAGATGTTAGCCTGCCTCACAATGCAAAGTTATTATCGCTGGATGTAGAAAGTTTATTTACAAACGTACCTTATGAGGAGAGTTTGATAATATTGGAAGGACATCTTGAGCGACAACGAGTACTTCCGGCAGAAAAGGAGGAGTTAATATCTTTGACTAGAACTTGTATGCAACAAAATTACTTCCAATTTGGCAATCAATATTACAAACAGAAAGAAGGGTTAGCTATGGGTTCACCACTAAGTCCACTTATGGCAGACATTTTCATGGACAGTTTTGAGAATAAAAACATTATAGGGGAATCAAACATTTTATATTATTATCGTTATGTAGATGACATTATCATATGCTGGACTGGAAGTTTGCGTCAAATAGAACTGTTCGTTAACAAACTTAATGCAATTCATCCAAAAATAAAATTTAAACTTGAATTAGAAATTGGTGGGTCACTGAACTTTTTAGATTTGACAATAACTAGGTTAAACAATAGGCATGATTTTCAAATTTACAGAAAACCTACTTACACAGATATTACAATACCAAATTCATCTTGTCATCCATTCCAACATAAGCTATCAGCTTACCGTAGTTTTGTCCATAGAATGATGTCAGTCCCCTTATCTCAGGAGAACTTTAACAGAGAGCTATCTATTATTTACCACACGGCTGAAAGTAATGGATATAGTAGAAAGATGGTTGATGGTTTAATAAGAAGTAAACAACAAAACATTATCCGTTCCTTATTGTATCCCGTAGCTCCAGAAAGGATAGACAAATTTGTGGGCAGTTTAACTTATTTAGGTCCATTGAGTGACGGAGTTTCAAGAGTTTTGTCTAAACATAAAGTACACGCAGCGTTCAAAACAAACAATTTATTAAAACAGATTTGTAACGGTAAAGATAGGTTAGATAACAATAAAAAATCGGGTGTTTATAAGTTGGTATGTGACGAATGTAATGGTATTTATGTAGGTCAAACGGGTCGTAGTTTTCAGGTTAGGTATAAAGAACATTTAGCTGCTTATAGAAACAATTATCCAGAAAAATCTAACTTTGCAAAACATTTAATGGAATCTGGTCATTCTTTAAGTCAAAATCATTGTTTTTCTATTTTACATACTTGTGATAAGGGATTTAGGATGTCAGTCTTAGAAAATTTAGAAATTACAAAATATAGTAATAATACACTGTTGAATGAACTTAGTACAGGTTTGCCTCGGTCACCGTTATTACGAATCTTTTCAAACAATAGTACTGCCACACACACACTATGAACTTTGTGTGCGCACTGTTTGATCCGTGACTATATAAAGCGGGATTTTGCGGGCATTGCTTCACTTGGCGCGCGGAGCTCGGAGAGGCAACATCACTGGCGGGACTCTGTCGGTGTTGCTGTGCTTACCAATCTCAATGTCAAGGTCGAGTATTGTGGTGTCCTGAAGATGTCTCGTGGAGAGACGAAACTAGTAGACAACTTACTTTGATGAATACTATCAGAGAAGGTTATACGCGGAATTGTTACTAAATATTTCTTCATTCTAATATTGTGCAATGGATTTCCGCAAAGTAACGCCTGAATCTATTATTTTTTTTTTTTATTTATTGTTCATTCGTATACGTACCTATATCACTTATGTGTCTAATACATGTTTATTTTGCCTATCTAAATCTAATGCGATTCAGATACATGTCAATATTTATATAAAGGTAAGCGGAACATTGGGTTTCTTACATACTATTGTCAGTGCGGAACGGAGCGACATCTGGCCAAGCATTAACATCATTGAGGCATGTATCTGCTCCATGAGTAATCAATCATATATGGAGTAAAAAGCCTTCCTGATAAGATTTTGTTTTATGTACCGTGACCCGAGAGCTGGTGAGTATCTGGCGCAGCGCATTAGCATTGCCATACAGCGAGCAATGCAGCCACCGTCTTGGGGACGTTTCCGACTGGTATTGATATGGACTAGTTGAGCTATATGTAGAATGTTTGCAACAGTCTGCAGTTAGCTCAATTGTTTCAATTGTAAATACTAGTTTAATTTGTTTATAATATTTGATTGTTATTTTCTTTGTCAATAAAGAAAAATATATGTACTGTTTACGTTTAGATACAAATAGGGCTTTCAGACTTCCGACAGACTGACTTCAGACAAACTTCCAGCACCAGAGTCTGCTGAAAGGACAGCATTTCGCAAAAACACTGACCTTCATAAATCTGCGGCCAGCTCTCATACAAACCACCCATTACCATATTTCATCCATGCTCTACAAACTTCGACTGCATCAAATTGTTTGCCTTTCAATTCATTACATCACAATGTTTGCCCCGAACAACCATACGCGACAAGACAAATGGCAGTAGTTCTAATTTAATTATTTAACTTATGAATATGGATGTTAGAGAAGTTAAACATGAGTTACTGTAGTACAATGACTTGTTAACTACCTTATGAGTTACTACTGGCAAAACTTAAAGAGTTTTCGTTTTATTGACAAAAAGCAGGGGAAATTTGCGATTATAGTAAATGCTTTTTTAAATTTAATTGAAAAACAAAAAAGATTATACTGGTTAAATAACAATAAATTTCCAAACTAGAACCAATAAAGCTAGAATATTTTCCAATTATAGAACGTAAATATGTATGTATATACTGAATTTATTATAAAACTAGCTGACCCGTGCCCACTTCGTTGGGCGGTAAACATTTTTAGTAGTCTATAAAAGTCTCAAATAACGTGGTTTAAACGATGAGTGTTTAAAAGTTTGTTATCTCAACAGGGCGATGTGGTTGCTGTTGAAAAAGTCCCTTTATATTTTCTAAAATAAAAAAAAAGTGTATGATGTATACAATGAGTAACGTGCCTAATTTAAGAAATAATAAAAGTAATAACTAAAATTACAAAATGATAAATTAAAAAAAATATGCCTGTTATCAGTACCCAATCAAGTAAATGGAATAGCTACGGAAGGGACCTTTTTTTTTTTTTTTTTTTTTTTTTTTTTTTTTTTTTTTTTTATTCGGCGAGGAAATTCTTTTACGAATAAACTGGTCTGGGGGGGACCAGAATTATGTGGGACTCGACGCCCTGACAAGGACGTAATACCCACTAAAACCTCTCCGGTGACCCTCTCTCGCCATTTTCGCCGAGCCACGGGAACTTTTAACCTTCCGCGGCCCGACTGGCATCCCCTCTTCCTCCCATATTTGGCCGGCGAGCCCACCGTTCCACTCACTCGCCGACTCCATTCATCCATCACGTTTCCTCCCCCCGATTGGGACACAGACAGGAGAGACGCAGTTTGAAACGCGAATGTCAACCTCTGTGTCCAGATGGGCTTTTCAGTTGCCCCATACTACAAAGTGTGGGTCTCGCATTTACACACCCACTCA
The DNA here is from genome assembly GCA_947859395.1 of Eupithecia insigniata. NCBI lineage: Eukaryota > Metazoa > Arthropoda > Insecta > Lepidoptera > Geometridae > Eupithecia > Eupithecia insigniata. Next base: position 10,954,191 of record OX402007.1, on the reverse strand, counting down.
TACTCTCATTCAAACTTGTTCTTACATACATTTCTCCTTTGTTCTTCACGCGAGTACAGTGCCGCGCACACTCAGCTTAAGCAGGCGCGCGCATCACTGCCCCGCGTGTCCCACACCTGTGCACGAGTACCGCAGGTTGCTTCCCGCGTGTCTCGTGCTATCCGTCACCTTTCATTATCATAAGACCTTATGGCTTCATGGCCCACTCATACATCGTCACATCTATCCCTCCTCATGGCGCCGCCGTGCCGGGGCACTGGCACGGCGACAACCCCCTCCTCTTCGAGCAGCAGAAGCCTTACCCCAGGCCTCGCGCCCGAAGATCTCTCCAAGTTCTGGTGTTTCTAAGCACCCAAATCCTACGGGCTCTTTGAAGTGGACTCGGCCACACTGATGCGTCCGAGTACAACCTCAGCCCGCTAAATATGTGCAAAGACATTTGCAAAAGCTACGGAAGGGACCTAAGATAGATAAATAGTTATGTAGGTATATAATACCAGCATAATATTTATTATGAGTATTTTTATTTATTAAATCTATACTAGCACACAGATCCCCTAGTACCATCCAACAATCCTATCCATCCACGGTTGTCTGGTAGAGATCGCTCTCGAGCGATAAGACCGCCACTTGTAACTTAGTTTTAAAATTGTCTTTTTTTGTATTTCTGTTTCTTATCAATAAGTGTGCAATAAAGAATTTTCTATCTTTCTATCTATCTATCTAATATAATGAATAGGTACTTAGGTATTAGGTAATAATTAAATAAAAAATCAAGTTTGCCTGATCTTGAACAGATCAAAATTTTTAGAAGAGTTTGTTGTCAATAAAAATTCACATGAGTCCGACCTAATTTTTGTATGAAAGCTACTGGACAATTAATAAAATTAAATAGAATTAAAATAAGCCATCATTCGGTACTGGGGTTCGGTCGAATGAAACTATCTCAGCGTGGAAGTACTCTTATAAAACGTTCAAAACTATATTTACTTAGTAATTCAAGATTTCAACCAGCAAAAACTACATAGGTACAGGTCGCGTCACGGTTTAATAGCGCTGACATTGCGCTGACCTTGATGCGCAGAAGTCGATTTTTAGATGTTTACACCGTTTTACACCTGCGCAGAACCCCCCTCCACTTTCGTCGAGCGCTATTGAACCGTGATGAGTCGTGTACCTACATAGATTTTCATCGGCAATTTGAGTCGTAAAACCTGAACGTATTCTACCTAAAATCATAAAACAAATCAACTCCGTAACTAGTACCAAACTACAGTAAAGGCACTATTCATCCTAAATCCAATAGAAACATCATAAAACTTCTTTCATAAATAAGTTCTCATGCTGCTGGGAGTAAGGCGCTGAAGTTTCATATGGAAAGCTTATATAACTAGGGAAATAAATTCGCAAAGACGATACATTTACCCAAATTTACTATCAAATTGCTATAGGGTGAATTTATTGCTTTACCCTCGATAAAGCATAGATAATCTTTTCTTTTCTCTTGCTCAAAAAGTGTATCATAATAGTGTAGCTTAGCAGGCCTAAAACTTGAGTTTAATACCTCGGGCTAAAAAGTATTTTTTCTTTTTAAATTTTGTCTAAAATCATCAGCCCGTACAAAGCATTCGTTCTCTTACATAAAAACTCAACGTCGTGATGTTCGGTCAATCTTTTTTTTTGAAAATAGAACCGTCTTGGTGATGTCTTCATAAAACATCTTTTATGAAGGTTGATTCTTCCCTTCACGGTAGAATGCGAACTGTTTCGTTGCGGGTTAAAGAGAGATTAAAAAAAAAAGATGGTATTGGCGCTAAATCTCTAGAATTTTCTTCATTCCAAATCACAAACTTTTACGTTTAACTTCCTGACTTTTACTTCCAAATTGTGAACGTGAAAAATGTCATCAAGTGATAGTGAAGATGCTAATATGCAAATGGAAGAAAAGGGCAAAGAAATAATTATGAATCTGTTGCCGACAAAATCACGTGGAATATATTTAAAGAGTTACGAAAATTTTATGAAATGGAGAGGTGAGAAACGTGTGGATCAGCATCTGCGGAAAATTCGCCAAGAACAATTCGTCGAAAACAATTTCGTCGAGAACAATTCACCGAAAGCACAATTTTTTAGATGTAGGACATAACTGGGTATTTCCCGCTATAGGTACTTGAAAATCATTATGACTATTTCTCGTAAATCGTATTTTCGGCGAATTTTGTTTTCGGCGAATTCTTCTCGACAAATTCTTCTCTGCGAATTTTTCACAAATCGAGTCGCCATGTAGAATTCATGAAAGAAACATGCGTGCGGTGCGAGGTATTTGCACGGAGAGATTGATAGAATGGTTCTAGATTGTTTTCAACTTCGTCACTATTGACGTTCATCTCTCACTTTAGTTTCTTTTATCTAAGGTTTAATACCAAAACGTTTACAAGTAGCGGCACGCAAGTCTAAGCGCTGAGCGATATGCGGAGGGGATAGCTGCGCATGGGTAATTTATTTATTTTAACAATTAGGTTAGCCTACAGCGAGTGCACCAAAGCGTACAAGGTGGTCATTTACGTAAAAAAATATTAATTATAAACAATATTAATTTTGTAATGTACCGCTAGCCCCGCCCTTATTTTTTACTACCTTATTACTTCATCATCGTCATCAGCCCGTACATGTCCACTGCTGAACATAGGCCTCCCCCAAACGACGACGACGCCACGAATAGCGGTCCTGAGCCGCCGCCATCCAACGACTCCCCGCGACAAACTAAGTACCTTATTACTTACGTACATACCTTATTTTTTACTTCTGCACAATAACGGTCAGCGCTAAAGTTACGTGCCGCTATGTACATACATATATATTCGGTAAACGAGATATATTATACCTACGCGTAGCACAAGTTCAGGAAAATTTTTGATTGCGCAAATTTATCTCTTGCTCTCCCTATTACCCGACACTCTACAGACAGAAAACAAACGAGCTAATTCCTTCAAAAGATCTTTCTACCCGTCTCTGTAAAAGTAGGAAAATGTTGAAACGAAATCGAATAGGTTCCAAGCCGCACGTCTCTTTAAAATTTCTGGATTTTGTTATTGGAGACGTAAATAGAAGAATAACAATCAAAAGCTGCTTATGTTGACTGGATGGGTTGGATAAAGGTAGAATTTATTTTTAACCGACTTAAAAAAAGAAGCAAATTCTTAATTCGGCAAGTTTTTTATTTTGTCAAAATACCCAACATTTAGAAGCCCTCGCAAGCTTATATATTTTTTTTTATTTAGGTCGATCCGCACAGCTCCGAGCTAAACAGAGTTTGTATTATAGGTATTAGTCTAGATGACTGATATATATTATTAGTATAGATATTTTTAATAGGCGTAGAAAATACCCAGAATACTCGGAACAAATATTTGCTATTGGCAGATCGAACAAATATTTGTCCCAAGGTGAGAATCGAACCCGCATCCTCCTGCCTGTGTCTCAGGCGGAACGTCGTCGTCACCCGCCGCGCCACATCGGTCGTCATCAGTCAATAATTATATGCCTACGTAATCAAAACCGTAGCGTCCTGTCGTCAGCTTGCATGCAAGCTGACTGGCTGGCTGCAACTATGGCTGCAACTATAAACAGCCTATTCAGTTAGACTTACGTGTAGATCTGACTGATGGCTACCCATGGTGGCAGCAAAACATTACGCTCGGTTTCGCGTGTCATCCCGCTGGGCATTCTGTGTGCACTGCATACAATATAATACACTTTATTGCACACCAACAAAATACAAAAATACAGGAAAATAACAGAGTTGCACAATGGGGGGCTTCATCGCCAAGAGCGATCTCTTCTAGACCTTGGGATGGACACGAAGCAGTTGTACGTATAGAGGATGGCGCATTACTTAATTATACAATACATACATACATACCCACTTAGCTTTCGCTGTTACTTTTGTGCGTTTTCAAGTTTTGACAATAGTCCCAAATGAAAGTTTTGACGGTTGCACATTTTGTTTGTTCCTTTGGACCGTCGTCGTCAGTGCATTTTGGCATAGTATCTTTAGTGACCCGGTGGCGGCGGGGCAAATACCTGGTATAAAGTCTGAATGACAAAGGCAATCAAATTTAATTTTTAATTAAGGATTCGCCATCGCCAATAATCTTTGGCCAATCTTATTACAATAAGGTTTCGACCTCTTTAATATTCAAGAATCGAACGACTGGTTTTAAAAGCCCCTAAAACGAATTTCAATACAAGTTTCTTTGGAATTTAGGGCGGAATTGTTAGGTTTCATCCTTTTAAAGCTTTTATTTGTGCTCTTTGACCGAACATTCTGGTGCCCATTAAATAAAATAGGGACCTACTTACAGAGTTTTATTTATTCGAGGAACAAGTTAAATGCTTCCGACCCCTAAGCCTTCTCCCAATTCTTTCAGCTCGGGATTTTACATTGTTGTAATTAGAACCTTTCAGCTGGAGCTTCAGAGAATTTAAATATTTTACGTAGTTTTTTTGTACATTGCACCTTTTAGTGGTTTTGTGTGGAAAACAACTAAATTATTCTATGGAATCTCGAATCTTTAAGTATCGGTAAAAGATATCTAACCAAATAAATAAAAAAAATGTAACGTCGGCGGCCAACAAATATCAAACAAACCTGTTGTATAAAGAAGAACAGACGATCTGTTAACTTCTATATATCTGAAAAAAAAATTCGGTAGAGAGAAGAGATACATTAAGGGTAGTTTGATATCTATCGTAATTTTTTTACCTAATATATAATCATAGCGTCGTACGGGGAGGACTATGTCCAGCAGTGGACGTGTATGGGCTGATGATGATGATGATGATCATAGCTTTAAAATTGTTGCTACTCTGTTTTCTAGCCGTAAAAACCTTAATTTAAGCTTGCGGTTATATTTCTCTATGTTATTCTGTGTATAATAAATAAATATAAATAAAGTTAATATCTGTTGTCTGTCTGTCTGTCTGTATCTACTCGTATCTCTCTGTATCTATCCTCTGATCTTTATTATCAGGTAAAGCTGAGCTTTAACTACGGATTGCGGTCACTGAACCGCATCAAACCGAACTGAACTTCCATTATTACGTTTTGCTTGGAGCGATTTGCACAGCTCGCAAATAGTTTCAGGAACTTTGGAAATTACGGGCTCTTTGTTTTGTGAGGGAATCAGTAGGTTAACGGCGTTCATTTCCTTGTAAGAGAGTGAATTAGGTAGGTACCCTTATTAGGTACCTAACCTACCTACAAGATGGAAATAAAAGCTTAGTGAAGCCTATTTTCCGAAGTGGAAATGAGATTGTGTAAAACGCATATTTTAGTGCTAAATGTCGCAAACAATCTACAGGGCCGTGGATGTCGTAAGAACCGACCAAGGGAACCTACCAGAGGAAGGGCAGCAGCTTCCTATTGTGTATTACTAACATCTTACTGCGATCACCAATCCGCCTGCCAAGCGTGGTGATTATGGCAATTGTAATATGAGCGCAATAGAGCGGAACAAGGGCTCCAAAGTGTTCGCAAGATATCTGTCGCTTGGGCAGAGCCAGCTGACGAAGCTGAAGACCGATAGCGGCAGCATCATTTCCTCCAAGCCTGAGATCTTGAGAGAACTTGAAAAGTTTTATGGGCAGCTCTACACCTCATCGCAATGCCCTGCAAATAGTACGGCAGGCGACGCAAGAGCCCGTTTAACCCGACACTATACCGAAGATATCCCGGACGTCAGCCTCTACGAGATAAGGACGGCTCTCAAACAGCTTAAAAACAACAAGGCACCCGGGGATGATGGAATAACGACAGAGCTTCGGGTGGATCACCAGTACTTAAAGTCCTTCAGAGGCTATTCAACTCCGTCATTCTCGAGGGACAAACGCCAGAGGCGTGGAACAGAAGTGTGGTGGTACTGTTCCATAAGAAGGGTGATAAAGCCCTTCTAAAGAACTATAGGCCCATCTCACTGCTGAGCCACGTCTATAAGCTGTTTTCGAGAGTAATCACCAACCGTCTCGCTCGAAGGTTTGACGACTTCCAGAAAGTCGCTTCCCGCTGTCTGTCTCTCCCTATGTATGCTTAGATCTTTAAAACTACGCAACGGATTTTGATGCAGTTTTTTCAATAGATAGAGTGATTCAAGGCGAAGGCACGCACATATATGTGTAATAAAACATCAGCATTGTACAAGTGCGAAGCCGGGGCGGGTCGGTAGTCTATACTATCTATACTAATATTATAAAGAGGAAAGATTTGTATGTAAGTATGTTTGTAACGAATTGGCTCAAAAAGTAATGGAACGATTTTAAAAATTCTTTCACCATTTGAATGCTACATTATCACTGATTAATATAGGCTATGTCCTGCATTTACTGTACGTTTACGCCTAAATTAAAAAAAAAAAATCCAACCGTGCGTAGCCGGGACGGGCCGCTAGTACATTATAAAAAAGAAACATAAGTACAGCCGAGCATAGAACCTCCTACCTTTTTCGAAGACTGCTAGATTAGTTCTCATGTTGAAGGTTTTAAGATTTTGTAAAAAAAATTAAATTATTTCAGCTTTAGACATTTAAAATTAGAATCATCATCATCTTCATCATCAGCCCGTACACGTCCACTGCTGAACATAGGCCTCCCCCAAACGACGTTACGAATAGCGGTCCTGAGCCGCCTCTATCCAACGACTCCCTGCGACCGCTACCATGTCGTCGGTCCATCGAGTGGGTGGTCTTCCCACACTCCGTTTCGCATTGCATCGCGGTCGCCACTCGAGAACCTTTACTCCCCAGCGGTTATCGGTTCTACGAGCTATATGGCCTGCCCATCGCCATTTCAGCCTGCTGATTCTGAGAGCTATGTCGGTAACTTTGGTTCTTCTACGAATTTCCGTATTCCGGACCCTATCGCGTAGAGAAACTCCGAGCATAGCTCTCTCCATAGCTCGCTGGGTGACTTTGAGCCTATGCATAAGGCCTTTAGTGAGCGACCACGTCTCGGATCCGTAAGTCATCACTGGTAGCACACATTGGTTAAAGACTTTCGTCTTGAGGCTCTGCGTTATCTGTGACGAGAAGATATTGCGAAGTTTCCCGAACGCTGCCCATCCGAGTTGGATTCGTCGGCTGACCTCTTTATCGAAGTTGGATTTACCTAGTTGGACCATTTGGCCTAGGTGGACATAATGATCAACAACTTCGATAACATCGTTCCCCACATAGACCGGTAAGGGTGCGGGGAGGTTCAAAATTAGAATGCATGACATAATTTCAGAATTTCCAAGAGCTACATCACATTTCAAAAGACCTATTTTTATAGACTCATTCAATGCAAATAAGTTTTCCGAATTCACATTGCATGATTTAAAAGCAAGGACACTTGCCGATTCGGTTGCAAAATTTGCAATTATGACGATGGTGTAGGCAGACTTGAATCACGAGACGAGTGTGTCTAGTACCTTATTCTGGTATGCACTTTGAAAGTAATTTATTAAATTTACCTATACCTTCATACATACACGCAGGAGTTTAATAATTTTTTTCACTTCACTATGGCAACGCTGGTATCTTCATAGAATGGCACATTTTGGCATTTTACCTTAGATGATAGGGGAGGCCTTTGTCCATCAGTGAATGTATACACATTCACTGATACGGGGGCTGATATTATGATGATGATTAATAATATTTTTAAATTGTTTTTTGTATTCATGGATTAGCTAATTTTTATAAATGGTTTCATTATGTTTCATATTGAAATCCTTATCAAAGTTTGTAAATAAATATGTAAAACTTTATGTAACACGAAAGTCTTTAACCAATGTGTGCTACCAGTGATGACTTACGGATCCGAGACGTGTTCGCTCACTATAGGCCTTGTCTCAAAGTCACCCAGCGAGCTATGGAGAGAGCTACGTCGGAGTTTCTCTACGCGATAGGGTCCAGAATACGGAAATCCGTAGAAGAACCAAAAAATCGTTGCGGTCGCAGGGAGTCGTTGGATGCCGGCTCAGGACCGCTATTCGTGGCAACGTTTGGGGCAGGCCTATGTTCAGCAGCGGACGTGTACGGGCTGATGATGATGATGTAAAACGTTTCCCGCTAATCAACAGTAAATTATATTTTACGCAGTCATTTTAAAAAATCTACCGAGGTTACCTATTTGAGAGTTTGGGGTGGAAACCTTCGGTCTGGCTCACGCAAAATAATCTTACCAAAATTTTCATAGAGTCCTCCAGGTGATCCGAATGCTGGCTTCTATTTCAGTCAGTGAGTTAGCATTGCCATCCAACGTGGCAATGTTGCCAGCATTTTGGGCCCTCGGCCCACAGACATCGTAGAGCTACGTGTGCCTCGGCCTGCTGGTGACGGCTAAGATTTTAAGTAAACTGAGTAAACTGAAGTAGACTTTTCTTATATCTTTTCTCGATCCCTAGGTTGCCTGAAAAAAAATATCTCAGCAATAAGGCCGCCTTTTGTACCTTTTTTAATAAGACAAGATTTTTTATAATTGTAAATTTAATAACAATAAAGTGTTCATTCATTCATAGTTGTAATCTGTGTGAAATTATAATTCCCCTTTCACTATGGATGTTATAAATGTAAATGTAAGAAACCTACATAAATCTAATAATATATTTAATTCAATTCAATACTAAACCCACAAATCCTGTAATAATGTTAAGAGATTAAAGAATTCATAAATCTGGATTTTTATTCTACAGTTCTCAATCCTCATTCCCAGAATAGGCGCGCGGCACTCAATGGATGATCTCATGGGTTTTATAACGCTGCGTGTCCATTGCAGCACACATGTACATACGCACACGCATTTGTACAGTAGGCGATGATCTCATGGGTTTTATAACGGTGCATGTCCACTGCAGCACACATGTACATGTACAATTATGGGCATGGCACTCACATATGCCTCAGCTATATGTAAGACAAAGAGATTATTTGGGTGAAAGTGATAATAACAATTTTGATGATTTTCTGATTTGAAATGACGGCTAGAATGTACCCAATCGTCACAGACTTTTACGTCTTAAACTTATAAGTATATACTTTTACACAATCCCCGATGCGCTTAAAACTATAATATTTTACAGGTTTTATAAATATATTGACGAATAAGAATCTGAATAAGAATCCGCTCAAAATAAGAATCCGCTCAAAACTTTAAAATTTCGGAGCTTTTTGCCTAAAACAAGCATTATTTACAGCTTTCTATGTATACAACAAAAGTAGAGAATATATGTATGTATCCGACTAACATTATAAAAGTCAAAGTTTGTATGCATGGATGTATGGATATGTGTTACTCTTTCACGCAAAAACTATTAAACTGATTGGTCTAAAATTTGGTATGGGTATAGTTTGGGACCTGGAATAACATATTTTATAGTAGGCTACGTTTTAGCTCGATAAAACGACGGCGAAGTCGCGGGCAGTAGCTAGTATATAATAAATGTATATACTAACGTACCAAAGCAAAGTCGCTACCACTATTCAAAACCATGGTGAAGGAGCACTATTTAGGCTGTTGTCATTGAACGCATACCTGTGTCCCTATGTATATAAGTAAATATATATATATATATATATAAATTTATATATGTAGTTTATTTTAGGCATAATATTTATTATGAGTATTTTTATTTATTAAATCTATACAAGCACACAGATCCCCTAGTACTATCCAACAATCCTATCCATCCACGGTTGTCTGGTAGAGATCGCTCTCGAGCGATAAGACCGCCACTTGTAACTTAGTTTTAAAATTGTCTTTTTTATATTTCTGTTTCTTATCAATAAGTGTGCAATAAAGAATTTTCTATCTACCAAAAGTAACGAAGATAATTATGTACGAAACTCTCAGAAGATGAAGTGTCCTGATACCTTTAGGTATACCTACGCTTTGTGGTAACCGGTACTGTATCTAACTACTTTTGGTTTAATTCCTTGAAACTTATAACAACAGTTCCATGTTTCTTTTATCTTTCACGAGTTTGTACAGTAATAATTTAAAATTAAAATAAAGGTTAGTAGACGCACAGAATAAGGTAGGTTTCTGGAAATTGTGACCCTTCTATAGATGTGGGTATTGACCGGCGTTACGGGGTGTAATGTAACGTGTTACACAGCGCGCGTTCATGCCTTCAGCACTCTAATTACGGGGAAACAAGGCGTTTGCAACGAGCAACGAGACGGATTGTAGCTCATGGCGTAACGTATCATGTTCGATGCGAATGGTACATTACGCCCCGTGACACCAGTCAGTGCCCAGCTTAAGATTTGAGGCATTTTACAAAGATTTTAGGTAAGTAAGTAGGTACCTATAATATATACATAAATAAATAATATTAGACAATCCACATAACATCATTTAGCCCCTAGCTAAGCAGAGCTTTATGGTTACTAGATGACTGATATACTTATTACAATACTAGCTGCTGCCCGCGCCTTCGCCCGTGTTTTATCGGGCTAAAAAGTAGCCTATATGTTATTCCAGGTTCCAAACTATACCCATACCAAATTTCAGTCCAATCGGTTCAGTAGTTTTTGCGTGAAAGAGTAACCAGGGTTGGAAAAAAAACAGTTTTTTTTAAATTTTATAAAACAAACAGTTCAAATTGTTTTAAACAAGTGTTTGTTTTGTTTTTTTTTTTTGTCCTTTTTAGTTTAGGGCATTATTTTAAATTAATTCGACCTATAATGTTTCATTTCCAGACTAGATCTTTTGACTTTTCAAATTTTCTATAGTAAAATAAATATTGACAAAAAACGATCAATGGATAAACATTTATTTTATGTTGCGTATCTCTAATCACTACTAAACGATTTACATTCACCCTGAATGTTTCCTAGCAGGACTATACCGGCGGGGAAATACCTATAAACTATAAATTCTATTCTATGAATAGGGGCACCCCCAATATTTATTAATTAGTGATGGGCCGAATGTGGTTTGAACCGAATACGAATTTCGGCCGAACATTCGGTAAAAATCAAAAATGCCGAAGTTCGGTTTTTATTCTGCACTTATATGGTAACAACTAACAAACAACAATAAAATATACCTATAAGTAATTAATATATTGAATTTTCAAAAAGTTTATTTGATTCAAATCATAAGACTTCCTAATTTAATAAGAACTTATTGAATTTGATTTTTTAATTCTAAAACTTAAGATTGAAATGTCGAAAAAGGAAACTGATAATGACAGTTAGTTACTTGATTAATAAAAAAAATTACCATGATTTTAAATTATGTAAAAGGCTTATTTATTTAATCAGGTATGAGTGAGTATGACAGATTTGTTTTTTTTATGTTTTATTAATCTTAAAATCAAAATTGTGCAACTATTTCACTCTTTTCTTATACCGAATGTTCGGCATTTCAACCGAATTTCGGAAGAATGCCGAAGTTAGGCCCATCCCTAATATTTATATTTAAATGAGGGGAATAAAATAACCACTATTCCATTCGACAGCCATCCATTAGGGACTTTCCTAACGGGACTTTACCGGCGGGGAATTACTTAATATGAATTCTATAAATACGAGTGCCTTTCTTTCTCACATTTCATTTCATTATTAATTCTGCGACTCATAACACCTCATAAAAATGTCAACTCCAGGACGCAAAAAGCATGCAATTTGGGAACAATTCACATCGATCCCCCAAGAAAATACCACACTGAAGACCAATAGGGTGCGTTGCAGAAAATGTAAGAAAGAACTAGTTGGACTTGTGAAAAGAATGGAGGCACACTTCCAGCAATGTAGCATCACCACCGGTTCTAACACTGACGCAAATCTTGACGCGGACAGGGACGTGGAGGAGGAGTTGTTGAGTGATGCTGGTTCTTCCCGATCTTCAGATAATTCTTCTGCTACACCCACATCTTCTGTTACTACTCTTCAATCTAAAAATGCCAGTACCAGCAGCAGCGCGAGCGTGAACATTTCAATGAAAAGATTTATTATTGCTACAAGTCAAGAAGATAAGAAGAAAATTGATTTACAATTATCTCGTTATATGTTTGCTACTAACACGCCTTTTAACCACGTAGAACACCCAGAGTTACTGAAATTAATGGAAATTTTACGCCCAGGATATAAACCTCCAAACCGCAAACAAATTGCTAGCAAGCTACTCGACGAAGTCTACAACTCGACTCAAGAAGCCGTAAAAAATGAATTGAAAAACAAAGTTGTTAATCTGGCAATTGATGGGTGGAGTAATGTCAGGCAGGACTCGATAGTTTGTGTCTGTGTTACCGATGTGTTGACAGACTCATCTCATTTAATTGATACAATAGACACAGGAGCCGAAAGCCATACAGCTGACTACTTGGTTAAAGTTACTACTGCGGCAATAAAACAATGTGAAACTTACAAATGTACGGTGCGAAGTGTAGTGACAGACAACGCAGCAAATATGAGCCGTATGAGACGAGATTTAGCCCAACAGGAAGAACTAGCTTCTCACGAGGATATACTTACATACGGCTGTTCATCACATATATTAAACCTTCTAGCAAAGGATTTGAATGCAGAAGATATTACTGATAAAGTTAAGTCGATAATGCGGTACTTCAAATACACTCACTTTGCATCTGCCAAATATAAAGAAGCTGGTGGAAAAGCAATTGTTATACCACAACAGGTACGGTGGAACACAATGGCTGACTGCTTAAAAGTGTTATTAGAAAATTGGCATATAATGTCAGATATATGCTTAAATCATTCAACTGCTATAGATCTGTCAATTTCATTGAAAGTAAATGACATGGCGCTGAAGCAACAAGTCCAGGCTCTCTACAAAAAACTGGAAAACATCGCAGTTACACTTGACATCTCCCAAAAGACATCCTGCTGTATTGGCGAAGTGACTGAAGCATGGATAGAGCTTAAAAATATGTTTGAGGGAGAGAATGTACGACTGCGTGAGACCGAGTATTCATTGGATGATTTAAGGAAGTTCAAAGCTCGTTATGAAATGGCAATGTCTCCAGCTCATTTTGCAGCAAACTTACTACATCCTAAGTACAGGGGTGAAAAACTCACGAGTGAACATATTTCTGAGGCTTTATTATTTATAGAAGCTTATCACAAAGAGGCGATGCCCTATGTTGTTAAATACAGGGCAATGACAGATCCCTTTCATAACTTTCTATTTGAAGATCATGTAGTAAATCAGGTCGGACCTCTCGAATGGTGGCAGTCATTAAAAAAACAAATTAATGGTCAAACAATGAACTTAGTGGCTCAGCTTCACACTGCTGTAGCTTCAAGTGCTGGAATTGAAAGACTGTTTTCAACATTTGGATTTATTCATTCTGACGTACGAAATAAACTGGGTACAGAGAAAGCTGCAAAACTTGTTACAGTTTTTAAATACCTTAATAAGGAAAAGAAAAAATAATTGTTATCTTGATCTTGTCGTATTGTCTTACTCTCCTGACTGACAAACAATTTTGATTTTATAATGTTTATTAAATATAGGTAATTTTGTTTGTTATAATTTTGTTTTTGATTGATTTTATATTGAAATTTTTAACATTCTATACTATCTAATGCATGTTTCAAAAATACGTGTTATCTTATCCCATTACCCATATAAATCCTGGTACTTGGTAGGTACTTAGATCTTTGTTTGACTGAATAAATAACTTATCAAAAAAATATTCCTTTCATTTTATATCATTCATTCGCAATGAAAAGTAGTTTTAAAGCTTGTTTTTTTCTCATCGTTTTATACAATGTTTAAAACTTGTTTTAATCTGTGTTTTTAAACGTGTGATAAAAAACACGGTTTAAAATCAAACTGTTTTAAACATTGTTTTAAACATGTGTTTTAAAACCATTTGTTTTAATCATGCCAACCCTGAGAGTAACAAATATCCATACATCTATCCATACAAACTTTGATATTTATAATATTAGTAGGATATTACATAGATTGATATTTTTTATCATACATAGAAAATACCCAGAACCCTCAAGACAAATATTTGCAGATCGTACAAACATTTGTCCCAAGACGGGAATTGAACCCGCAATCTCTTGCGTCGCAGGCGGACCTTCACCCGCCGCGCCACATCGGTCGTCTATCTGACTATTAGTGACTTCAGTTCCGAGATGTTTCTTTCCAACAAAACGACGATGCCTATGGTGCAACGAGTGAAAGTCCACCTGCGACACAGGAGGTTGCAGGTTTGATTCCTGCCTCGGGACAAACGTTTGTATGATCTGCAGTTACATTTTGTTTTGAATGTTTCGGGTATTATCTACGCCTAAAAAGTTTTCCCATGTGTCCTGTACAAAACAACTGGGAATAAGCGTATTTCTATGTATTTGTCATGTTCCCATTATCACAAGCTTTTCTTTGTTTCTTAGACAGGAACATCATCATCATATCAGCCCATACACGTCCACTGCTGGACATAGGCCTCCCCCATACGACGGCACAAATAGCAGTCCTAAGCCGCCTCCAACTATCGACTTCCTGCGACTGCTACGATGTCGTCGGTCCATCGAGTGGATGGTCTCCCAACACTCCATTTCGCATTGCATCGTAGCCGCCACTCGAGAACCTTTACTCCCCAGCGGTTACTAGTTCTGCGAGTTATATGACCTGCCCACTGCCACTTCAGCATACATATGCTACTTTTTGTCCTGGTAAAACATCAAATTCCCGTGGGAGATTACGGAAAAAAAGATTATTTATCCCTATAGATATGTGAAATTCGAATTTAACGCCGGTGAAACCGCGTGGAACAGCTAGTTTCTAATTAATTTATTCTCCAAAACTCCTACAAGACCTTACAAAATTCTGGTACAGAGTAAATTTGCATTCAACTAGGCTTTATCTATGAACTTCACAAAGTGTTAAAAAGCACCCAAACAACTAAAACAGCCCGTAAAGACTTTGTTAATTTATAAAGCTACTAGCTTTGCCCGCGACTTCGTCTGCGTGGAATAGTGACAGTGGGTAGCATTTTCAACTTTCATCTCCTATTCCCTTTGATATTTTACCCCCTTGAGAGTTACATTTGTAGAAACTTTTAATGACATTCTTATTTATATCCGATCAACAGCCTGAAAAATAAATTCCAAGCTTTTAGCTTTAAAAATGCCGATACTTCTATACAACCTTTCAACCCCACTTTTAACCTCTTACAACACTTTTTTTCGCATTAAAAAGTAACATATGTCCTTTCTCAGGCTCTAGAGTATCTGTGCACAAAATTTCATTGAAATCGGTTCAGTAGTTTTGGTGTAAAAACGTGACTGACAGACAGAGTTACTTTCGCATTTATAATATTGATAAGGATTCCCCGCGGTTTCACTCGCGTTAAATTCGAATTTGTATATTTATAGGGATAATAAGGTCTTTTTACCGAAATATCCCATGGGAATTTGATGTTTTACGAGGACAAAAAGTAGCCTATGTACTCTCCATCCTTTCAACTAACTCTATGCCAAAAATCAAGTCGATTGGTTGCTTAGTAAGGGCGCGAAGGAAGGACAATCAAACTTTCGCATTTCTAATATTCGTTAGGATGTTGTAAAGCGTCTTACTTGCAGCTTTGAAGAAAACTCCAAAGTAACCCCTACATTTTTAAGAGGTTTCGTGAAATCCTCGGTGCTACGGCTAAGCCACCTTAATCTTCAAGTTTCTTGGTAACTGTCATCTGATATTTATTTACAGCATAGATGAGGCACTTAGTAGTTAGGTTCCAACGCCGCGGTAACAACGCCATTCGCGCCCTGCGTAGCAACAACCACCATTACCGCGGTCACACCTAAACATAAACTATAGAAATCAGAGAGGTCCGTTTATAGTATAATGGGCTTTGTGAAATGTAAGGCATTATAAATTATATTAATATGTACTAAACTAACGAACGGTTTTTTGTTATAATTATTATCTTGACATAGGTATGTATAAAAAGACCGTCGTTATTACCTAATTGTATCTTTTCCACAATGGAATTATCACACGACACAGAATAACATGTGATTCGTCCCCTTGCATTGCACAAATCGAACAAGCATCACTCCAAAAGCGTTAGGCAGGTACCTTACGAAACATAAAAACACTCAGCAGGCCTACTCGGAAAACGGAAATCGAAGTTTCTGATTCGTTTTCAAGCAAACGGTAATCTTATACAAAAATGGAAATCGAAGTTTCTGATTCGTTTTCAAGCAAACGGTAATCTTATACGTATATCCGTTTTCCGAGTAGGCCTGCTGAGTGTTTTTATGTTTCGTAAGGTACCTGCCTAACGCTTTTGGAGTGATGCTTGTTCGATTTGTGCAATGCAAGGGGACGAATCACATGTTATTCTGTGAAGAAAACGAACGTTTCGAGATCGCACAACATTGTACAAGAAACGTAATAAGGCTAAGTGCACACTATTCGTGTTAGTTTTTCAAGTAACGTGTAAACTTAAGTGTTTGTGGGTGGTGGCGGTGGGTGGTTAAACGTTTTGAGTGACATCAACATATAGGTCAACAATGATCATTTGGTAAATTACGAGCAAAATAATAATACTTGCATAGATACTTACCGTACATATGTCAATATTATTATTTAAGTTTTTTAAAGTCAATTTATTCGAATGCAATCGTTTATTATTATTTAAGGTTCAGTCCATTTCAAGGTTTTTTATTAATCTTTATTTAAACAGCATAATCACACTGCATTTCAAGTTGCCTGGAAGAGATCGCAGTGTAGTCTACGTATGACGTTGGGAGATAAAAAGTTGCTAAAAATATCACGTGATTAATGAAGACCCATATAATCATACATACATCCAAACTGTCGGATTAATAACTTTAGTGTTACTGCAGGAATCAAAGGATACTAGAGCTGTTGGGATGCCCCATGGGAGGGGTTACGGCACCAGATTTCTGCATATCTTCGATCAAACGAGTGGAAACAATGAAGACTAGAGTAGTGTCCAACACAATTCAAGGCGATGCATCGTTAATCGTTTCAGAGTAGACCCAGAAAATATTGTCTGACCCATTTCCCGAAGAAACGTGGGTAATAACACGAATTGGAAATGGCTGCAGGTACCTATTTCCGTGCCTCATAAAATTTGTGGTTTCTTGAAAGCAGCCATTTGCAATCGAGTGTAGAGTATCTACACGACAAAAGGTTACCATTTCATCATTATCATCATCATCAGCCCGTACAAGTCCACTGCTGAACATAGGCCTTCCCCTAACGACGCCACGAATAGCGGTCCTGAGCCGCCTCCATCCAACGACTCCCTGCGACCGCTACGATGTCGTCGGTCCATCGAGTGGGAGGTCTTCCCACACTCCACCACCATTACCACCCATGGTTACCATTTACAGATACATAAATATGTATTTTTCTAACCACTATCCATGCTTTACACACAGGCTTTACATACAGGTCATATAAAAAACAAAAGGAGATCGCCTCAGCTTTTAAAAACGATATTATAAATGTCAAAGTTTGTATCGATGGATGTATAGATGGATATTTGTTACTCTTTGACGCAAAAACTACAGAACCGATTAGGCTGAAATTTGGTAAGGGTATAGTTTGGGACCTGGAATAACATTATGTATAGGCTATTTTTATCCCGATAAAACGCAGGCGGAAGCGCGGGCAGCAAGCTTAGATTAATTTTCATTAGGTGCAGTTTATGTGT
Organism: Eupithecia insigniata; assembly: GCA_947859395.1. Lineage (NCBI taxonomy): Eukaryota > Metazoa > Arthropoda > Insecta > Lepidoptera > Geometridae > Eupithecia > Eupithecia insigniata. Next base: position 10,936,481 of record OX402007.1, on the reverse strand, counting down.
TATTATTACTTATGAATTAATAATGCAGGTATAGAAGAACCACTGCGACGAATTTACCTGATATTTTGTTCAATAGATCCTAGACATAATGTTCAGCGGTGGACGTATACGGGCTGATGATGATGATGATGATCCTAGATATTTTGTTCCTTGATCTCCGATTCCGCTCATAAAATGCAGCGCTGACGACATTTGTTATTGATTTGCATGCCTTGATTATAAATATTTTTAACGTGGATGACATGCTGCATAATAATAGTCTTATGGCGCGACCTGCTGTCTGACTCAATAGCTGATGTCATTAAACGCGAATTTAGAAATCGCCTCTATGTTTGTACTGACAATAAACAGTTTACTCTGTGGTTGAGCCAGTGACCTATATTGTCACATATGCTATGTGTCTCCACGTTATAGAGCACTAGCTACTGCCCGCGCCTTCTCCCGCGTTTTATCGGGGTAAAAATAGCCTATATGTTATTCCAGGTCCTAAGCTATACCCATTACCTAATCTGTGGCTATACCTATAAATTTCAGCCCAATCAGTTCAGTAGTTTTTGCGTGAAAGAGGAACAAACATTCATAATCGCCGACTTCGACATTTATAATAGGACTAGCTGCTGCCCGCGCCTTCGCCCACGTTTTATCGGGATAAAAAATTACGTATAATGTTATTCCAGGTCCCAAACTATCCCATACCAAATTTCAGCCAAATCGCTTCAGTAGTTTTTGCGTGAAAGAGTAACAAATAACCATACATCCATCCATTCAACTATGACATTTATATTATTGGTAGGAGTAGGATATTAGTAGGATTTGTTAAAGCAAATAAGATTTTAATAAACAAAAATTAATAATTTGTTTAAAATAACAGCCTAATCGGAACACTTTTCATTCATTCACAATATAACTTCAACAATACAACGGTATCTCGTAGAAGGAAGTGGCCAGTCGTAAAATAACGATCAATGGCGTTCTGTTGAATAATGGCACTTCTATTAATTTGGGCATACATTATGATATTTATGGTAATCACAATCAGAGCCCCGAATACGATTGACGGTCGTATCGAAACGACATCGTCGCGTCTTCGTTTTGTATTGGATTTGGTACAACGCCTCTATCTTGCGGATAGGGAACTTCGCAAGTCCGATACAAAAATGAGACGTCATGATCAAGTCTCGATACAATTGCCAATAGATTTCAAGTCTATAAAAAAATAAAAAATGCTGTAGTGGCAGCTCAGACACATATTGCCAATAACAAAGAAGTCAAGTCAAGTCAAGTCAAAATGTTATAAACGATAATAGTTACTTACAGTGAGTTTTAGGGTGAGTGAAGCACATTATCCCATTAGTTGGCTAGGAATCTAGAAATTAGGGTTGTATTTGGGGATGTACCTATATGTATACGTTGTTTTGTAAAGACTGTAGTATCTCTTGAACTGTAATAGGCATACACTTGAAAATTTTATAGGATGTGTAAGTAGGTTGCCACTATAACGATAAATAATAATAATATGGCGTGTTTTAAAAAACGTTAAACCGACTTCAAATTCCCTTACTTTTACAATTATTTTAGTTTTGCGGGATAAATACTAATCCCTTGGGAATAATAATTTTATAACCTCCTTCTTTTGAAGTCGGTTAAAAATAAAATAATTAAGAGGACCATACAAAATTGAGTAGGTACCGAACACCGAAGGTAATAATGCAACGTCGGGTGCGGTCTGTGCTTGGATACCCATCCAAGCCGCATCATGCATGTTCATTTATTGCTTATTAACCGACTTCAAACGGAGGAGGTTCTGAATTCGTCTGTATGTTTTTTTTGTATGTATGTATGTTACGCGATATCTCCGCCAAATATGGACCGATTTTGAAAATTCTTTCACTATTGCATAGAAAATGATCCCAAGGGGGTCTTATAAAATTATATCCCCAGGGAATTAGTATTTATCCCGCAAAACTTAAAATAAACGTAAAAGTAAGGGAATTAGAAGTTTTTTTTTAAACACGCCATTTTATTTTTAAATCCATTTTGTATGGTTCATTTCGCGAAATATTTATGTACGATGGAACGGAACACTCTATGTGCAAGTCAACTCACACTTTTCCTGCGTTCAACAAGGAAACTAGCGCAAAAGTGATTTGCCGAAAATCATAAATATTTTCTATTAACTTACGAAAACATTAACTTCACTGGTGAGTATTTGTGAATCTACAAATCAATTTGAATCATTGGTTCAATCAAAGTAATGGTTGACGATTTGCGGCGAATTACTTTCTCGTTGTTTTTATTCCTTTTATAAAAATTAAAAAAACCTCAATAAAACAATAATATCTCGCACTGACACTAAGTAGTTCAAATAATAGAACCGCTATAGTTTCTAAACAAACACTTGTCTAATCTAAGATCCTTGTATCTCAATTTATGATATAAACCGGCGGCAATTAAACTTGGCCACAGAGCAGCTGTCATCTAAATCTGTGGCGTGAGATCATCGTCCATTAACGACAGGCGTCCCCACGGAACTCTAACGACGTGAAACATTTAGAACAAAATGCCGCAAAATACACTGTACATTGAAATTATGGGGCCATTGTCTCAGAGCACTAATAAGTTATTTATTTAATAATCTATATAGTTATAAAACAAAACTGCAGGACATTACATTTAGAATAAGACCGTTAAAGCGGAACTGGGCAGGACATGAAAGCAGAATGGAGGACACAAGATGGACAAAAAACGGGATCGAGTGGATCAAGACCACGAAACAAGAGAAGTAGAGGACGACCACGGAAACGTTGGCAAGACTTGTATAGAAAAAAAATCGGACCAGAATGGATGAGACAAGCCAGAGACAGAAAAGCATGGAGGGATATGGGGGAGGCCTACGGCAAACAGGCGACTTCTACTAAAATGTGACAAACATATGTTTTATACTTACCTACTTACTTATTACCTATAATTCGATGAAATAATAATTTTTAATACTCACTTATAATTTATTTGACATTTGATTGTAATATTAAGTAGTAGAATAAATGGCTTTTTTATTTTATTTATTTATGTAAGATTATAGTTACCCGTAACGACGTTATTTTTCGAAGTTTTAAAAACAATAATTGTCTAAGCAACAAATGATGCACGATGGCTAAGTTTCAAATTTAGCTTTTTTATGTATGATGATAAAGTTGTTGATCGATATTGACATCTGACAGTTCCTTGATAAAAAACTACGAGGTCAACTTTTGAATAAAAGTTGTGAACTGAATCGAACTCGCAACCTCCTTCGTCGCAGGCGGTTCTTCGCCCGCCGCGCCGCATCGGTCGTCTGTGTTGGTATCGAGCTCTCAAACCCTCACACTCTACAAATTCATAGCTTCACCATCGTGAGGGTATCTTAGAAATTTATTTTAGAAAAAAAAAATGAAAATTTATTTTTGATCACGGACATACATAAGCAAGAGATGCCGTGGGCAGCACCTAGTGCTGTAGCTATATAATGTTTAGGTACCTACAGGCTATTCTGAGCAGCAGTTCATATTGTCACGAACAGAACATTACGCGAGCTTTATAGCTCTATCGTTTGCACACAACGTAGTACAGTCGGGCAAAGATACACGTTAAATAAAAACAAAAAGTACGAAAAGCACAAATGCTAAAACAAGGGCAAGGGGTGAACGCTTTTGGGCTATCCACCGCCATAGGAACCCTTGTTAAAACTGGTTTATTCGAATATATAATTTTTTAGTTGATTAGTTGGATGATATGGTACCCCTTTTACACTATTTTCAAAAGTGTTTAAAAAATGTTAAAACTTTTATGGCCAACGAAACGACGCACATTATGTGGATCTTACAGTCTTACTAGCTACAATACAAAAAATATCTGCGGGTAGAATCATCGTTTTAGCATCTTGAAAGTCGCTCGAATAAATTCAAATTATAAACTCAAATAGTTTTTTTTTAATTTGGTTCCGAAAACGGAAGAGACCCGATATTATATGGCGGACCCGGAGTTAAAACTTTTTGTCGTTTCACCTATAAAATAACTATGGCTACCTGCTAATATTTCTATATATATGTTAGAAATGGATTTCTAAACACTTCTCTCCCGCTAAACGCGTGCGTGAGAAATTAAATTCCATAGAGATTTCCGTCCAGCATTTTAGTACACCTGCAATGACGAACTTTTACTTTATGTTTGGAGTAAGTCAAAGGAATAAGTCATTTTCCGAACAGGGGTAGTATAAATACTATTTTCATCAGCTGACTGTACCGTATGTGTTATATTGTTCGGAAATACAAACTTTATCAATTGGCCTTCGGATGTTGACTCACGCTGTTCTGGGAAAAGTGACAAAATGTGTAAATACGTTTGTTTGTTCTTAACAAATTATGAATTTGATACCCTCATCATCATCTTGACCCTTTGACACCAGTCCAGTGCTGGATATAGGTCTCTCTTGATAAGCGGTTTAACGTAAGTATTCACTGCCCGCCTCGGCGGCGGCGGCGGCGCGGCGGTGCGAGCCGCAGGGACGGGGCGCGCCGCCGCCGCCGCCGCCCCCGTGACACCACCGCCGCCGTCGCGCCGCGTCGTCGCTTCCCGAAGCAGATGCACATTTGCGTTGTGAGCATGAAAGAGTTAGTTTAATGGCTCTTATCTGAATGGAAAGTGCCATAATCCCCAGTGGTGTATCTATCCTCTAGGGGGCGCAGCTGCCCATACCTCAAAACTTGCAGGGTGAAACCTCTACCTTATGAACGAAATTAAGAATCGAATTACATACAACGAACCGTCAAATCCTCAAACTACTTTGTAATTGAACCTACCAATATTATTATTAATGGTCATATAAATGTATGTACAGCCAGTAATCTGATAGGTAAGGCTTAAGGTAAGGTGTAGTACAAGTTTTTCTCTGCTTCTTCAAATATCAATATCAAAGTGCTTTATTTCCTTTAGACCTTTCAGGACTCTTGGACACGTCACAAAATTAAAATTACTTACATAAGTAAAACGGAAATAAAGTGATCACTTTGATTTTTTTGTTCACTTCAATCTCTTTAAGGTAAAGTAAAGAAGCGAACAAGAAACCTTTATCTTGTTAGGTTGTTAGTTTTCGAGTTGGAGCAAAAGTCGTCCCATGCTTTTTAATCCTCGAGATAATCTGATATTTTACTATAAAAACTTTCGTAGTTGATAAATTCATTATCAATGTAAGCGGGTTAACTACGAACCTAGTTTGTGTTGGAAGAACACCTTTGTAATATAAGCCTTTTTACAAAGGATATGTTTGATAGTTTGTTTGAATTTATTTATTGATATATTTTTTTTGCTTCGGTAACAGATTATGCCAGATGGCATTTTGTATAATTATCCAGTATGTATTATTTATTTATAGATTTAATCAATGTATTTATTTTTAAAACTTGAAACAAGCAGTCTGTTTGTCCCCACCCCTTAATAATCTATAAATAAAGTTATAATGCTGCGTTACTGTCTAACTCACACTAACATGGTATAGCTAGATAAGAGAAGATAAATAGTTCTGTCTACATGGATCGGTCGACCAATAGGACCCTACTACAAATAAGATCACAAAAATTGTTCGACTTTGACAGGACTTGAACCCGCAACCCTCCCTCAGTACGGGATGCGCTACCAATTGCGCCACGAGATCATGTGACGTAAATGTCGAAAAACTCTGGCACTTCCTTCGGTCTCAAGCCGTTTGCTCCACCTACAGGGGAAACATTCAAGTTTATCCAAACCTGTTCAATGGCTAAAGATACGTTTAGTACGATTGACGAGAGGTGTCGCGTTGCTTCTTAGAAATTATCCCCAGTGTGTGGCTTACGCACTATAATAGCAAAAACCTACTAGATCAATCAAAACAAAATGAAGCGTACGCGGGCTTTACGAATGGCGGAGGGTAATCTAGTTGGAACAAAACTTTCCAACCGTGCACAAGGTTCAACAAACTCTTTACAAGGGCTTTTGTGTTCTGTCTATGTGTACCTATTAACGAGCAGTCTAGTTCATTGTTTTATCAAAATAATGGCTCCAAACAAGATAACTTAATATACGGACGCGCTACTGTGAAGCCAAAAGGAGATAGGATGAAGAGAAAGGAGTTGTACAGTGAGCGATATAAAGGTCTGAACTGAACTTGACAATATTTATAACCGGCGAGGCAGGTTTTATTTCTCGAGTGTTTCTACGTGCTTAACTGATAATCTTAATTACCTTGAAGCATCCGAACGGCTGAAGCGATTTCGATAAATGAGGTATCAAAATATTCGTTTGGACTCCTTTAAAATACATTAAGTAGCTCTAATTTTGTTCAAAAATTTGAGAAAACCTATTTGCAGGAACCCGGGGGCGAGTCGATTTGACTTTAGTAACGTGACGTGATTGTGACGTCTCATTTTTGTATGTGATTTGCGTAGTTCCTTGTCTGCACGATAGAGGCGCTGCACCTTTTATAGAAAAACGAGACGTCGTCGTCACGATCACGTCTCGTTACTAACGTCAAAAAGACTTTCCCCCAGGCTACAGTTATTACAACGACAGAAATCCTACTAATATTATATAGGTAAATGTCAAAGTCTGGAGTATGGATGTTTGATTCTCTTTCACACAAAAACTAAGTTACTAAACTGAATGGGCTGAAATTTGGTATGGGTATTGTTTGGGACCTGGAATAATATAATGGGCTATTTTTTATCCCGATAAAACACGGGCAAAGGCACGGGCAGCAGCTAGTATACATATATTTCTGTGGTTAAAACGCAGGTACGACATCTTTTTTATATTCCCGGTCTGACGTTGGACGGTGTAATAAGTAATAAATAACTCAACAAAAAAGGCAACTCATTACCAAAGTTCGGATCCTAATTTGCGGGATAAACAAGCTTTTGAAAATTTCAACAAAAATGTTTGCTAAAACAAATTAATCACACTTAAAAAACACGCAGTTGAATCCCTTGTTTTATTTATTTATGTATTTTTATAAGGCAGGGTCTCTTGACGAAAAAACAATTTCGAAGAAAAATAAAATATTACAAAATCGGTCAAGAGACCGATTTTGTAGTGTATTAAAATTTTATTTTGTCTGATTGTACAGAAACACGTAGATTTTTACAAAACTTGATTCTGTCAAATAAAGATGATCTAAGCAGCATTACGGCGACGCGGCGGGGTGGGTAGGTAGATAGATATGTGTCAAAATTCGAGTACAGGTCACGTCATGGTTTAATAGCGCTGACCTTGATGCTTCGTTTATGAATTGTTGAAAGTCGATTTTTTTATTGTTACACCTGCGCAGAACCTAAGCCGAGCGATATTAAACCGTGACGAAACGTGTACCAAGAGTCAATCCAGAAATAAAATATTGGGACCACTAATGGCTGTTCCCGAGGTTGTATTTTTGCTAGACAATGAGACTTTTCAATGAAAATAAGCATAGTGCACCAAAATAGTGTGCAGCACGATTTTTTACACTCACATAAAAAAATGCAAAATGTTGAATATTTAGATGTTTGTTACGTCTTCACGCCAAAACTAATTAACAAATCGGGCTGAATTTTTGCATAGACGTAGTTCTAGGCTTCAATCCAGATAATAGGCTTGTAGAGCAGGTCTCTCCATCTAGAAGTTTCTTTCATCAAAGGTAGAAGTCAAAATGTGACATTCTGTGACGATACCATAGTGATAGTGTGCGTGTCTGTTTGAGTTACTTAGGATATAAAAACAGTAATAAAACACGTACTAATACACACTACACAACACTACGTACTAATACCTACTTATCATAAACTTACACATAAAAAAGGTTAGCTTAGCAGAATAAGGCCCCAGCAGTTATGTCTAGTTATTTTGACGTAGTAATGATCATACATAATACTATGTACAAGTAGGTACTTAAAATAACTACAATACATTGTAGTCTTGTAGTATAGTACGTATTTGTATTAGGTTTTTAAACGTCAATGTAACTATTCGAGTATCTTGTAAAAGCATAACACCCAAGAGTGAATATTTAAAACTGAACATATTTTTCTCGTGCCTTACTTTTTTGTGAATTTTTCAAACGAATTTTTTTTCCTCAAACGTGAGTATTTTTACCTGCAGGAGACTCAACATAAAACCTGCTAATGGAGTAAACCTGCGGACTATGGGAACAGCTGTGTATCACACGGGGTGAAAAATGTTATTTGCCTAATTAAGATATAAGGGGTCGTGGGCAGGTAAATAATACCTTTCATGTTACAGAATTTACAGAGGTAAACAAAAGAACGAAAAAGCTTTAGAATGCTTGCGTTGCTGTCTGTCCGTCCAGTTCCGCTCCGTTCCGTTCACCCGGCTGTTTCTCATCAACCGTAAAAAGGAGACAGGTGAAATATTCACATGATGTGTATTTCTATTGCGGATTTATCAACAATTCATAAAATAACGAAGAACCTTCAGACTCATAGACGAGCAGTACCTTGCAGAGACTAAGATCCAAAGTCTCGATCACCGCCGCAAGGTTGCTTGTCTCTCGATCTTTTATAGGATACATTTCGGAGAATGCTCCCAGGAACTTCATGATCTCATTTCACCATCTCCATTCCACTCCAGGACAAGCAGACGGACGGTAAAATACCATCCTTATCTGGTGGATATACCATCCACTCGTACAAAGCGGTTTTCCTCCACCTTCATCATTCGCACCGATAAGGAATGGAACTCGCTGCCTGCTTCAGTTTTCCTTCGTGATACACCGTCGGCCACATCATCATTTTCCATCAGGTGAGATTGTGGTCAAACGAAGGTCTATATGTATACATTTTTTTTTTTTGTTATTTTTGCTCTACCTTTGCTAAGGCTATCTAAGGTATTTCTTGAACCGTAATAGGTTGAAATTTTGACTGGGTGTAAACGATTATTGTCATGGTAATAAAAAATAATAAAAATAAACAAAAATAATTAAGGAGTTTACCAAATACCGATCACCGAAATTAAGCAAAGTCGGGCGTGGTCAGTACATGTGTTACCACGTCATGGTGACGATTAGAATTTTTGATATAACAAAATTGTTTTTAGGGTTCCTTTTGCGATATATTATTTATGTACGTTGATACGGAACCCTCCGTGTGCGAGTCGATTCGCACTTGGCCGGTTTTATTTTTATTACGAACTTACTACACGAATTTAGAAATCAATATACTAATATGTAATCCTAAAAGTGGAAAAGCTCGTACCTATACGCTGGCCGGCATACATAAAAATCTTCTACTAAGCCCTTCCACTGCAGTGTAGACGAAGAGTTAAGTAGAGGAAGTAGAGTCTACAGCATGAGAGATGACGTCATTCTCAATCCCATTCTGTAAGTACGCAGGTTATACCTATTGTTTTTCGGGAGTCGGTACATAATTATAAAAGTAGATGATCCATTAAACTTTTTTAATTTGGATTGAAACAATACAACAGGCTAAGCCAAGATTCTTTGAAGTTTGTTTGAAAAGAGTAATTAGGAATTAGACCAACGACAGATAAACAAATACAGTCTGTAAGAATAAGGACAGACATGCCTAAGATCAACCCGAAGTTTTGTTTCTGTAAAAATTAGAGGATAATGTATGCTCCATTTTGTGAAAACTAGAGGATATTGTTTGCACCATTTTTATGAAAACTAGAGGATAATGTTTGCTCCATTTTTGTGAAAATTAGAGGATATTGTTTGATCCAATTTTGCGAAAATTAGAGCATAAAGTTTGCTCCATTTGTATGTGCTCGAAAATGGGAATCAAAACAACTTGAAGATTCGCTATGAGAATATTTTTTTTTATTCAGAATCAAAATCGTGATACAAAGTGTAAATAGTGACAATGAAATATGCTTATAATTCTATGAATGCCTTCTGGCCACCTAGTTTGTATCAAAGACCATAATTATTAATGCTACCTATAATAAGTAATAATATAAAAAATGTGACTATAATTACGTGTACCTATCTATAATAAGTATAATAAATAACTTTATTTACAAAGAAAATTAAAAACAAATTAGAAGTCGTATTACAATTGATCTAACTTCAGACTGTTGCAATTATATACAGGTAGTCAACATATCGACACCAGTTACTGTTGGCAAAGACACTGGCTGCATTATTTTGCTGTATGGCAATGCTGAAACACTGCTCCAGATGGGTACTCACCAGCTCTCGGGTCACGCGACCCTAGTATGGTTAAATATTAATATTTTAAACGTAGGTAGGTTGCCTCGAGCGAGAAAAATTACCAACGACTTTTGGAGCTTTTGAAAAGCTTATGGCAGTCTCGTCTCTACATAAAATTTTAGGTAAAAACCTTATGAATTTTCCTCGGAAACGTAGGTAATCCTGTTTTGTAACAAACAGGATTACCTACGTTTCCGAGGAAGCACCTGTTTTCAGGACACACTCGAATTCCTGGAAAGTTGGGAAAACATTATTCATAACGCGCCGGCCGTTCATAATGCGTCTTGATGTATGATAACTGATAACTTGATTTTTTTGAAAACATTAAAAACCGACTTAGAATTTTTTAGCTTTAAACTGTTTTTTAAACGCAGAACAAATACTTATTTCCTTCGGAATATTTTTTATGGGCCACTTCACGATCATTCTCAGATTTTTCATAATCCCTCCCCAAATACAGCCAAATATAAACCCTCCATATCATTATTTTAAAATCAGTTAAAAACGAAAATTGCTTGAACTAGGCACCAATTTGTTTTATACTTCGTAGACGGTTCTTACATTTGTAAGAAACAATTTAATAAAACTTAACGTTTAATATAAACTTAACCTTTAATATAAACTTTTTTTATGTTACCGCGTTATTTACTCTTTGCTAAGCAAGTTTGAAATAACTGTCAGTTGTTTGACAGTAAGTTTGAATTGAATGACAGGACAACGTATGTCGGGTCAGCTAGTATTCGATAAGTGCCGGGTGAGACGGGGTGAATAGAGATTCCAGGGTGAATGGAAATGGACGAAATACTGGAGCAAGACATTATCTGGCTGGTAGCAGAGCTTATTATTAGTCCCAGGCTGTTCACCTACTGTGTCAGCTGATCTGATCTCTGCAAAAGGTTGTTTTGCTCCAGAATTTCGTCCATTTCTATTCACCCTGGAGTCTCTATTCACCCCGTTTTACGGTACCTAGTTCTTTTTTTATATTTGCCGCAAAAGTAACAACTTGGTTACTGCATTTTACTCCTAAACCTAGTATCATACATTCTTAACGGTCGGCTGTGTGCTCATATAAACTAAGCTTTACATGGTCCGTGGTCACAAAAAGCATTGGCGCTGTAACCGGCTCAGGTGCTACAGTTCTGACTTTATTGTACACCTTTTATCTACTTAGGCCAAATATCCCAGTAGCTTACGTAGACAGGTATACGTTTTTACGAGTTCACTTCGGACCACAAACAGTTGAATAGCGCGAACCCAAGTGAATCTCCTACTAATATTATAAATGTCAAATTTTGTAAGGATGGATGTATGGATATTTGTTACTCTTGCACGCAAAAACTACTGCACCGATTAGGCTTAAATTTGGTATGCGTATAGTCTGGGTCCTGGATTAACATATAGGCTATTTTGTATCCCGATAAAACGCGGGCGAAGGCACGGGCAGCAACCAAATATTATCGAGAGTAAATGCAAGGCTATGTATGGTATTCACGTTACTCTATTTATTAATACTACACAATGTTTCACGGATAGAATGCACAAAATTTCCATTATAGGTACTATACAGGTAAATCAAGTAAGTACTAGGGTCTGTCGTAAAGTTTATATCTTAGACATTAGATACTGTCTATTTCAAATATCCATACTTAGGGCTATGTGAGAATGAATTAAAAAAGCTGGACTGCCTAGTAACATTTAAATTAGGTAAAATCATATTAGGTTCGATTATTTGACTAATGGGTTTTTGCAAGTTAACGATTATTTAAGCCCGAAAGTTGGCATCCATCTTGAGATGAAAATGTTTTTTTTCCTGTTGATAACCTTCATAATGATACGAAACACTGATAAGACATCATTGCAACTCAACGTTATCAGTGTATCGTTATTTTGAAAATGTCTCCGATGCAAGTAAAGTGGTTCATTATACTGATAATTTAATGGTAGTTTTACACTGCCGAACCTTCGGAAACATTACGAATGGCTCGACACAATCGATTTGCGTTGCGAGCCGTTGAGTGGAGACGTCCTTTTCTCTCGTTATTAACTGTGTTAAGTTGTCTTTATTTTAGAAGAAATGCTGACCATAAGGGAAGACGTAAACAACTACAGTAAAAAGTACAAAGTAAGACTAGATAACCACAGCAACACACTGGCTAAAGACCTACTTCAAGATAAGGATCACATTAAACGCATCAAGAGATGGCATATTCTAAACCTAGACCAAAGGAACTGAAGTGTCCCAACGTTAAGATGGTGCTATTTACTGGAATAGCAACTCAATATCCCACCCAAGACCACATCTAATTATGGCTGAACAGCCAATGGTAGATAAAAAGGGAAAAAAAAGAAAAATTTTAGATAGACTTTCTATCAACAAATTGGGAACTTCATTGAGTGTTGTGTGTGGCTCGCAAACAGCCAATCATCTAGCCGGATCCAGGAGATACCTGCTGTCCCGATTTGTCTGGCGGGTGATCTGCAATATCCAGTACCTACAGGTACTGGTGTTACAACTTCCTCCCCTACTATTTACATATCTCCACCATTTTCTTATATTGTCTCTTTTTCAATTTCTTCAAATAAGACTAGAACCTGACTAGAACTTTAATTTTCTAAACACTGTTTAATATCACACATAACTTATAAGGTAAAAATACAAGACAAGAAATGGTTCTTGTCTTGTCTTGGCATTCCGTTTATGCTAAGATAATGCACTGTAGAGCAGAGCATGTTAGGACAAAGTAAATTAGGGCATGTTGCACAGAGCTTGTATGCACAGGCCAGATAGGAGATAGTTAGAAGTTTCCAAGTTTGTAATTTCAGTTACCTGAAGAAGATGGTTTAGATTTATTGAATATAGGTTTTACATCCTGCGCTATAAAGCTTAAAACTCCAAATCAAACCTTTGGTACGTGCTGATCATTTTGAGATACAGCAAACGCATATTTTTAGGAGTAATTTGTACCCCTTCGAAAGAGCATTGACTCCGCTTATTCCCAGTTGTCTTGAGCAGTTGTTCTGAACAGGACAACTGGGACAACTTTTGTCCCAGTTGTTCCGCGCACAAGACAACTGGGACAAAAGTTGTCCCAGTTACTCAACATTATCTAGATCGGAATGCATATCTATCTAATCAACAACCTAATTTTACTAATATTGTAAATGTCAAAGTTTGTAAGTATGTATGTTTGTTCCTCATTCTCGCAAAAAGTACTGAACTGATTTTTGGTATGTGTATTTGAACCTGGAATTACTTATAGGCTATTTTTTATCTCGATAAACCGCGGGCGAAGGCGCGGGCAGCAGCTAGAATGTATAATATTATAGGTAGGTAGCTAAAATATTGTTTCTTCTTAAATATATAATAGCTAATTTATTGGTCGGTTTTGGTGAGTAGATTGAAAAAGATCTATTTCATCAATAAATATCAAATAATCATAACTAAAATTAGCGACTGGCGAGCTGAATGGCGGCTAAGAATAGGTAAAAGTTTATTTCATTAGATTTTTTGCAAAGCTTTGTATATTCTTTAAACAGTTTCCAAGGTTTACGACCTGACTCGCTCATTTGAAGTCTATTTCGGCGCGTTTGATAATAAGCAACCACAGTTCATGTAGGTACGCTGGATTATGTACCTGTCGTCATATACAAAATAATATGGCGTGTTTTAAAAACCAATAAACTGACTTCAAATTCCCTTACTTTTACACTTATTTTAAGTTTTGCGGGATAAATACTAATCCCCTGGGGATAAAAATATGGGACTCCTTCGGGATCATTTTCTATACAAAAGTGAAAGAATTTTCAAACCGGTCCATAATTGGCGGAGCAATTGAGTAACATACATAAGTAGATACATACATACAAAAAAACCTCCTTCTTTTGAAGTCGGTTAATAAAATAAAAAATATTTATTCAAGTAAACTTAAATTAATATACATTACATGGGTTTGGGACTCTCTTTTAAGTATATATATACTTGTGTTAGAGGGAACCGCTCTTCCGTAATATATTCAGTCATATTGCATCAGAAACTATTTCGTCCTAAGATAATGCTATGGTTCAACTTGTAGGAATGTCGGCCGATTGTTATGAGATATGTCCCCATTGTATACTGGAGTGGAATCTATCTCGGAAGATAGATAGGTATCCAAGGCAGATGGCATCAGCAAAGTTAGGTATTCCGATTAGGGTTGGAATGGAATGGAATTGTCAAATTAATCTAAACCCAAATAACAGTTACTAGGTTACTACAATTGTTGTTATGTATTAGTGTATATTTCTATTTGGTACTAGCTGCTGTCCGCGCCTTCGCCCGCGTTTTATCAGGATAAAAAATAACCTATGTATATGTTATTCCAGATCCCAAACTATACCCATACCATTTCAGCCTAATCAAGAGTCAAATAATTGGTAAATACAAAACCACATAGTTGTATCAGATTCATACAGGAGCTCGGGGAGTTACGATTTTACGCTACTTGGAAACAAACAAATTCGTCTTCTCATTCGCACCAGGAAATAAATTCGTCTTCTCATTCACCGATGGCGATAATGACGTAAACTGGAGACACCCACGTGACCATCGTGTCTTGGAAGAGCATACCTGTTTTTAACCGACTTCAAAAGAAAGAGTTTATCAATTCGTCTGTATGTTTTTTTTTGTATGTATGTATGTTAAGCGATATCTCCGCCAATTATGGACCGATTTTGAAAATTCTTTCACTATCGTATAGAAAACGATCCCGAAGGGGTCCCATAATTTTTTTTATCCCTGGGGGATGAGTATTTATCCCGCCTTAAAATAAGTGTAAAAGTAAGGGAATTTGAAGTCGGTTTATCGTTTTTTAAAACACGCCATATTATCTTATACCATGATTTTTTTACTTCTGCGCAATAACGGTCAGCGCTAAAGTTACGTGCCGCTATGTATAGGTACAAAGATCTTCACAGAGCATCTGAGTCAACTATTACATCACAGAAGCAAGTGTTCGGTATCTGTCCGTGTGTTTATTATGAATATTTTTACTCCTCGCTGTGTTTACGTACTCGATACGTTTGCTCCATTTCTGCATTGCATAGGAAGGAACTGGTTACTAGGCTACGGTATTTCAGGAATTTGTAGGGGAAATGTGCGGGGGGTGTTAAGTTTTTTCAGAATGCATATTCTTGTTTGTAATTTGGTATTAAGTTAATATATGTATTTTCTACAAAATTCTTGAATTGCATGTGTCTATCGACATTACGTACGCCTCATTTTTTTGTTGTAGTGATTGAGTTTAAATCCTTTCGTACTTAGTTATTTCCACTGTAAGTACACATGTTACACCTGATGTCGTTAATTCTATCTATCTTATAATATTCACACAAACTTTTCACATAGGGAGCACCGGATTGTACAAAGAAAAAAACAGACAAACATGACACTTCGTGCTTTAAATTAACAAAATAACAAATTGTTGGCTAAAATCAAATAAGAATAATTTTACAAAATATATAAATATTTAAATTAAGGGTATGTCAAAGTGCTGCTGTAGGGGAGCGTTGTCACACTAAACTAAACATAATGTGTAATAATATTACATACTGATTACATAATTAACAAAAAAAAGTGAAAATGTCAGATCTCAAATTAATTTAGTTTCATATGTCAATACTAAATTAAAGCTGCTGTATAGAGGCATTGTCAAATTTACTAATATTATAAACGTCAGCGTTTGTATGGATGGATGTATGGATATTTGTTACTCTTTCACGCAAAAACTACTGAACTGATGAGGCTGAAATTTGGTATGTTTAGTTTGGGACCTGGGCAAGGCAAACAAAACTCCGAGTGAGTTGCAAAAATTATCAATAAATAAATTCAAACAAACTATCAAACATATCCTTTGTAAAAAGGCTTATTACAAAATATCAGATTATCTAGAGGATAAAAAAGCATGGGACGACTTTTGCTCCAACTCGAAAACTAACAACCTAACAAGGTAAAGGTTTCCTGTTCGCTTCTTTACTTTACCTTAAAAAGATTGAAGTGAACAAAAAATCAAAGTGATCACTTTATTTCCCTGTTTTACTTATGTAATTTTAATTTTGTGACGTGTCCAAGGGTCCTGTAAGGTCTAAAGGAAATAAAGCACTTTGATATTTGATATTTGATAATCAATTTATTTAAGCCGTGGGGCCGCGGCGTACGAATAACGACCCCTCCAACTCAACCCGTGGATGTCGTAAAAGCTGACTAAGGGAACCTACCAGAGGAAGGGCAGCAGCTTCCTTCTGAGTATTTTTTAAACACCAACACTGCGATCACCAATCCGCCTGCCAAGCGTGGTGATTATGGCAAATCCCCCCCTACATGGGAGACCATCTACTCGATAGACCGACGACATCGTAGCGGTCGCTGGGAGTTGATGGATGGAGGCGGCTCAGGACCGCTATTTGTGGCGTCGTACGGGGGAGGCCTATGTCCAGCAGTGGACGTGTATGGGCTGATGATGAATTAATTTATATATAAACCTACTAAAATATACCTAGGCTTAGCGAGCATACTCTAGCAGGATTCGATGTGTATTTTTGCAGGTCTAGTAAATAAAAATAAATAGAAACCTCTAGACTAGCTAGTTCAAAACAGATGGACAAAGAACACTCTAGATACTCAACTATTCCAAATAAGCCACCTAAATCCAAACAATTACATCAAATATACCTTCAAAATAAATAATGTTGGACAATTCACACGGCATTATCTAGCCCCGAGCTATGCAGAGCTTGTGTTATGGGTACTAGATAACTGATATACTTAAATATAATATATATATACATTACATAGATAGATATTTTTTATTACACATAGAAAACATCCAGAACACCTTGAACAAATATTTGCAGATCGTACAAACATTTAACCCGAGGCGGGAATCGAACCCGCAACCTCCTGCGTCGCAGGCAGACCTTCGCCCACAGCGTCATAGAGGTAGTCATAAAACAGGTATAATAATAAAACATACATCTTCAACCTGAATTCTAATTGAATTTGAGCTTTCATCGGTCATGTGCGGTGAGCTCGTTTTACCAAAGTAAAATCATAAAAGCACTTTATAGAATCGGTACTTCGAGTAAAATAGGGTGACCAGTTCTTTCACTTAGAGAAGGATATTTTTACGGCCATTTCCTTGAATTAGATATATGTATATCATGCTAGCTTCTGCCAACGGATTCGAACGCGTATTTTCGGTATAATAAGTATTGTCTAAGTTAGGCTTTGTTTTAAATGTAGGTACGCCAAAGTTCATCTTGATCTGTTCGATAGTTTAGGAAATCTTAGGTAACAAAATAAAATACAAATTTCTTAGATAAAAAGTAACCTAGGTACCTATATGTTATTCCAGGTCCCAAACTATACCCATATCTAATTTCAGCCCAATCAGTTCAGTAGTTTTTGCGTCAAAGAGGAACAAACATCCATACATCCATCTTCACAAACTTTGATATTATTAGGATTAGTAGGATATGAGGATTATTAGGATATATCTTTGAATTGGATGGATATAATTATAGAAATCCAGGTGCAGAAAAGTAATCAGGACAGCGCAGCGGACAGAATTTATTTGACAAATCAAAATCTCGATCTCGATGTACTGCCGAGTACCTAAGTGCAATTGAAATTAATATTTAGATTTGTTCGTGAAAATATAATTATTAAACGTTTCAGGGTTTTTCAGATAATTTAAGTCTGTGATAAAAACAGAAGTTTCATAAATCCTAGACCAGTGTAGACTAAACAATTTTTATCATTTATATATCTTTAATACCTAGCTTGGTAAAGAATTTGTCAGCCGGGAGTTAAATCTAGATAACATAAATAAGGTATATCATGCCACGTAACCAGTTTAGTAATAGCTAAGGTAGCTACCCTATCGACTTATTGCATTTTAGATAACCTCGTACTACCAGCTCCCGTTCGAACTTAAGAACGGAACGGATAGCCTTAGCCCCCATACAAACGTACTTTCCGCTTCATTTAGAAACTATGTCCCAATCTTATTGAATTTTTCCACACCTACGTAATCGGATGAAAAATAGCTATGTTTGTAGCGGTTTAGTTTTTCTTGATGATAATGATCTTTAAATGAGAGCGAAACTAATTTTGACCACCAAATCAAGTCATTTTCAAGCGATTTTTAATGCATGATAGAAACATTTATTCGAAAATCTGTCGCGTTGCAAATATCTTATATATTCAACATCATAAATAATCAAAAATATTTCTTAAATCAATCGTTTATTCAAAATTAATCGGAAAGTACGAAAAAATATCATAAAATGGTGCCGACACCAGGGCCGTGGGGCCGCGGCGTACGAATATCGACCCCTCCAACTCAACCCGTGGATGTCGTAAGTGCCGACTAAGGGAACCTACCAGAGGAAGGGCAGCAGCTTCCGTCTGAGTATTTTTAAATACCAACACTGCGATCACCAATCCGCCTGCCAAGCGTGGTGATTATGGCAAATCCCCCCCTACATGGGAGACCATCCACTCGATGGACCGACGACATCGTAGCAGTCGCAGGGAGTCGATGGATGGAGGCGGCTCAGGATCGCTATTTGTGGCGTCGTACGGGGGAGGCCTATGCCCAGCAGTGGACGGGTATGGGCTGATGATGCATCAGATACTTAATTGATAATCATAATAAATTATTCTATTTAAATTAATATATTATTCATTTACACTGTAGAAACATTTGTCATTTGTTAACTATTGTTTAAATAAATTACCATTGAGGTATTTAATAGGTTCTGGGAACGAATAGATAAAGAATAATGATGCACATACCTAATATAAAATTAAAAATATTTTTCTAATAGATCTGCTTGTGGGATTGTGGTATATAGGTACAGCAGATGTTTGAATTTTGCTCTTTTTTGTCGAGTGATAATATCCTTGCGTTTGGTAAATGGCTAAGCTTTACACATTTTTCTAAACAATAAACATCACATTCAACTATCCGTTTAACTACTTCTTTGTAAATAAATATATAGTTATATGAACTATAAGTTATTTATGATATATCGAGCAAAGTTCGTCATTTTATTTTATGAACCCGGGGCGGTATTAGTATTAGTAATACTGTATTACTCATCGTAACGTGGTGTTCCGCAAGGTTCGCGCAGCGCCCGTTAGTTCTCTCTCGCGACCCGAGCAGTCGACATCATCGCCCGCGAGTGAATGTGATATTGTGATTTATATGGCGTTGCTTGCTTGCAGGGATGTGTATTTGATTTATGAAAGTTCTGAACTGAGGAAGGTGAGATTGAAGAGTTTTTTTAAGTCGATTTATTCATATTTGAGTAAAGGATTTAGCTTAAGTAGATATTTCGTATTCTTTGAATAGGTTCTTGTGCACATTTATTTGCCGGCTTTTCTAACTGAAAACTAGAAGCTGAACTAGCTTTTCTAGAAATGAAAATGCTTAACTCGAATATATTTATGCTTAGTTACTATTTCAATTTATTCATATTTAAAGATTTTGCTTTGGTAGATATTTCGTATTCTTTGCGTAGGGTCTTGTGCGCATTTTTTTGCCGGCTTTTCTAACTGAAACCTAGAAGCCGTAGCTAGCTTTTCTAGAAATGATAATGCTTGGCAAAAACTAGGCGTGTTTATTTATATCTTGTACCAGCTGTACCCTAAAAGTAAGATTTTATTAAATAAGTTAATCAGTAAAATTTTGATCCTAATTAGAGTAAGTAATAAATGGTAAATGAGTTTTAATCTGCAGATATATATCTATCTGTATTTTTTTTCTCAAATTTGACTTGTGTAACTGCTTATTATGTAAGCCCAAAGAAATAAATTTATTGAAATCTGAAAGATTACAGACCTTTAGATAAATCAATTGCTGTATAGACTCGCTAAAACTTAAAAAACGGCTTGGCCGTTTCGAATATTTTTATTGTTTCGATTGCTTTGTTTCCAATGCCCCTGTATTGGAAACGAAAAAAATTCTAATACAGAAAATAATATGTAAGTGATACGCAGTTCAAGGGGTCATCTTGTGTGTAATAAAAAATAGCTTGGTATCTAGGTATGTATGCAAAGCTTCAAGACAAGTGTCATATCAGTTATGTCATATATCTATTTATGTAATATATTGTATTATGTATCAGTTATCTAGTACCCATAATACAAGCTCTGCTTAGCTAGGGGCTAGATAATGTTTATTTATTTAATTATCTGCTTGACCAACTGTCAGCCTGCATTATTATTTAGTTAAGAAATTGTTTATATTGTTTTGTTACACCACCTATAACATATTTTCACACACTAGCTAGCCTATTTCTTCTTATAGTATACAGGGTGGCTTTTTGAGATGGGAGTGGATGAACAAATCTGAAATCATGATAGTTGGAGAAAAGTCGCGAAAAAAGTCATGACCTCGATTTGAGAAAATTAAAACTGCAACTTATATTTGTTTAATTATTTTTATTGCCTAAATGTTGTTTTATCGAAGATAATCACCATTAAAATAGGGGCTAGGCATCGTGGTCAGTGGCAATTACACCAGTTGTTAAAAAATATTATTGAACATTTTTACATATAATAGAGTTGCTTAGTAGGGGGTATTCAAACTAAAAATATAAAAATTGCCATTAACTTGCATTTTCAATATTGCATCAATAATGCATTTCTTTGCAAAGATTGAGGATTATCAGGAACCGAATCTTTTGGTACATAAATACAGCGTAATTATCATATTTTTTGAAAATTTGTTCTGTTGATTTACAGCCAAACTGAAAGATTTCAAATAATCTACATATGCAGTCTTTGTTTTCTCAAGGAGTATCCTTTCACAATTTTTATCTAACTCCATAGTTTCTGATTTGCCATCCGCTCCCATCTCAAAAAGCCACTCTGTATACTATCACTTCAATGCCGTTTCACCTCAAACCAATTCGTGATGTCTTCCAGGATTGGCTTGAGTTTGAATAATGTATCGATTTCCATGCATCTCAAACTAAGCAACCTAGTGCTATAGGTTCAATATTCACCTAGTGTTCATAGCGCAAAGCTTATTAGATATTCATTTATGCTGAGTGGATTCAGTTATTATATTCAGATACAATTTCATCGTTTTAATTGATCGCGTTCAATATAAGACTAAGACCTAAACTCAGTTTAGCGTTTTAAACGAGTGCAGCACTTTTTACCGACTTAGTTTATACGGTTCAACCCCTAAACCGAGTTCAAGAGCTGTCATGTCACACGATAGGAAATCGAGATTTGAATTCGATCAAGCTCAACATACAATTACATAAAAGTTAAATTTTAAATATGTATATAATAAAATATAAATTAATATAAGTAAAAAATAATAAATTTATATTATCTTTTTAAATATGGATTTTTGTATTAAATTGAACACTAGATTAAATACTCCAGACATAATTAAGTCCGTTCTGAATATTACTTTAAAATAATCCTGTATTTCTCTATAAACGAATGTATATTCTTTTGAGAAATATAATTCTAAAACCGTACAAAATTTTAGTTAGATCGATGAAGCTGAACTTAGTTTTGATGATCTAATTTTGGCAGCATTCGGTGAAATTGGACCTAAATCGTAGACTAAGTTACCAACCTCCTTTGTAAGTTGAAACCTTGTTTGAAACTGTTCCAAGTAGGTACTAGTATAGCTTTATTATTTCATCTGTGAAGTAGGTAATTAAACAATTAATGCTTTTTATTAATTTCGTCCCTAGGGAAATGAATGTAGAATGAATAAAATAATATTATTTCTTTATTTCGATTACCTATGGTGAAAAATTATTAAAAGCTTTATACAAGTAACGCCACGTCATCTAGCTAAACTCAAGCTAAGAGGAGCTTGTGTTATGGGTATTAGATAACTAATATACATAAGAGATTACACCTACTACATAGATATAAGTACAGGGTGGCTTTTTAAGATGGGATGGATGACCAAGTCCTAAACTAAAGATGCGCCACTGTGAATGATTTCATTCGAATTATTCGAGTTGACAAGTCATTCGAACGATTCGAATGACTAGAGCAAATTAGAAACTAATTTGGTAAGTAATCGCGAGTCGTTCGATTGACTGCCTGAGTCGGTTTCGATTCGTTAGTTATTCGACGTGGATAGTCGATCCCGCTCGACAGAGCAGGAGCGTCTTATTTAGATAGAGCTAATATTATACCAATATTTCATTCGACTCCGGGTTCGTTCGCTGCCACCACCCAGCATGTAAAAGTTTACGAGAAAGGAGGAGATGCGAAAACCGAGTTTGTAGACCAAAAAGTGCAACATTTCATCGCATCTTATCCTAAACAAAAAAATAAAACTACTTATGATAGGTATCACAAACAGGCAAAGGGATTTTTGAAAATTCGTTTATGTGTCGTAATAATACGATAAAATAGGTGGCGGCGCTAGTTTGGGTCAGGGAACCACCTTAACATAAAATATTTGAACAAAATTAACATAAATAAAAGGTATTATTGAACTCACAGATCTGTAATAGTTACATTACCGGATTCAACATTAGACTCACCAGCTATCCACCAAACTATAACATTTACACTAAAACCATATTTATACTAAAAGCTAAAAACTAAAATATTATACTTGAAAAACTACACATATCTTATCAACCGCACAAGAATGATAAAATTAGTTACTAATCTGTTCCTTTCAATCCCCGCAGGAACGACAAATAATTAATTCATCACTCAAAACCTACGGTCGACTAACAAAGTCGAATCGGAGCCATGAATGATCCATTCGTAGAGACATTAGTAACTACTAATTAGTAGTTTCATTCGACTTTGAAGATTAGTATATTACTAATATGCAAGTCGAATGGGGAAATTAGTAGTTGTAGATTATTCGAATAGACAGATAATTCACAGCCGCGCATCTTTATCCTAAACCATGAAACTTCTTTCTCGATTTTTCTCTAACTCGCATGGTTTATGATTTGGCCATCTACTCCCATCTGAAAATGCCACCCTGTATATTTGTAAACTAGTTTTTGCTCGCAGCTTTATTACAAATGCTGAGTTTTTTATTGGTAACGGTAAAGCATTTAACACTTTTGAAAGCGAAGATGTTTGTTACCTCTTCACATCAAAACTCCCTATTGTACGGATAGGACAGATTTTTTCATAGACGAAGTTCTAGACCTTGTATCCCGGAAAACCACGTGCAAAGCCGCGGGTAGAAGTTAGTTTATAATATTACTGTGATATAGATACATACCTGAATTCCAAACATGTTAATACTTACCTATTTGAATTCCATCTTGTTTGACAACATCTAATTAGACATTGGGGAACTATCTGAGTTATGTATTTGTTAGGCAAGTAAATATTTGTATGCAATACTGAAAGGTATACAATGCCAATGTAATGTATACCTACATAGGTATGTATGTACCTTTCGTCAAATAGGGAATGGAATATGATTATGGCTCTGAGTGATAAGTACGTCCTTGTGTGTGAGGGCGCACACCGGACATACACTTGTATTATGACAATAATTGTCATGATACAAGTGTATGGCATTATCTTAATACAAGTGTGGTGGCGCTACAATTAGGGTTCGTGGCTTAGATCCCCAGTGGTCGACGCATCTATGGATGACGCCCCCGTTTCTTATAAATAAAAAAATACTGCTATTGCTCTTAGCAGTACTGTATATGACAAAAGTGTTTCTTATGAAAATTATAATATGTATCATTCTTTATTGTGGCGCCGCCCGCGCCGCCACTACCAGAAAAGAGTGTGCATGAGCGCCACATTTGAAACGCGGCACATTATTGCCCCTGTTTATGTGCGCACAAGAACAAGGACACATTTTTCGTAGTGTAAAAAATCCAGGGTGAATTTTTGGGAAGTGTTTTTGCGATTTCTGACTTTCTTAGTTTTCTAACCTCAGTAGGTCTGATAGAAGTTTTTGATCAGTATAAGAAACAGGTTCGATTGGCATCAAAAAAAGTTTTGGTATAAAAGGCAATTTTTTTGCTAACTGTACATCTTTTGATAATCTGAGAATGGAGATGAAAGTCTCCTAAGACCATTTTCCGGTAGCTACATCGGTTAAGGCACCTGCCCTCACAGTCCTGTCCCAAAAATTCACCCTGTATGTGTCTTTAGTGTGCGTGCATATATAGGGGGCGATAAAAGTGTCGCATTTCAAATGTGGCGCTACAATGTCGTAATACAAGTGTATGTCTGGTGTGCGGCCTCACTTATGGATAGATCATGTAGGAATTCTCTTGCACAACCGTGTATAGCCTAGTCAGCGAGAAAACTAATGAACATTGTTAATTTTACATAAAGGTATGTATTATACGGTATTTTCACCTTAGATTAGGTAGTTTAAGACATAATTGTCTTACTATTATTTATTACTAGCGGCACGCCCCGGCTTCGCACGGGTATTTAACAAAAATTTCAAGACCATTTTTTTTTGAGAATATAATTTATAGTCTTTGGATGCCTACTACAAATATCTTTCCCACAAATATGTTTCCATTTGGTAAATATTATCTTATTTTTTATCAATACTAGTTTATTTCGTATAGAAAACACTTTTTACTTTGACTGTCCAGGTAGCCAGTGTACAAACTGCAGCAAAAATTTTGTAATTCGCATAAAAAAAGAATGTACGAAATAGAGACAACCCAGTGTGGATTCCCAACAGATAAATATTTTTTCTTATTATTTTACTTGTTTAGGCAAACAACACAAGTAATATCCGAATATTTGCTGGATGGATCGCCATTCACTCTTGCCTTCACTCACTCATTCATTCATTCAATTCTACACAAAAAACAAGATGGACAAGATCAAGATCCACGAAATCAATCAATAAGTAAAAGGAGAATATTCGCAGCAGCACATCTCCTCGACCTCTACATAAATATAAAAACATTGTGAGTTATTCTCAACATTACTAATTAATTATTATGCACGATTATTGTTACTAATGGTTATGGAACATGCCTTTTTTATTTATTTATTTAAATAATTTATTATAGAGCCGAGGGAATGAGTCCATGCATCTACATACATACATACATACCAGTGAAAACTTAGTTGCTCAGTTATCACTTCAAGAATCAATCTATTTGACCTCTAAATTGATTCAAAGAAGATAGATAGATAGAAAATTCTTTATTGTACACTTATTGATAAGAAACAGAAATACAAAAAAAAAAGACAATTTTAAAACTAAGTTACAAGTGGCGGTCTTATCGCTCGAGAGCGATCTCTACCAGACAACCGTGGATGGATAGGATTGTTGGATGGTACTAGGGGTTCTGTGTGCTAGTATAGACTTAATAAATAAAAATACTCATAATAAATATTATGCCTAAAATAAACTACATATATAAATTTATATATATATATATTTACTTATATACATAGGGACACTGGTATGCGTTCAATGACAACAGCCTAAATAGTGCTCCTTCACCATGGTTTTGAATAGTGGTAGCGACTTTGCTCGCCTCACTGAGACTGGCAATACGTTCCATAGTTGTACAGCCCGGGCAGTAAAGGAATGGGCGAAGAAAGAAGTAGAGTGAACAGGTACTTGAAGTATAAAAGTTTCAGAAGAGCGCAGAGAAAGAGCGTGCAAAGTTCTATATAAGAATAATATTACCTACTCCTTAACTAAGAATAACTTATGTACCGTTATTAAGCCTGATTCTGGAAAGCAAAACATTTTTTTACTATTATTATTTATATTTATTATTGTTGATCTATAGCCATTACTATCCTACAACAGCTGTGCAAAGCCTTAATCGTAATTGTCTATCTATACAACTAGACAATAAAAAAGGATTAACCTTATTCATATAGGAAGATATAAATAATGTTAAATATAATGCTGGACAATCCACACAGCATCAAGCCCGTAGTAAGCAGAGCTTGTGTTATGGGTACTAGTCACTAGATGACTAATAAATTCAAAAAAAATGTATTTTTTCAGTAAACAAAAAAACACCTAGACCAGGAACAAATATCTGCAGATTGTGGACAATCTCTTTCGTTCCGTTCACATTTGTTCCGAGGCGGGAATCGAACCCGCAACCTCCAGCGTCGCAGGTGGACCATCACTCGCT
Source organism: Eupithecia insigniata (assembly GCA_947859395.1). Classification (NCBI taxonomy): domain Eukaryota; kingdom Metazoa; phylum Arthropoda; class Insecta; order Lepidoptera; family Geometridae; genus Eupithecia; species Eupithecia insigniata. The sequence continues at coordinate 10,910,098 of OX402007.1, read as the reverse complement.
ACGTCCCCATAGTCGTCCAATAGACGAAAATGCCTTGAACAGATCAATCTCGCAGCCTCAATCTTTTCAAGGCTTCAAATTTACATCGAAAATTGGCTATGGATTTATTGTTTTAAGGCTACATCGTAAATCTTTACAAAAATCAAAAGGTTCGCCCACACAGAGCGAGGTTTTGTAAACTTTGAATGCTGAACCATAAACGATGTTTACGTGACATAAATAGAACAGCGAATTTGGACACACCATTCATCAAGGAATTGGGATGATGACTTGTCTTGACTTCACTGTTGACCACTCAGTTCTAGAATCGCAGATATTTTTTGTAAACAATAAGGTTATAAAACTAGAGCAATATTGCTGCGGATTATTTTACGAAATCGAAGCAAACTGCAGAAGCTCGAAACAATGTTTGGTTTTGAAAGCTTTTACTTATTATCTCTTAATTCGTCTGTCGTCCGTTTTCGAAATCGAATCTTAAAAACTTATCTGCGCGTATGCCATTATGTTGTTGAAGATTGTATTTTAGTGTTACTTTTTTGTTGTCTTGTTGTTTTTGTTGACTGTTTTACTAAAGTTTTTATTCATAATTCCTTTGTTGACAAAAAATATCTTTCAAAAGATAATTGTTGCCGTTGCGCTGCCCACGCCTTCACCCGCGTTTTATCTGGTTAAAAAGTAACCTATATGTTATTCCAGGTCCCAAACTATACTCTTACCAAATTAAGTCACCAGTCCAATCAGTTCAGCAGTTTTTACGTGAAAGCGGAAGAAACATCCATCCATCCATTCTCACAAACTTTGACAGTTATAATATTAGTAGGATTAAATACCTTCCTACTATAAAGATAGGCCTCCTCAGGGGACAGCGGCCCTAGATATTACAGAGTCCTATCCTGAGCCCTAAAGATGGTTAGGGTACTGACCGGTGTTACATGGCGTAATGTACCATTCGCAGCGAACAAACCGTTACAATGCCGTTACATTACGCCAGTCAGTACTCGTCTTAAATTAAAATGTATTGATCATTAGGAAAAACGAAAAACGATCATCACCCCTATACCACACTAGGTGGGGTCGGCACAACATGTATTTTCTTCCACTCTCCTATATCAGCCGTCATCTCTGTACTTACTTTATTTCTTATTTTTTCCCATCAATTTAAGTATTCGATAAGGAATTTTCTATCTATCTTACGCCTTTCCCTATTTCACACATTCCATCCATCTTTTCTTCGGTCTTCCTCTCCCCTTGAAAGGAAGAACTATATCTTTCTATTATTTTAAGCTTTGTTGTCAGGCACTTGTATCAACATACATATGTATGACTAAGACAATATTTATATTCAAAGAACTGGGTGGGTCACAAAATAATGTCTTCATTGTGATATGTCCAGAATAATTTATTGTGTTTAATGAGATCAATTTGTTCTATGCGTCTGTGTAGAAGTCGCTTGTTGCTCTGGCACAATCGTCAAAGGCAACGAACATTAACCCGAAGATGACAGAAGCTTCTAAAGATTACACTTTTATAAGACTAGGATGTAAAGTAGAACGTATTATTGCAATAGCACGTCAAGTCAATTTTACTAAAAGTTACAAAAATCTATGATTTTAGGTTGTTCAAGACTCGGGTAATACCTACCTACAGAAATGAAATATCACATCAGAATGGAGTTAAGTTTTTAGCACCCCTTTTTTTGCAGCTGAGGTATCGCTCAAGACATTATTAAATAAAACTAAATCACTATCGGTTCCTCCGTTTGGTTCTACGATGATACATACATACATGATAAGGGGACACACAGATACACACGTCAAACTAATAGGTTTTTGCCTCTCTTTGCATACAAGACAAAAATTTGCCAGACACCACACCACTGAGTGTAATGCTAAATGTTAAAGCTATTGAGCACGTTGTTAATGTGGGCGTTTTTAAATCTCTACTTGGATTATATTGCTTTTGTACCCAAATGGCAAAGCAACTTAAAATGGGAACAAATATATATTCTAAATTCTCATTCATAAATCTATACTTTGTTATTTGTAGCATTAATAATATTCCTCCGACATTTGGGTCGATAATATACTTAAAACCGTGCGTCCTGGCACCTGGCCCCAGCTACACCATCAAAACCAAGCATTCAAGCAATTATATTTGACTGACACAGCATAATCTGAATTCTGGCATTCTGGCCCATAGTCAAAGACTGGCCCCAACTAGTGCCATGCAGAACCGTGAATGTCCCGACAGTGGGATGCAACTGGCCCAACACATAGAAATTCAAGAAAATAAATTTTACGGAGTTTTTCACCCTGCATAATATAGATTCCGAAGTTGGAAATTTCAGTACGAAGTAAAGATCCTACAAAAATATCTCTACTCAAAAAGAAAAAAAATGTGAGCTCAAACGATCTGTCATTTGTTTTGTTTTGAACTACAAATTCGTACACCGCATTCTACAACAAATTTAGCTATCCTCTCTGACCGTCCCATAATAAGAATAAATAAAAAAATAAAACTAAAAGAATTCCATATTTAATTTTTTTATTGTTGTATCTTATAATTTTTTGGGCCATTACGTCTCGGAATTTCAAACCGTGATAACTCCTGAACCGCTCGAGACAGACCTCCTGGGTCTTAGGAAACGAAAAATATGAAACAATTATATGATAACATTGTATAAACAAAAACTGATATCAATAACAGAAAATAACAAGGTAACAGCAAAGTTATCACTAAAAACTATAACACAAACTTCAAAATCTCACATGTGTAACAAAAAATGCTTATTGAGTTCGAAAACAAATTAAATGATGAAACAAAGTTTCCAAAACAAAAAAAATACTAGCTTCTGTACTTTGCTTTGATGATATATGCTGTCATGAAATATTTTCCACCAATATTCCTTGGGTTTTGTAACCCCTTTGTATACAAAACATATCCAATCTTTTGAATCGGAGTATAAAACGTTCAGGGCAACGGTATTGTTAGAGCCGTCTTTTTTCTATTTTTGTATTAGATCTTCTTACGTTAAACCAAGAAACTTCAAAAATCCCTTAGGCAGTTTGTGATACCTCTCGTAAGATTCTCCTCTGTAATATTTTTTTTTAATATTTTTTTTTTTACTTTTTTGGGAGACCATATACTCGATGGACCGACGACATCGTAGCGGTCGGATCGCAGGGATTATATGTCCACCTGTGGACGTGTATGGGCTGATGATGATAGTTTAGGCAGCGATTCGAAATTGCTCTTGGTGGACACCAAACAGTGGTTTCTCATCTGCATCAGATCAGATTCAAAATTTACTGTGCCATAGGTACATAGTACCTTAACTTATACCAGACCTTCGCCCAAATACCTACAGCATTCAATATCGACTCTAAACTCACCATACTAGAGTCTATTTTATTTCCAGTATTAGGGGTTGAAAGTTAAGCCACCTGTCGACCAATCTGTCAAGTGGATTATCATTATCTCAGGTATTTAGGACGCGTGCCCTAACAAATGACTCCTTAGCCGATCGTTTTAGCCGAGCCTGGTGTATTAGGACCCTCTGTGATTAAGAGAATCACACAGATAATTAATAATTTCCACGCGAAAAATGGCTGGTCGCTCTCGAGAAGGAAGAGGTTGGCATGGACTCCGCAGAGGGCGAGAGAGAAGACGCCGAGGAGTTCTAGGTGCTCATATAACCGTACATTCCGGTGACATGAATAATTGAAATTATGAAGATTTAATTATCTCGGAAAAACACACGTATTTGTATTTATTCAAAACATTACTTCTATTAATTACAGGTCAGACCATCAAATTAATTTAAGACATTCAAAAAGCAAAACAAAAAATTAAGTACTTTTTTTGTCAAAAAGCAAAAACATTCAACGATTCAATAAAATAATAAGCAAAATAAATCAATACAATTGTAAATAAGCAAATAATTTAATAAAGCAAAAAAAAAAAAACGTCCTTATGAGCTGTTCTCTGCATTAAACTTCTGTTCCACCAACCCAAACTTGTAAACATTTAAAGAAAGAAAGAAAGAAAGAAACATTTTTATTCACCTTATGAACTACTACAAAATAACTCTAAAATATTTAATACAAGGTTAAGTGGTTTTGATTTTGTGCGTAGCAGAGCGCAAGGCAAACGTGGCTCCGCTCAGCATTGTGCTGGATACACACTGATGTATGCACCCAACGCTGGTTTTCAGCGGAAACCAAGCGAATCATTCATTTCATTTGCAAACATTCTTTTGCAAGAGAAAATCTATATAATTATATTCAATTCAATCTCAGACAAACGAAATTATCGTAGTTTTCATAAAAATACCATCTTCACTGCCCGGTTCATTGTTCCACTAACCTGGGCTATCAATCACTGTAAAACAAACATTCAACACATGCCAAAAGTAATGAGAAGCTGTTCCAAGGTTCCAACTTTTTACTTCCCTATTAAGTCCTGTAAAAATAAAATTTCTATATGGTTTAACTACTTCACCTTACCAAACTTTTCACTATTTTCGAGTTATTTCAAGATAATAAACGTAGTTACGTAAATTGGGTACTTAGGTAATTGACCAATATTCTGGTTTTGTTTTTATTGACAAATATGGGAACTATAAATAAAGAGGTACCCATAATTTGGTAGTCAAGCTAGACGTTCTTTGAATAACAAAATTTCTGTGAAAAAGATAACATTTCGAAACACATGCGAAAACAGTCAAGTTAAATATTTATGAAGATGAAGTCATTATTGCAAACTTCTTATACCTAAAGCTACGGATATGAGTCAGAAGGAACTGGCACGATACTTAGCTACCCACTCTATTGTAAGCTATAACTTTAGTCACTTAATCTTGTTTATCCTTGAATTATTATTCAGTCAGTTAGTAAAAAAAGTTGCTAAGAGCACAGCTGCATTTTATCAATAAAATCAATCAACCTACTTATCCCAAGAGAAGGTAGTGCAGGTACACGTATCAGAGTAGGTGTCTACGCCGACAAAAGCGTAAAAAACTAGTCGAGACGTATTTTGGCGTATTTAAAACTATGAATAGAAAACTAATTTTTCTTTTCTTTTTTCCAGGATTGAAAACCATGGCCTTCTGGAAACTAGTCACACTGACTTGCGCGTTCTCAATCCTTGTCGACGCAAAATGGCTGAAGCAGAAACGTGCAGCACCATCAAACATCTGCGACCCAGTTCATAACAACACTAATATAGTCCAATGCTACTGCACAGTAGACAGAGACTCCAAATATATCAGAGCAGCTGACTGTTATCTAACAGATGCAGCTGTTCAACCAGAACACAAAGCCTGGAACGCATTCAGAACCCTAAGAAATGCACAGAAAATAACATTCACGAACACAAGAGGAATACCCCTCAGGTACGTTCCTACCAACTCCATAAAGGAAACAACTTCAGTTACGAAGTTTGAAATAAAATATGGTCTGATAGAAATGGTGGACTCGTATGCGTTTGCAAATGCGAGCTCTATCAAGGAATTGACGCTGAGAGATAATAAAATAACAAGTTTGAGCAAGTACGCATTCGCCAATCATGAGAACTTGAATATATTAAGCTTAGACCAAAATGTTATAACAGAAGTCAACAGGGAAGTTTTCGTGAATTTGCCTGCTCTAGAAAAACTTTACCTCACAAACAATGTGATCAGCACGATACATGATAGAGCTTTTATTCACCTCGTTAACCTGAAAGAGTTGGAAATTGACAGAAACAAGGTGTTCAGTCTAAATTCTGCTACTTTCGTCGGTTTGAAGAGCTTATCGAAGCTGGACCTCAGCAGTAATGCTTTGGAAGTTATTGGTGACAATACATTTGAAGGTTTAGATAATCTACTATATTTAAATTTGGATGAAAATAAAATACAAATGATAGATCATAAAGCATTCAGCGGTCTGGGAAAACTGTTATCATTGTCTTTGGCTCGCAATCAGCTCATTGAAATAAAAAATGAAGGAATATTTAATGGATTGCACTCACTAAAATCTCTGAGCTTGAGGGGGAATCAAATGAAAGAGATGAAATCGAGTGCAATGGATCCGATCATCAGCAACTTTTACGGCGATGGCAGTAATTTGGATGTAGAAGGTACCTACTTTTATATTCTTTAGACCCAACAAATTTAATCGTTAGCCCTTAGTTCAGAACTCCGAGTCCCTTTGACGATAGTATCGAGACATGCTCGTCATGTGCGGACAGCGAACTACGTAGATCTCATACAAATAAACTTGATCCCACAGAAAAATGATGTTACGATAACAAGTCCGAGTGCATTAAATGGACTCGGGATTAGTTTGACGATAGTATCGAGTCGTTATCATAACTTCTAATTTTTCTGTACGATTGAGTAGAGCACCTCTATCGTTCGAAGTATGCGGACATGGAACTACACAAATCCCATACAAATAAGAGACAACACATACTATTGTCAAACTGAGCCCCGAGTCCATTTGATGGACTCAGATTTGGTATGGTAACATCTCATTTTTCTGTGGGATTGAGTAGAGCACCTCTATCGTGCGGAGTATCTTCTTCTTCTTCTTAGTCGCTACACTCTTGACAGAGTGGTCGTGGTCGTCATATCAGGGAGAGTGGCACGCATCACAATCCGGCGCCATTCTTCCCGCATTGCCGCTTTCCTGGTGCATTCATGTAGAGGTCCCTTCGGAGTCTCGGTCTCGGTCGTGCAGAGTATGCGGACATGGAAATACGCAAATCCCATACAAATAAGAGACGACACGATAACATCTCGTACTATCGTTAAACTGAGCCCCGGTTCCATTTGATGGACTCGGACTTGTTATCGTAACATTTCATTTTTCTGTGGGATTTTATAGAGCACCTCTTTCGTGCGCAGTATGCAGACATGGAACTACTTCCATGTCCGCATACTCCGAGAGATTTGCATAGTCAAATTCCATACTGTTTGTATGGGATTTGCATGAGAAATTACGATGCCGTCTCGATACCAACGTCAAACCGAACTCAGGGCCCTAATTCCAATAAATTAATCTTCACCATAACAACGGTATCGTTTCAAAATTACAATTTAGTAAGGATGGGAGTTATTGGATATTTTGGCTACCGGTTATTAGTTGGGTATTTTGTTTCAATACCGCTAGTACAAACTGGTACCCAATAACGTTACAATACTCTATACCTGTCCTGATTTCTACCCAATATATTTCAAACCGATTTGGTTAGTTATACCAAATACTTGTTGCAGCTACATAACTTTACGGGTGAACGGTCCGCTAGTATCTAAGCGTAGATGATAGTTAGGTAAGTATAGGTATTGAAGCGTTGGGTAGTTATGGCTCACAGTCGGTTAGGCGCGATGCTCGCTTTGCACAGTTATTCCCTACCGGTATGCGGATTTTTCAATAGTGTTAGATATTTTAGGACCATGCTAACAGGTACTGAGTTAGTTATTGAATACCGGACTCATCTCTACAATTTAGGCATTTTACTTTTCATGAAATAGAGAACCATTCTACGCACGCACTATCTAAAGTTTATTTTATTGGACGATTTCGCAACTATATCATTATCATAGTAATGTGATGGGTTGGTAGAATTCAGCCCTAGGGCTCTGGTTAATTACAATTAATGTTTTGACATTACTATTCAGACGAATATGGATTATTTATGATGTTAATAACATTATCCTTTATTTTTTCAGAAAACAACTTCCCTTGTGACTGCAAGTTAGACTGGTTCATCTCGCTAATGAACAAGACTCTTAACAAGCACCTACAGATATCAATAGAAAACTTCAAGTGCATTCCTGATCAAGATCTTCGAGATGCCTGGACAAAGGCCTCAGAAGCAGCAGAGGCCGCGAGGAAATCCAAAAAAACCGAAGAAAATAATAACCAAAACAACGAAGAAGAACTGCCATCCAACGATTATGAATACTACGATGAATCGCAACTGGACGGTAAACTTTTCTATCTAGACGTTAGGGATCTACTCCTTTGTGTAAACAACACGGCGGTGAAAGTAACAACCAAAGATACCACAGCAAAAAGCACTCCGGACGAGTTGAAAGCCACGACAATCAAAAGAGATAATAATGATAAAGACTTTACTACAACGAGATTAGCCACTGTTTCGGCTAAGCCAGAAAACAGAAAAATATACGAAGATATGGCTTCCGATGAAGGAAGACCAGATAAAACCAATTCACATATAAGTGTTCAAGATGATATTGAAGAAAACAAGAATAGCGCACCCAAATTTTCCGGGGCTAATTTATTTATGCTCGTATTATTATTAAGTTTCAATGCTTTAACCTCCTATTGTTAAGATAAAACTAGAAACGCACAGTCATTAAATTAAATAATTTTAATATTAGTCAAAATATATAATTTATTTATTACCCTTCCTCTAACCTAGCTAGGGTTATCAATGATACATAAATATCTACTGATCTATATCTATATAGAAAGTATATATATAAAAAGACAGGTCGGGTACTTGCCTCCGTGGCGCAGTTGGTTAGCGCATCCTCGTATTCAGAGGAGGGTCGCGGGTTCAAGTCCCGCCGGAGTCGTAAATTTTTGGGATATTATTAAATTCTTTAAGATTACCCAAAGTGCGGGCATAAGCACTATAACAACAAAAACCTTATACAAAAAGTATCTAGATAGAACGTTTTTTTAACAATTATCGAATCCCTGGATAACTAAGCACCTAGCTTCTCCATAAGTAATTTTATAGCCGAGGTCTGATAAATGAAACTAACTTTATTGACAAAGAAAATAACAATCAAATAATATAAAGAAATTAAACTAGTATTTACAATTGAAACAATTGAGCTAACTGCAGACTGTTGCAAACAATCTACAGACAGCTCAACTGGTCCAACTAACTGTATTTTGGAACGAAATACCTCTTTAATCGAAACCATAAAAACAAACATTACATCCTAGTCCTAATTTATATCTTATAAATGTGAAAGTTTCTATGGATGGATGTATGGATATTTGTTACTCTTTGACGTAAAAACTACTGAACCGATTCGGCTGAAATTTGGTATGGGTTTGGGACCTGGAATAACATACAGGCTATTTTGCATCCCGATAAAACGCGGGCGAAGGTGCGGGCAGCAGCTTGTACAAGAATAATAAAGGTCGTTACCTTATATGTGTGTCTGTCTGTGTACACAGAAAAGGTGAATCTGTAAAATATGTTAAGAAAATAAAAAAATAAAAAAACTTACCCCATACAACCTTTTTGATTCGTGTACGTGCAAAATATACTCTTAGATCGGTTTCATTTTCACGAGTAGGCCACCTGTACAGTTTAGACTCTAGTGTACCGTACCAGTCAGTAACTGCAAAAAATATAGTTAAAAACTAAAACCCGACTACATAAAAGTCTTAAACAAGCGTTCACCTATTGTCCTTATCATTTTCTTTTGATACTTAGGTAGTCGGAGGCCTTTGTTACTAATTGTACCGTAGGTATATGGAGTGGGTGCCTCCGACTACCTAAGTATCAAAAGAAAATGATAAGGACAATAGGTGAACGCTTGTTTAAGACTTTTATGTAGTCGGGTTTTAGTTTTTAACTATATTTTTTTTATATCTTTTTGCTAATAGCTTGAGAATCGTTAATCTCACAAAAGTTTGAAAAACGGTTTTGGAAAGTAAGTACCCATTTTTATCTGACGTCACATAGCCTATAACCATTGGGCTATTAAGACGAATCATATGACACCTCATTTGTTGAAATCGGACCAGTAGTTTCAGCGCTATGAGGGAACATAAAATCGGCTACATACATACATATATACATTCATACATACATAAGGTGTCAAAATCATAACCCTCTCGTAGTCGGGTAAAAACGTACCAATTATTTTGTAAGTAAATATGGATTTATTATCTATGCATGTTCCTGAGTAATGATCAAGGTAATGATACAGAATATAGTACTTTCTTGTTTCTACCATAATGCCTTGGGAACGTCCCACTACTGCCATCTAGTTCAACAACGATGATTCCCGCTTTCGTTTCTGTTGAGGATGGTTCAAGAAAGAGCGTTGTCTGTCGTCGGTCAAAGCTCGTAGCTCTTAAAGAGCTTTCGTTGATGCTTACTAGATGTCGCTGTAACAAATATCAAGCGCCATCTTTACTTTTTCAAAGCAAGTTCATTCATTTACTGAAAGCAGAGTCCTTGATTGGTAATAGTTCAACAGTAGTACTGTACTCTGGGTGAACCTAATAGGTGTCGCTGGAAAACTCTATCTATGGAATTTCATGCTCAAATGTGTATGGAAATCCATTTATAACGTGTTATTTTTTTTTGAAATTTCAGCCGGTAGCTGTGGCTATTTTCACTATGGGTCAAAGGGCAATAAGTTTTTACTCCGAGGTCTGCCATATGATATCGGGCCTCTATCGTTTTCGGGACAATAATAGAAAGAAACAAGTGAAAATCGCGTGAGCGCGTATTTATTGTCATTTGAGTTTACAATTTCAATTTACTTGAGTGCATAGAGTAAAAACTCGCTGCTATCTCAGCAGAGGGATAGTGTCATTCAACAATTTGTCAATTCGTGTAGCCAAAAACCGATCTATGTGTGTTTTGACAGTTGTGTGAGTGACGTAAATACAGTGACGTCACTCACACAATCATATGATTGAATGTTGCCAGTGAATGGTATTTTCCCTAAAAATTTGGGTAATTTTCATGTTTTAACGGTGTGTGATAATTCTGATGTACCTAATTAATGTCATTAAACAAAATTAAAAAAGAATCAATTAGAGAAAAGCGCTCTTGCGGCCACAAATTATGTCATAGTATTTATTGATACCAATTTTCAATTTGGTTTACAATTTGAATATTCTCAGAATATTGAAATTGTAAACTGAGTGATTTTGAAGATTCTTAAACGACGATTTTCCCATGTAGATGTAAATAAGGCAATATGTATCATTCGGACGAAAGTTCGCCCCAACACGTATGTTCATATCCAGTGTGCATTTATTTCTCTATAAATTTCATAAACTTAGTAACAAAATCGGGGTATTTTTTTCCGCGAGCATAGCAACATTTTCCCGAAAATGGTGGACAAAAATTTTCTATTTATTTATGAGTTTTGATGACTGTTTAATTCAAAATTACAAATTTAAGATTTGTACCTACCAGTGAAATGAAACTTTAATAGTGTTATTTTTCTTATCAACACCCTTTTACCGCACAATACACCATTGTAATATTTTTATGTGAAAGCTGTTTTCCGCGCCATTTGATATTTTTGTACTAACGGTTCTAGTTTCAAAATTCGCCGGTACCAGCGAATTTTCTTGGATGTACCTCGTTTGTGTCAACTACTATTCTGAGCCTTATAATTCTATGCTTGAGTGATTTTGAAAATTCTAAAGCAATGATTTTCCTCGTTTGTAGCACTATGTATAACTTGGGATGAAGTGCGATTCCTAGTTCGTGTCTTTGCTGCACCTCCACGGTAGAGATCGGGCACTTTCTCGCCTCGATGAACAATGTACCTACTTATTAAACTCTAAATTGTTATTAGGTGTAAGGAAATGCTGTGGCACTTAAACAAGCAGCTAAATAAGAAAATACCCTATTTTTTAGACGTTATTTTTATTTCTTTAACCCATTAATTTTCTCTTTCAACAATTATTTTACTTTCTTTCACGTTCCAGGCAAATTAATTAATATGCTAGAACACGTTTTACAAGAATTATTCAATTTGTGGACAAAAAGTCCAACAGAATTAGGTTTTAATTAAATAAATTCTATTTAGACGCAATTTTCGTTTCAAGTTTTAATTTGCTGAAAAACTAGTTATTTTCTCAGATCAAATTGCTTGTCATAAAACATAGAGCTTTTTAATCATATTGCTCTTTTTTCTATCAAATAGGTACAAATCAATAACGTTGAGCTGAATACAAAAGGTTGATAAACACTAGAAACAGAAAAATTGCCCTTGTCTCCAAAGGTTACTATTTTTAACAAGAAAATTACAACAAGTAGTTATTAAGTTATCAGTCGACTGTTACTAACAATCTAGAGGTAAGTAAACTAAAATCAACACCAATCGGGCTACATGGCCCCGCTGTATAGATAGCTATGCTGATGCGCTGCGCCAGATAATTACTACACTAGGTCTCTTTAAATTTCATTCTTCACAAAAATGTAAAAAAAAACAAGAAATTGTAGGTAGCTTATCAATCCCACAATAGCCCGTTTGTGCTTCGACTTAAGTACTAAGTTCAAAGATAAAAAGGAACAGTATGCTGAGATAAAAAAATAATAAAAAAGGACTTGTATACGAAACAACAACAACTACACTAGCCAATTTACAGTCAACAGCTGCACCTAGGCCTCTCTAAATGAGCGCCTTGGGGTAATACCATAATCTCCGCGCCAGGCAGGGTTGAGGTTTGCAGGGCACACGGGTTGGGGTTAGGGTTGGGGATTGCAGGGCACATCTTCTTTCGGACTAGCAATGCTGCTGTCCGTCGACGACGGCCAAGGGATTTCGCTGTGCCTTTATAGACTGGGCTAAACCGCAATGATCTGGTCGCCAGAGGGGGTGTGGTGAGAGGGGAAATTGGGACAGGAAAGCAGAGTTTGAGGATACTACTGGAACGAGGCTAAGAGGGTTGTGGCAGATAGATCAGTTCAGGATCGTATACCCGTAGCGAATTCGGCCAGCTATTGGAGAGACACCTGGAGAGTTCACCTTCTGAACGAAGTTATACTAAAGGAAAACTTAAGATGAACTCCAAAGTGATTATACCTAACTGAGATGCAGCAATATAATGTTGATGATGTAACTAAGTATTCACAATCCTACTAATATTATAATGTCAAAATTTTTGCGTATTTATGTACTGTTGTTTGTTCCTCTATCAGGCAAAACCTACTAAACTGATTGGGTTGAAATTTGGCATGGGTATAGTTGGGACCTGATATAACATATAGGCTATTTTTTATCCCGATAAAACGCGGGCGAAGGCGCGGGGAGCACCTATTCCTATATATGTATTACCTAGAACTCTCAAATGGATGTATATACCTTTAGAAATCGGAAATTGAAAACCATCATAGGGATTTGAGCGAATGTCATAAAATAACCCCACTGTCGCAATAAATTATGTTTTGGCGCAAAACGGATATAAACGGTATTTGTGTTCGATTCTATTCTGAAACTACTAGGTACTGGGTTCTCTATGTTCCAACAAGTTCTTATTCATAAACTATTCCATTTAACACAATAGCTACAAGTCGTTTGTTTTTTGTTTGTCAAAGTTCTAGTATCTTCTTATACATTTACTTCTCTCTACTTCGTATATAAAAATCTCGTGACACAGTTTGTAACCAAACTCCTACTCCTCCTACGACGGAATAGGATATTATTCATTTTTTATAGCCCAAAGTGATCAGGGTGGCCCACGCCAAATATTTATATTTGGACACAATTTTTTTTTTGTTTTGGCAAAAAAGGTAGTTATATCTAACTCTCAATTTTTATCTTTCTAACACCAAGCCCCAATTTTTTAAATCCTCAGTGGGCGATGGCAAAACAACGTTTGCCGGGTCAGCTTGATTATCAAAAAAGTTTTACTTACGTAGATTAACTAAACACTGTTTAGAACTTTACGAAGTACGAGACCAATTAATAAATAACTCAACGGACTACGGAAACCTTTAACAGAATTTAACTAAATTACTAATAATAATAACTACCTAACATTTTTTTTAGCAGAGCTCACAAAACGTAGTGTTCTCGTATGAGCACTTTGTATAGCGCACATTTTTTTACAGATATTTTTATATTCAAGCTTTATATGGGTACTTCTTAATTTTTTTATTGACGGCTATATTTAATGAACGACCAATATTTAGATAATAATTCCTTCTAATCAATAATATGAAAAAATTTGGGTACTCAGACCTAATTGCGGACGGCAAACGTTTCTCCCTACAAGTCGTTTGATTTCATCTTTTGATAAAAGTCACATTAAGAGAAAAAAAAACGTAGGACTTTCCTTACCTATAGCTTTGTTGATGATTTGGGGTTTATTTTAAATATCGGTACATTTGATAAGGGTAGCAAATCTCTATAGTAATCCTTCCTGAATACAGGCACCGAGTCACGAACCTTCGTTGATGAGGCTCGTTGAAGACAGTTCATTTGCCGGAAAGTTACGGGTTCTAGTCCCGTCTCGGTCGTAAATTTTCGGGATATTATTTAAAATTCTTAGACGTTCATCTAATGCCGCCGTGAAATTTTAAACTTTATAAAATTAGCTGTATATTTCATTTGCATACCAGCACCTTTTTTAAAACTAGTCGCAACCCCAACTTTCGTTTGCATGCCAACACCTCTTATAAAATTGGCTGTAGTCCCTGACTTCGTTTGCATGCTAGCACCTTTTACATTATTTATCTAACGATGAACTATTTATTGGTGGTGGTTTTAGGTTAAAAATTAATTTGTCGAATTCACATACATAGGTTATGGTCCTATTTGTTAGTTTACTAAGTCATAACAAGAAGAAATCCAGTCAGAAGATATTTCTTAAAAAAATGATGGAAGTACCTAAAGGTGTCGAGTAGGTATTTTGATTATTATCAAGAGTGGCCTTTGTCAAACAAATAGGTTTGTCAACAATTTGAATGTAGAGCAGAATATACTTGAACAGAGAGATAAAGAATCTGATGAATAAGTACTTTTGTGTTAAAAGTTCAACTGACAGAGGAACTTTTGACCTTGTTACTTTGATAAGGGAGTATGTATACAGGATGTTTCTTGTTTTCATTTAATAATAGAGCACGATAGTACAATGTTGTGATCTCTAAATGATCGCAGAGCCATTTCACAAGAAGTTGATGAAGCTATGATCAAAGGGGTTTGAAGATTTTAGCTCTCACATCGGCCACCACTATATTTAAACATTGAAAATGTTTGTTTTAAAATGTCGAACAAAATAGGTTTTTGTTATTATAGTGCCCGCACTTGGGGTCCCGCCGGAGTCGTAAATTTTTAGGATATTATTTATTTTCTTTGTCAAACAATATTTATGCATAATGATATGTTTTTGAAATAGTAACATATGAAATAAAAGATTAGAACAATATTTTTTTTAAACTTACGCGATCTGAACACATTATTAGATATTAAATGTTCACGGGTATTTATCGCGTTTATTTACCTATTTTTCCCAACGTGTCAGAGTGTAAACCTGTTGAAACGTCGGGAAAAATAGCTAAATAAACGCGTGAATATTTAATAGTAATTAGAACCATCGTTATTTTCTTTTGTGTATATCTCAGAAACCTGACGTTTTAGGACATTATGTTACTCAACGTTTTTTATTAGTTTATGTGTCTTTTAACTAAATAAGTAAGTACAACGCGATTTTGAAAAAAAAGACCTAAGTGATCGCTGTTATTAGGGTCATTCCTCATAAAGAAATCTTTCTAATCAAATAACTATCTTTTTTGCCAAATTGACGTCAGCAAGAGATTGATCATTGATTATTTTATTTTAGAAATGTTCAGCATACAAACAACCCCGTTTGGAAGTGTAAATACATTTCTAAATATACTTTTACAAGACTTGCCTTTACAAAGATTTGACCCGACATTACAAAGTAACTTAAATTGTGTAATGTACCCGAGGAGCTGTCAGAAACCTCAGAAATAAGGCACAATTTTATCACGTTGTCTTGCCTTGCCACAGGTTGTTTTTTGCAATCATCCTGTCTAAAAGGTTTTTGCCCGACCATAGACTAGCTACTTCCAACTTTCTTATTATAACATTATCCGGTTATATGTATCAAGTGCTAGTATATAAACCATACGAAGACGAATCGCGTCAAGTCTACATCTTTCATCGAAGTTACCAACATGTATAAAGCTCTTCTAATTTTCTTGATTATTGGTAAGTTTATGTTACTTTACTTAGCACAAAAAAAACTAAATTTTGTCTAAAGTATTATCTCTAACGCATCAATTATAATTTATGCATCAATTTTTAATCCTGTTTTAAAAGAATTTAGAGGTTAAAGTTTGTAATATTGTGTGCCGCTATTTTCAATTCCATACCCTCCATAGCATCACACGTTTAGACATCATCGAATTTTATACAGATGATTCTAAACGTTCAAATTTATCCATGTTCGAGGTAACAACAGACATATGCGAGTAATTGCTGCAATTGTACCACTATGATAGTTATACAATAGCATAACTATTATGTTAGTTTACTTTAACTTTGCAAAGACTTGCATCTTCCTGTTCTATGGTTCTTCCTTTCATACAACAATACGTATTTATATATGTAGGTATCACAACAACAGTGCTGTCAAAGTACCAGCACTTCTACAGGAAAGACTATACCTACATCGAAGAATACGATGCGTTTTATAAGCTACACTGGGACACCAGCGGATGGTCGTGGAACTCAGCGTTCATGGCTTGTGACAACGAAGGAGCCAAGCTATTCTATCCTAAGGGAAATGAGTGGACAGTGGTAAAGAATCTCTCCGATGCTATGGTAGTCCCGCCCAATACGACTGAAATGTACGTCGGTCTTCATAACGAATTTGGTCTAGGAGAGTTTATTACTGTCGATGGTAAGATTTACATTAATAAAGCATAGATTTCCGATTCTAGAGCTATTTTTGGACAAACAATATTTGTGAAGTTTAGCAACTTATTATAACAAATGTGATCTATATAGGTATTTAAACATTCTTACAAGTATCCAATGAAATGTTTTATGAGCCGTTCGTGAGATAGGTACTTATCATTGAACATATTTTCTCCACTTTAGGAACTCAAACAATGCTGGAAATTATTTTTTATATGAAAAAAAGTAATTAAAAGGCCAATATTTTCCTTGGTCACGGCTACTTGAAGCTATGTAACGTATTGTATTAAGTACTATATCAGTAAAATTATCCTCATAATACAAGCTCTGCTTAGCTGGGTAGATAATGCTGTGTGAATTGTCCAGGAAAATTTATTAATTAATAACAACAAAATAATGATAAATGATAATAATTTTTCCAGGTAGACCCACCGACTCCCCTCTTAATTTCGAGCTAGACGTTGTCGATGGTTCACACTCAGAAGACCCCGACAGGTGTATGTTGATGGACTACACAACAGGACAGTTCAGAGTGGACTCGTGCTTCGGAGGTCCTGACAATTCCTTTCCTTTCGTGTGTAAGAAGGTCGATGAAGAGTCCTGCCCGACGATTGATCATAGTTAGTAAAGTGTTTTTAAATATTTTCCAATTACAATACAAACTTAAAAATTTGTACCAACTTTGCGACTTTTTTAAAATGAGATGGTTCAGGATTACATATGAGACCAATGGTCGAGAATAGTTTGTATTAGAATGAACATGAACCCTTTCTCCTTTTCGTATACACAGGTTTTTTTTATCAATAATTATTACTGGTCTTTTTTCTTTTTTGTTTCTCTTATTGTATTATCTACCTATGTATGTAGCTGTTGCCCGCGACTTGTGTGTTAAGAGTTTTTAGAGAAGGTTTACGTTAATATGAGAAACCAGGATTTTATTATTATAGATTAAACAGTTTGTAGTTTGCCTGTTCAACTAATTCTTTTTTCTCATAAATATATATATTTTATTACAGATTACAAATACGTGAGTGATCTCAAAAAATGTTACAAAATTAACAATAGACCTAAGACTTGGCAAGCTGCAATGCAAACCTGTTATATGGAAGGCGGAGTTCTAGCGGTTTTAGAAGATAATCATATTGTCAAAGACGTTTATAACCAAAACTATTTTATTGGATTGAGAAAGTCTTTTTCTTCCGGAGACTTCTACACCGTTAAAGGTATGTAATTTTGTATGTTAGCTCCACCTACAGGGGAAACATTGAAGTTTATCCAAACCTGCTGAAAGACTAAAGTTACATTTAGTTCATTTTTGGGATATTATTACAATTACTCTGAAATACTTGAAAATTAATGTGGAGTGTGATTGCACTATAATAATAACAATCTTATAGAATATAATAATTTATTCACAGAAAACAAGTCAAATATTACAATGCTGTCAATGTATCAGTGGTATCAATGCAATACCAGTAGTTTTGGACTGGTGTGTGAATATTAATATACCCACCTACTTATGTACATAATATGGAACAGTTGAGCTATCTGTAGATTGTTTGCAACAGTCTGCAGTTAGCACAATTGTAAATAGATACCTACTAGTTTAATTTGTTTATATTATTTGATTGTTATTTTCTTTGTCAATAAAGAACTTACATAATAATAATGCATTAGAAATTAAATTAAAAATGTATTGTCTGCATAAAATTAAAATATTCGTCCACGCTAAAATTAAAACAAAAAGTGATCTTTATTGACAAAGAAAATAACAATTAAATAATATAAACAAATTAAACTTACAATTGAAAAAATTTTGGTAACTGCAGACTTTTGCAAACAATCTATAGGTAGCTCAACTGAAAAGAGATTGAAAATTTTATACTTAAACATCTATTGTTCGATATATTTTTACAGGTCAAATATATGATGACTCGGAGTTGAAAAGATTGTCTATGGAATACTCTGATAGGAGTTGTGGAATATTATCGTATGAATATAACCCACCGAGAGTACATATCGAAAGATGTACCAACGAACTACCTTTTATTTGTGAGATGAATGCTAACAACCGACATTAGATGTTATTATCATACACATAGACACTAGCCTATGGTATAAGAAAACAGGTCTGCTCTTCCGGGAGTGACTCAAGGTGACGTCACTGTCCAGTTGCCACTTTATTTTAACAAAATGTATAAGATGAGAAACAAAATGTGATAAGGGTCAATTGAAAAATCAATAAAAAAATACGAAACAGCGTTTGTTAAACACGAGTCAATGTAATAAATAATTGGTAAATACAAAACCACATAGTTTTATCAGATTTATGCAGGTTAAGAAGTTCGGGGAATTACGATTTTACGCTACTGGTAACACCAGGAATAAGATTCGTTTTCTCAATCGCCGATGGCGATGCTGACGTAAGCTGGAGACACCCATGTGACCATCGTGTGTCGGAAGAGCATACCTTGTATTCTTATACCATGCACTAGCCATTCTCAAATAACCTGAGCATTATAAGAAATAGTTAAAATCTACCAGTAGTACAAATTCTGTCAAGAAATCAACATCAACAAAGTGATTTCCTAAAGTCGGCGCTCCGCTATTAGGTAATAGCGGACTTTTTAGTATTCAGAACAGGTGTACTGAATACTAAAAAGTCAGCAAAGTGCTAAAGTGGGCACTAGCTAATAAATCGTGATTTATATGTTAGGTAAGGGGGCAAAGTTTATAATCATCTTGAGTTTGGCCAGAGTTGTATCTGATGTAGATTCAATCATAAATGTGTGAAATTTGTATTTATAAAATAAAAACTAAATTTTTAATTTATCGTTGGTTTTTATTTACCCACTTCATTATGTAAAGGATACATATTCCATGTAAATCTTTACCTAATCTTTGACATGTTTTAAAAAGATTCAAATTACGCTAGGTTTGGCCTGGCCTAATGCAGCTGAAGCCGGCCAGTCATGATCGTTACTAAACCAACGCGCAGCCAACCATCCGCTTACCTAGCTTTAGTTGTGGAGTGGATTTATTTTCTCACAAACTGCTTACTTCAACTACGACCATTAGGCTTTAATGGCATCAGTACGAACAAAGTTTGCACCTTTAGTTCTATAACTTAAGATATACTGAAAGGATTACAATGATTAAATTAAAAATAATAACTATTATATTGTTGGACAATCAACACAGCATTATCTACCCTCAAATTGAGCTAGTGTTATGGGTAGGTACTAGATGACTGATATAAATAAGGTGACTGACCCAAAGTAGCGCCGCCCCGCCCCGCCACCTATTTTATCGTATTATTACGCTAAACAAAGGAATTTTCGAAAATCCCTTCGCCCGTTCGTGATATCTATCATAAGATTTTTTTAATGCCTCTGAAATAGTTTTATATTGTATAGCTTAGGAAGAGATTCGAAGTTGCACTTTTAGGCCACCGAAATCGGTTTTCGCATCTCTTATATACAAAATAAAACCCCATAATAGAATACTTTACATAGATTACTATGGTACCTCCTAGGAAGTGGAATTGAGCGAAAACATCTATCACAAGTATTTCTAAATATTTAAAAGGTGTCTTCAGCTATGGGTAAGACTGATGTTTCTTTTATGTAATTAAAAAGATAAATGTGAAAACTAGCTAAGTTCGCTCAGATTGTGGCTTCATCGATAAAAGACCTGAGATCAAAGAAAGCTGCCAAATTTCATAGCTGTTCTTAATGTTAATGTGTTCCATGCTTTAAGTAGTTTATATCAGTGTACCCCCTTTGTTTTAATGTTGGACTTGCCAAGGTGACTATTTTATTTTCAATCTGCAACCCAGGGCAATGAAACAACACAGATAACTTTACCGTGACTATGAGTAAACTTTCTTTTCAATAATTATAACAAATTCTTATTTAATTATATTGAACTCGTTCGATTGTTTTTTTAGCATTAAGTAAGAGGTTATTGGCGGTGAACCAATCTAGTACGTGTGAAAGCGAATCATTTACATCGTCATAATTACATTTATTTCTGTCTACTTTAAAAATCAGTGAAGTATCATCAGCAAATAAGACTATATCACACAGATCTTTTGCTAAAAAGGGGAGATCATTTACGTATACTAAAAATAAAAAAGGACCTAATATTGATCCTTGCGGGATGCCTAATTCAATTTTTGAGCCCCTAGATCTTTCTTTGCCAATAGCTACTTTTTGAACTCTATCAGATAAATATGATTGCATAAGGTCCAGTGCCTTGTTTTGAATTCCATAGTGACTCAATTTTCTAATTAATGTACCATGATCTGCACAAACAAAAGCCTTAGAAAGGTCACAGAATATTCGAAAAGCGTTTTTCGCTTTATCCCAGGCATCCAATATATGCTTTAGTAAAACTGTACCAGCATCGGTTGTTGATCTACCTTTGGTGAAGCCAAATTGATTTTTATGGAGTAGCCTATTAAGGACGGAATGATGTGAGAGAATATTTTTTTCAAAAATTTTACTAATAGCTGCTTATAGCTTTACTTAATGGAATAGAATGGAATAGAATGGAATAGAATGGAATAGAATGGAATAGAATGGAATAGAATGGAATAGAATGGAATAGAATGGAATAGAATGGAATAGAATGGAATAGAATGGAATAGAATGGAATAGAATGGAATAGAATGGAATAGAATGGAATAGAATGGAATAGAATGGAATAGAATGGAATAGAATGGAATAGAATGGAATAGAATGGAATAGAATGGAATAGAATGGAATAGAATGGAATAGAATGGAATAGAATGGAATAGAATGGAATAGAATGGAATAGAATGGAATAGAATGGAATAGAATGGAATAGAATGGAATAGAATGGAATAGAATGGAATAGAATAGAATAGAATATAATTTATTTCGTAAATTGGATCTTAATGATAACTTACAGTGACAATTTACGTACATCTTTACACATCGACGAATATATGTATGTACATATACGTATAGAAGTGGTCAACCAGTGGTCCGTATGCGCAAACCTTCTCTTGCAAAACCTAAGTCCGTAAGTCCTGGCTCGGTATTAGCAACGCAAAATAGTGGCGTCCAGAACACGCGCGTGGAATACGGAATGGATTACCAATTTGACTTTAAAATTAAGGTGATAAGCCACTGCTTGCCTTACAAACTGAACATTTTCAATAAGCTATTTTGGCAGCTTTTCTAAAACCTTTATCAGATTTATAGTATTATAATCTACAGGCCTTTTATAAAAAGTGTATAACTAATTTTACTGATGCAAAATGGTTTTGCATTAAAAAAATCTGAAAGCGTAACACGTTTTATTTGTTTTCAGACTTTTTAGATAAAGCTTTAAGTGAAATTCAATTTGAGGTACCAGTCATGTAAAAATACGCTCGGTTTTCCATTTAAAAATTTTAAATTACTTTTCGTCATGAAGGGTTTTAAGCATCGGTGATCTAAGCAAAGTGAGTCGTTATAACTGAGGATGAAATTTTTGCGAGAAATATTTTTAGATGACTAAATTTTTCTTACCTGTCATTTATTTGCTGTTTGGTACATGCACGACTATGAAGTCCCCTAATTGTTGACAGGTGAGTGAATGAAGACTGAATAACAGAATTAAGTACTTCATAGACTGTGCTAGTTTTGACAGATACCTAGAGATGCGAATCTGGCGACTGGGACTTAAAATATGGGACCAATCTTTCGATTATTACATATGTAACGAAGATTACTATACATAGATGATTTTTCCATGAAAAAGTATTTAAAAATAACATAAATACCTATTATAGTTTACCACAGTATAACTCAATCTATCTTACTTTTTATCACGGAAATACGCGTTTTTCCGTGCGTTTTTTATGCTACTTGCCTCTGCAAGAAGCATAAAATACAACAAAAATAATACCTACTATTTTATATTATTTAATATTCTGATTTCAAAATTAAAATCATCTAGACACCTCACTGTATGTCTGGCAGATCTGTAACATAATATAAAATGTTGAGCAAAAATAACAAAATTGATTAAAACTTCTTCATAAACAAAATCGTTTGTCATAAAAAATCGAATCGGTAAAGCATACGGACTATTTGATGGTCAGTCGAACTACCAAACAGAAAAGAAAAGAGAGTGGAATAAATATAAGAAAAGTTTAATCCACCAGTATGTAGGTTTGTATCGTGGAGGGAAGATACCACACTTCTTTCATGGACGAAGTTTAAAAAAAAAACAAAAGCCGTTAAATTAGTTTGCTCTACCACACGATAACTTATGGTACAGACTACAGACTATACACTACTATTTGTACATGCCACCATTTTTTGGAATAATTTCCTCTATTTTAGGTTGTTTAGAACACGATATTATTTTAGTCAGCGGTTCTCCTATAACGTCTGTTTTTATCTGTTTTACTGTGTCTCGCTTTAACCTAAACCTCTCGGTGACCAGCTACCCGAGAGAAGTAAATTGAAAAACAGCGCTACATGCATACTTATTTCTTGCATGTAGCAAAAGCTCAATTTACTCCTTTAGCCTTTAGAATTTTTTTATTTATTTTATGTCTTTTAAGTAAGTCGAACTGTAATTAGTATTTACAAGGCAATAAATGATTTTTCTATTCTTTTATATTCTATTCAAGATTACCTAAAATAATGACCACCAGGAAAAGGCGTTAGGGTACACTTCTTGGATCAACTCAGAAAACGAAGATAATAAAATAAATAAATAATAAAAACCATTAGAAGTATTAGTAGTGTAGACTTTTATAGTGTTATGTTTAAACAAAGACTAACGTATGATTAATTTTACTCCAAGTCTTAGACGTGTCAAAATGTATAAGATTCGTAAGAATCCTTTGGAAGATTTTCAAGAATGTGAATTTAAATCGAAGTACCTACCGATTTTCAAGATCTACTGCCCTTTTTATTATAGACATCGTAAAAAATCATTTAGCTGGCGATACATGAGGTGGCTTTATAGGTACCACCTCACTTGAAAGTTTTGACTGCAATCAGAACACACACAATGACACGCCAAGCTCATATCACCATGATCTAAAACAGATTGTCAAAGTCATGATTTTGTCTGTCACGGTCATGAATACCATCATTATTCATTCATTTTTTTTGTTACATTGTTTATTTTGTGAATGAACAGGCCTTATCATTAGGGCCTTATCAATGTGCCTTATCAGCCATATTGCCTTGTCTTACGTTAGTTTTTTTTTAGTTTTGTGTAAAATACACGTCTTTACTGGCTAGCCATTTTCTTTTTTTTCCATTATTCATGAATTTCCTCACTCTTTTTACTTTTAAATCATGTGGGTTGCCATAACGTACGTCTTAATCCCAGAGTAACGAATTTATTGTTGCTCCGAGGTTACTTCATGTTTATTAGTAGCATTGTAATATCTAAGTTGATACTCTGCTAGTCTTGGATGAATTAGTCTAAGAGTAATTGCGTTATACGCTCGGAGTAGAGCTTTTTTATTAATATGGCTATTCATGTCTATTTAGTCTGCAGTGCATATGTGGGATTTGGCAAGGTAAAGATAGGGTGCAATGCTGCTCATTTAGGGATGGCCTATACCATATACACATGGTCATGATGATGGTAAGAAGTCGAATAAGTGAGATAGTTGCACGTTTATCATAAAGAAAATTTAAATTAAATGATCGAAACAATTAGAACTATCATAATATAATTTAACATATAATAATATCCGTAACAATAAGCCGTGCGGTCGCGGCGTACGAATATCGACCCCTCCAACTCAACCCGTGGATGTCGTAAAAGCCGACTAAGGGAACCTACCAGAGGAAGGGCAGCAGCTTCCTTCTGAGTATTTTTAAACACCAACACTGCGATCACGAATCCGCCTGCCAAGCGTGGTGATTATGGCAAATCCCCCCCCTACATGGGAGACCATCCACTCGATGGACCAACGACATCGTAGCGGTCGCAGGGAGTCGATGGATGGAAGCGGCTCAGGACCGCTATTTGTGGTGTCGTACGGGGGAGGCCTATGTCCAGCAGTGGACGTGTATGGGCTGATGATGATGATGATGATAATAATATCCTATCCTATCCTACTAATATTATGAATGTCAAATTTTGTAAGGATGGATGTATGGATATTTGTTACTCTTTCACGCAAAAACTACTGAACCGATTAGGATGAAATTTGATATAGGTATAGTTTGGGACCTGGAATAACATTATAGGTGAAAAATGCGATAAAAACATCACGTGATTAATGGATGACCCCTAACTCTTTCATTCATTCTTTCATTCATTCATTCATTCTTTCATTCATTCAACTCTGCGAACCAGGATTGCCCATAGCGGTGTTATGTACCTATCTGTTATGGTTTTCAGGATGCTGTTGTGGCTACCCATTCTGTGGGTCAGGGGTGCAGTTTTTTTGCATATTACATATGTCTTGGAAGCCATCTGTTTGCTACTCTGTAAACATACCCTATGCGCCTGCAGAAGCGAGGCAGCTCCAACATCATCCTGTAAATATTACTATATTGGATACGTAGGGTCGCGAGTGAGCTTTTGGTGTGACTAATCCACAAGCTTAACGTGTACATATTTTGGCAGTAGGCTTTGAAAAGAGTTACCTTTACTTGTCCCTTACCGGGAAAACCTACAGGTCAGCATATTATCTCAAACTGCCAGCGCCCTACGCTCCCTTTCAATATCAGCATCGTGTTTGAGGTTGTCGACAATGATATGCTCAAGATCTATAAATTAAAACTTAAGCACATTGAAAAAAATTAACTTTGGCATCTGACGTATAAATGTATCTCGTCTCCGAATCAGTAAAATTACGTTGTCTGACTGAAGTGGTTGTAGTTTTTAATGAGACTTTGGATATATGCGATCCTTATCTTCGAAAACTTGCTGTTTGTTCTTAGGAGGACATGAGAACAACAGCAAATTTTCAATTTATGAAAGATATTTATGACGTATCAAAATAGCTCTGATGACCAAAATTTTGTATTTTCTTTATTAATGAAACACAATCCAATTTTATAATTATTCAGATACTCTAAACCAGATAAGGTTTCAGTGTAAATTTAAGTGTAAATCTATATAACCCCCATTTCTCCTGGTCACGGCTTTACCGATATCATTCATATTTTTTAAATGTTTTATAATATTTCGTAGAAGATTTTTACATTAAAAACATTGAGAAATTTGCGCAGAAACCCAGAAACTATAATAAAACTTAACGACTACCTTTATTATAAATTTGGTAATATAACCTTAGCCCCAGCGTTATATAATACTCATTGCTAAGCACGTTTGAAATAACTGTCAGTTGTTTGACAGTAAGACAGTTTGAATTGAATGACAGGACAACGTCTGTCGGGTCAGCTAGTTAATAAAATTAAATAGATTTTCCGTCCTTTCAAACAATTACGCTTGAAAATTAATGTAAAGTATCGAATACGTATGAAAATTAAAAGTTGCGAACTTTCGAGAAAGCTCTTTCTACCGGTCGCACATGGCTCTTCAGTGTCAGATCCGTGAATTTATCAAACGCAAGAACAAAGGGAAAGAATCAATTCACTGTAATTGCATCACTTTTTACAGCCCGCCCATTAATGTAGCCTTTTTAATCCGGTTTTTTTCCAGTTAAGACCGGATATTGGTGTGGAAATAACGGGGTAGTTACTGAAATCTATGGCACGGCCAGAGCTAAATATGTACTTTAGAAGTCTCTAACCCGGTTAATGGTTTTAATAGATTGGAAGATGCGATTTAGGGCTATTTACTTTTTTTTTTGGAACGTGCTTAGGTTGAATTCGTAGGGTTCGTAATAAAGTTTTTAGAACATCTGCTTGATGCCTTACTTGACATGAACTCTTCATTAAGAAAAGGACGGCGGTTCTCACTAGGTAGATTAGAAAAATTCATAGTCAATTCTAAATGTGTAATTATTTATTTATTAAATAAACATAAACTTTTAAAAACTTTTGAATACACGCTTTTATGTTATCTAGGACCAAAGTGCTTAGGAAGACAAATCCAACGAAACCAAACTCGACGTGATTAAGTCTTTTCGTTTAGGAATTCCTTCAGTTTCCATCATCAGACCAGCTCGATGGTTCCATGACATTGTCACCTAACTTACATAAAGTAGGTATGCCAAATTTCAGCACAATCGGTTGAGGATAACTTGTCTGAAATTGAGCTGCAAGATTCCACCCAAACACACATATGTATGTACATACATTGCAAGTAAATAAAAGCTTGTAAAAAAGGAAACTGTAATATAAGTATGTTTGGTAGAGGCCCAGAATATCTTAAAATGTTAGAACGTCTGTTCGAAGCGATGCAGTTACTCGAGAGCTGGTGAGTATCTGGCGTAGCGCATCAGCATTGCCATACAATGCAATGTAGGGCAATGCAGCCAGCGTCTTAGGGACACTTCCGATTGGTATTGATTATTGATCAGTTGAGCTACCTCTAGATTGTCTGCAATTAGCTTAACTGTTTCAATTTTAAATACTACTTTAAATTTGTTTCTGTTCTTTAAATGTAACTTTCTTTGTTAATATGGAGAAATTTTTAAAATGTGTCGCTATTGGTATTTTTTTGCGTATTTTTTTCTCATTATTTTCTCTAACAAACCGTAAAATGTGTTAAAGTAAGTGACAATAAATGAAAGTTAATGATATCATAAAAGCAATTTATTTTTCTTTTGAGCATTTCATTCTTTTGGATAAATGTTATTATAACGTGTGTGTTTGTCATAACTTCTTTTGCTTTGGTGATAAGGTTCGAAATGGTGGAAAAAAGTTTTTCTTGAGGAAATTCTGGTGTATTTTGGAGTAATTTCTTGTGTCGTTACGATTTTGCTTCCTCTCGACTCCATTGTGTGGAGCTTTGGAGCTTTGCTAAGTATTTTTTAAGTTCATAAATACCAGATATTGTTATTCTTATTGCATAATATTATTTTAGAAGTTCTTTCACAGCTAACAACGTGAGAAACATATTTTTGAGACGACTAATTTGGCAAGTTTTTTAGCATATAACTTTTCGAACTAGCTTTTATAAAGAGTATTTAATTTCCTTTCCCGTGTTGCAATTTATACTTGCCAAATTTAATTTAGATCTGTTTAGCTGTTCAGGCGTGAATAAATTACAGACAGGGACACTTTCGCTTTGAAAACAATAGTATAAATGTATTTGGTAAGGAATTAAGAAGGTTGGATGGATACAAAATACGATAGGAACTCCGCCCTGGCTTTGAAGCAAAATAAATACATAAATACTTGAACTAAAAAAATTAAGCGAAGCAAAAACACTATTAACCCAAGGACCTAGAGTTCGTCACCCCCCGAGTTGAAGCCGCAAAAGCAAAGAGGCAAAACCTCAGTCCTGAGCCGCCTCCATCCAACGACTCCCTGCGACCGCTACAATGTCATAATCGTCGTCGTCGTACATATTATAAGTTTGTAAATAGGTGTAAATAGTTCATTATTGAAATCGTTGAACAGGAGTCAGGGCCCAGTAAAGCGCATTCGAATCACGTTTTGGCGTGGTCCAGGAATATTACGTAGGTACTTATCTAATCAAAGCAAATTCGCGTTTGAACTGAGTTTTACATTCATTGAGAATTTCACATGATTTCCTTCCTGATTTCGTCCGTGAATTTTCAAATGACTAGACTGGATAAAGTTAAAACCTGAGAGAATAAAATAGTGGTATCTTGCGTTGAATTTTCCAGCATGGAGATTGTAGAATTTTATTATTATTCAAGTATCTAGATTTAATTTTCAACATTCGTCAAAGCTTTTGGAAATCTCGTAACAAAAATATTCCTCATTGCTACTAAAACTAGCTTTTGGAAGGAGCGACAATGTTAAAAAATTACATCAGGTAGATAAGATACATAATATTGTGTGTATTATTTTTCGATTAGGTTAGTAGGTACTTTTATCAGTACACATACTTTTATCAGTTTACAGTCTTTATCGTCTACGTGCACAAAAATACTTGTACCAATTCTACAGATTTCTACGGATTTCACCATATCTGAAAAAGTTCTACACTCGTCTCTTTAAAAATAGACCATGAACTATTCATTCTACGAAAGAAAAAGTTTTACGAAGCCTCACGAGGTCTTAATATACCGAGCGTATGGACTACATTCAAAAAATGAATGAAGCTAGCTATTTAGTTAAGCGCTACCAGAGTTTGAGGAAACTGTCTTTTGTTTTGAGTGTACTTTTTCGCCGACAGATTTGTTTTCCACATAGTTACTAATATGAAAAATGATTGACGATCGCCAGTTTTAATAACCGAGATTTAATTACATAAGGCGGATCATCACCGGCTGTGAAAATACAGAATATATCAGATTTTTTATATTTTCAAAGTCATCAGAAAATCAGTTTTGGGACCACTTTAAACCATTTGAAAGGAACCCATAGGTACTAAAACAATTTCAAACCAGTTTCCGTTTTACGGTGTTGTTGTTGATGATGTAGGGTTTTACATAAGTATCCCAAAATAAAAAAAATAAACCTTTCTCTACTTTAAATTACTATCTTTAAAGTCTGATTTCTCACTACCTACATATATCGGTGGGACGAACGGGACATCATTTTAATTCAGACTAGTATTGTCCCATTCGTCCAACTGGTGGGTGGGACAAACGAGATATCACGTTTTCAATTGAGGCATTTTCAATCAACACGATCGCGACAGTAACCGGTACGTAATTCGTGGCTACGGCGTAGCGGTTAGCTACGACGGGCGTAGCAGTTTCCTACGGCAGATGTAGCGTTTTGCTACGCCGCGCCGTAGCCACGCAGCAAGCGCAAATTTGTACAGTTCCGTGATTACAGGATTATGTATATCGTATCCGTCGCTACAGGAGACATCATCGCCTTGTGTGTTTACTGGAACTGGAATAATGTCGTGTGTGTGTGTTAACAACATAAGCTATACCATAAAAAAACGTATACCTGCGGACAGGAGACAGGAACCACTATAAACACCTATTATGTCAAATTGGTATTTCATACTGGATCTGGAAGACCGTCATGTGTGTGAATTTCTTCTTACAAAGACATACGCCGTCGACAGTCTGAACTAGTCAACCAGTCCAGTGCTGGACGTAGGCCTCTCCGATAAGCAGACATACGCTATGGTCGAAAAAAAATTATACAAAAACAAAGGCTATACTTATATTTACTTATATGTATGTTGAAGACAAAAATTATATTCTACGAAAAGGCCGAAATATTTTATGATAGGTATGTAGCCGGTGAACCAACTCAACCCGTGGATGTCGTAAGAGCCGACTAAGGGAACCTACCAGAGGAAGGGCAGCAGCTTCCTTCTGAGTATTTTTAAACACCAACACTGCGATCACCAATCCGCCCGCCAAGCGTGGTGATTATGGCAAATCCCCCCCTACATGGGAGATCATCCAATCGATGGACCGACGATATCTTAGCGGTCGCAGGGATGATGATGTAGCCGGTTCACGACCACTATTCGTGGCATCGTTTGGGGGACGCCTATGTTCAGCGGTGGACGTATGAGGGCTGATGATGATGATGAATGATATATTTATTACATAAAACATGGCATACAAGGCGATTAAGCTCATGTTCAATCATGCTCAATCAAAACAAAAAATTACGTCCTGATGACACCTCTCAATACTAACGAGAAATCAAACTCAGGGATCTGGTTTCAGAATTGAATTTCTAACCAAAATGTATCTTTAATACTTTTTCTAATAAAGTCGATGGTAGCACATTAAACATTTTATTTGCATCAAGGCACCCGGCGGGGTTGTAAAATTTTAATACTCAGCGCCACTGTAAAACGTTTTCACCCCATAAAGATGGCATTCACTCAGATATAACACTGTTGTGATTTAATTAGATAAAATGATATCAGCTGTTCAGATATCATCTGATTTTCAAGGTTCCTGGGCTTAATACGGAATACCATCGTTCTATCGACAAGACTAAGCTATCTTTACTATAAAACTTGATACCGATATAATCTATTCAGATATCATCTGATTTTCAAGGTTTACGGAATACCATTGTTCTATCGACAAGACTAAGGTATCTTTACTATAAAACTTTATATACCGATATCATCTGATTTTCAAAGTTCCTGGATTTACGGAATACGGACACCATTGATTTCTATCGACTAGGGTATTTTTCCTCCAAAAACACTAGCTGCAACCTGCGCCTTCGCCCGCGTTTTAAATAAAAATAGCCTATATGTTTTTCCAGGTCCTAAACTATACCCATACCAAATTTCAACCCAATCAGTTCAGTAGTTTTTGCGTGAAAAAGAAACAAATATCCATACATCCATCCTTAAAAAGTTTGACATTTGTACTATTAGTAATATGTTATTCCAGGTCACAAACTATACCCATACCAAATTTTAACCCGATCAGTTCAGTAGTTTCTGCGTGAAAGAGGAACAAATATCCATCCTTACAAACTTTGACATTTATATTATAGTAGGAAGTAGGATAGCCCGCTCGCATTCATAATGGTTACATCCACCTCAGAATGTAAACACCGAAAGGCAGTAACTTACGTTACTGCCTTTCGGTGTTTACATTCTACGTACCATTCCGAACATAACACATAATAAGGCGTGTTTTAAAAAACGATAAACCGACTTCAAATTCCCTTACTTTTACACTTATTTTAATTTTTGCGGGATAAATACTAATCCGCTGGGGATAAAAAATGTATGGGACCCCTTCTAGATCATTTTCTATACAAAAGAAAATAATTTTTCAAAAAATAGGTCCATAATTGTCGGAGATATCGCGTAACATACATACAAAAAAACAACATAAAGACGAATTGATAACCGTTGGTACTACTGTAGGTACCACGATTATTTCAGTCCTAAGGGCTGAAAATTCCATCTGCTCTTTGACGTTGAGATATTAGGGCCGGAATAATCCCTGGGTCGGAACAGGTGACGCAGAAATTAGAGATTATATTATTTGTCCGCCGACGTTCAAAGCTAAAGTTGGAAAAATGTTAGATGATTTTGAATCTCTTTGTGCCTACGTAGGGATAGACTTCATTAATATCTAGGTTAGTCTGTGTTGATTATCTAAATATGGTGGATGTTTTTGACGGGGCATTAAGGAGGCCCTTATTAACCGGTGCAGGGTTAGGAAGGAGATTATCCATATTTTTTCGTAAAATTTTCATCACCATTCACAGATTTAAAAAAGTACGGTTAGTAAGAAAATTTACATTTTACACAAACTTTTTTGATACCAATCGAATCTGTTTCATATACTGATCAAAAAATCCTGCAAGTTTTAAGTCTCTAGGATAAGTGGTTTAGGCTGTGCTTTGTCTGTCAGTGAGTCATCTACTGTTTTATAATATACATATGTATATTGATTATGATGGCCAACTGAGGTTGAAGTATGTACTTACCTACTAAAAAACTCGATTTTTGCACTCTTCAAATGTACGGGATAACTTTGAAACAATTTAAAATACTAATAATTTTACTGAACAAGCTCAGACAAAACAAGTTAAGGTACCCGTATAAATAAAAAGTTAAGTGAGATGTAGTCCTCGTTCAGCATTCGGACTCTGTTTTTGGTCCATTACCCGTAGTGTTGTGTGTAATTGTAGTAGCATAGCCAGCCTAACTGCAACCAGAAGCGCAAAATGTTTCCGGGTCTCCACGGGCCTCGCGTAGCGTAGTATTGTTGATAGAATCGCCGCTCTACTATTTACCTTTCCTTCTATTAATAGGTACAGAGAGCATCAGCAACTGGTAATCCTGTAGCGGTAGAAGGTAAACGTTAAAGGGGTTAGTTACCAAAAGATGCTGCCCTCCGTACATAGTAAAGACAATTTTTGGACAAGGGCATCGAATAGCGGCGCAAGTCCTTCTACTCTTTATACTTAGCTCACTGTGTATACGACACATAATACCAAAACCAGCCAACATAAAAAACTTAATTTCGGTATATTTTTAAATATCATCTTTATTAAACCACTTTACGTAGGTACCTCGGTTTTTTACGAGTAAACAAAATTATTGAAAGTCGTAATTATAAAAGTTTATTGTTCCCTGAAACTCGAGCAGTAAAAGGTGCGATTAAAAATGTTAATCTCGTAAAACATGAGGCTAATGGAGTATGATTTTAACATATTTTACACTAACGAGTGCTACAAAAATCAGCATCATCATCATCATCAGCCCTTATACGTCCACAGCTGGACATAGGCCTCACCCGTACGACGCCACAAATAGGGGTCCTGAGCCGCCTCCATCCATCGACTCCCTGCGACCGCTACGATGTCGTCGGTCCATTGAATGGACGGTCTCCCATGTAGGGGGGATTTACCATAATCACCACGCTTGGCAGGCGGATTGGTGATCGCAGTGTTGGTGTTTAAAAATACTCAGACGGAAGCTGCTGCCCTTCCTCTGGTTGGTTCCCTTAGTCGGCTCTTACGACATCCACGGGTTGAGTTGGAGGGGTCGATATTCGTACGCCGCGGACCCACGGCCCAAAAAGAAAGTAGCAAATTTCATAGGCATAATATTATCTCATTTTTATTAATAAAAATTAAAACCTTGTGGCTTTTTGAGATGGGAGTAGATAGCGAAATCAGAAACCATGAGAGTTGGAGAAGAAAAGTCGAGAAAGGAGCCATTACCTCTATTAATATGAAAGCAAAACCATTATTTATTTATTTTATTAATATTGCAGGAATTTGAACAAAGTGTTTTCTCGAAGATTTATTCTTAACAACCAAAAAAGTTCACCAATTATTTTGGTTGCTAAGAATAAATCTGCACAAAGAAATTCATGATTGAAAATGAAAGGAAATCGCAGATTTTTATAATTTGACTTTCCAGTTGAAATAAAACGAAAAATATATAATAAATAAATATATAAAATTCCTTTCACAACATTTCTCTAACCTTTCGGTTTTCGATATGTCGATCCACTCGCATATAGGAACTTGATTGCATTTTCTCCTGAGTCTAGAACCAAACTTTTAAATTGTTATGTAGCTTTTTTATAATATGATTGTTTTGACAAAATTTTAAACCGACTTTGTATTCCTTAGTTAGACATTTTTTTAAGTTTTGCGAGAACATTAATAATGTTTCTTTTTATATGAGAACAATTCGTGACCATCTCTCTACACCTACTCCCTCGAATAACTTTTATAATTACAGAAATAGTAAAAGAATTTTCAAAATCTGTCCATAATTGTCTGAGAAATCAACGAACATATAAAAAACATACATATAGACAAACATAGAATCTCCCCCTTTTTCGAACTCCGTTAAAAACAGAGATTAGTATAAGCAATATTCTACATAAAAAGCAAACGACAGGCTTACCGAATCGCTCAATCGATAAAGGCAACTTAAACTATAAAAACCCTAAACCCTGAAAACATTTACCCGCTTCCGAAAGCAGTTGGTAATACCAGATCAACTCACACAATCTTATAAAATTTAATGCAAAGACGCTGTTTAAACTTTGAGATCTCACGCATCCGATCCTTTGTCTTCAGCAGTAAAAACTTTACCTCGTAAAACTTTAGAGCTGAGTTGAAATTTAAAGCTTATTTATGTACAAATACAATTCAAATTTTATAACCCGACTGGTGAAATTTACGTGCTATTCGATTTCTTTTCCGGGAGAGGACTATTCCAATCTATTTTACGAGGGGTCTCGGGTAGGTTTGGGAGTATCAATGAAGCTAAATTGTTTATATGAATATCGTAGAGGCCGTTTGGTTCGTTTAGCCTATTTTGAGATGGAGTGTGGATTGGAGATCTTTTGGTTGCTTTGATATTTTCAGGCTTGGGTTAGGTACGTTAGTTAGGTGAGTTAGGTATTTTACATTTTCTGTGTTTATTTTAAAGTTCTTCTATATTTCTTGTTAGAATCTAATAATTTACATGGTTTGGTTTTTTTACTCAGCTCAGTTTTCAGTTTCTTTATTCTTTCTAACAAGTTCTGTGTCGAAATATTTACAAAAAATTAATTATTACAAAATCAAAAATAAATAAAAAAAAATTATCATAAGAATAGTAAAAACACCTGCAGGGCAGCTTGTAGCGAGCTGTTAGTGAGTAGCGACACCACGGGTATACCGAGTGCTCCCGGGGAAATTCCTGGTTCTCGTCTCCGCTTGCGGAGTGGTATCCCAAAAGAACTAGATCCCCACCTCTTGCTTGCCTTCATCGGCCGAGCTGTTAGTGAGTAGCGACACCACGGGTATACCGAGTGCTCCCGGGGAAATTCCTGGTTCTCGTCTCCGCTTGCGGAGTGGTATCCCAAAAGAACTAGATCCCCACCTCTTGCTTGCCTTCATCGGCCGGTCTGAGTGGAGTCGCGAGAGATGCATCTTAGGATGTAGACTCGGGCGTGGAAGTGTCTAATGGCGTAATAACGAGGAAACCCGCTCCCGTGTCTTCGTGATTGTGAAATCGGGGTCGCACCTCTCGACGCCCCTTAGTCGTTTGCACCGATGTTGTTCCTTTACCGGCATTTATGGCAACATTTTGAGGAACCCATCCAGCATTCGGCCAGCCACTGTCTTGTAACAGTATTGAGAGTATGTTTATGGCAGGCGTCCATAGTTCCCCCATAGCCCAATTACCCAGTCCATCCATTCACCACAATAACATGGCTTTTTTGTTATTTTCATTTTCCTTTGCAATAGTCTCTACACCTTTTTTTTTTTATTAGCCTTATGGAAATGCTCTCGCATGTCGTACTGCCACGGGGAGACAGTACGATTATGTGGGACTCAAACCCACTAAAACCCTCAGGGTGTTCCGCTTCTGCCGCTTGTGGTGGGAACACGGGAACGTTAAACTCTTCCGCGAACCCACCGCGGCTGCCCGATACCGGACCCCTCCCTGGGGGTGTGAAGCACCCCCCTTCGCGACGCACCAGAAACACATGATGCGCCGCGACCACCTCGGGGACCTTACCCTGCCAAATAGGCGTCAGACGACCCCATGTCCAAACGCCCCTAGGTCCCCTTACGACGGGTCAGTCAAGTGGCCCCGCCGCCTGCCACACGGTCACAGAGGATAGGGAGAGCGGCACACGCAATACCGACTCTCCTCCTCCCCTGTGACCCCACCGCGTCCGCCATCAAACGGTGGCGGCCCCGCCAAGGCCGCGGAAGGCAGGGAGAGCGGCGCACCTCTATACCGGCACTCCTCTCCCGCCGCGGTCTCCTACTCTCTGCGGCCATGCCGCCCATACGGCACAGCCGCCCGTCTCAGTTGGTGCCTCTCATTCGACACCGCAACCTACTACCGCTCAAACTAGGCTTAGAGGGCAAAACCTAGAGGAGCGGGTGAGCGGGCCGCGATTACTAAGCCCCCCCGCCACGGCAAGGCGGGAACCCTTTGGGGGGGAATAGTCTCTACACCTGGCGGATATCATCTTCGGGTGTATCATATTGTGCAACCAAGGATGATACCCCCTATGTGTAGCTCTCGCCTTTAGATTAATTCTCATAAAGGGCCTCTGTGCTGTTGGCTTCGCCTCCACGCATGCCTCCCAAAGGACCGGGTCACTAAGGGTCGGATCATGGAAATGAGAAACAGTAAAAATAAATGAAATATCAAACCATAATTTTTTTTAAATTACAAAATAAATAAGTAAGTTTGGACAATCCATACAGCAATAAATTGTTATATTTAGTGCTAAAAAGCGCTTATCCTCAAACAAAAAAAACTTGTTTTATTATGTATCGTTAAAACCATCGCTTTCTGTATTATTTTCGAACTTTGCTGTTGAATACTGAATTGTATTTGGTTTCACTAAAGAAACAAAACGCGGAGCATTCACTAGTAAAAAAAATATTGCCAATAAAATCGCGAGGACATAACGATGGTCTAGCTTTTAGTGCGAATGAGTTTCATGAGCTTCGCTTTTCGTATATTTATTTTATCTGTGAATGCAATAAAAGTACCATTTCTATTATCAGCTTTCGTATAATTTGGCTTTGGGCGATGGAATGCGAGGCGATAAAGAGATCACGAGTGTTGCTTTTACGCTACAGGTTGCTATGTTAGTGAAAATTAAAGTCATGAACAGGCTCATATTTTAGTCAAGTCAGTCTTTCTATTTATCTATACCCATATAATCATCAATAGCGTTTTTCATGCGCCTGACCTCTTACTGGTCGAGGCGATAAAGAGATTACGAGTGTTGCTTTTACGCTACAGGTTGCTATGTTACTGGAAGAATTGAATAAGCTTATATTTTATATGTCAGTATTTCTAAATATTTACATACCCATAACCATCAATGGCATTTTTCCTGCGCCTGACCCCTCACTGGTTTTATACGTATTGGTCTGCCGTCCCATTGAATTATCATGTGAGGGATAGAGAGTGTACCAGTGTTTGCCCTATATGGGAACAACAGATGTGGCCGCAGTTTTACCAGTCTGAGAAGAGAGTGTTGAGGCATCAACAGGCTGCAGCGGCTGTCCCAGATTCTCCTCCGTCTACCTACGCATATTTGTCAGTCTACCTATAGTGTACCAGTTGAGCTACCTGTAGATTATTTGCAACAATTTGCAGTTTGTTTAATTGTTTATATTTTAAATACTAGTTATAATTTGTTTCTATTACAGATATTTGATTGCACTTAACTTTACAGCGGAGAACAGCTCGTTTTATAATAAACTTGCTGTTCCCCGCGGTTTCAACCGCGTTAAAAACAAACTTCACATTTCTAGGGGGATTAAAATAATATTTTTCTTGTTTATTAGAATCCCCATGGAAATTAGATTTTTTTACTAGAATAAAAGTCTATGTTAGTCTCCATCCTTCCAACTAACTCTATGTCAAAAATTAAGTCGATTACTTGCTTAGTTAGGGCTTGAAGGAAGGAAAAACAAACAAACAAACACACTTTCGCATTTATAACATTAATTAGGATTCCAAAAAAGCTCATAAAGCTTTGCACACTCATCGTCGCAGAAAATAAGCAATAAAAAGTCCTTTCCGTATCGCAAATAACAATAATTTCCCAAATAAAATACTCACAGAAGTGTTACCTGTTCACTCTTTTTAATTGGAGTGAGGCAAATAATTATTCGTGGTCACGTCCATCCTTCCTCTGTAAACTGAAGAGGGGTAGAGTACCCTTTATAGGCTTGTTTTTATTAACGAAATGTGCAAAAAAAATAAGGAATGCTTGTTGATATTCTACGGTTATGAAAAATTTACAGTACACAGTAGTGTAGTTGCTTTTTCAATGACTGGTGCCTCGGGAGAACAGTCACACATGCACACACAACAACCTAACAAGGTAAAGGTTTCTTGTTCGCTTCTTTACTTTACCTTAAAAAGATTGAAGTGAACAAAAAATCTAAGTGTCTTTATTTCCGTGGTTTACGTATGTAATTTTAATTTTGTGACATGTCCAAGAGTCCTGTAAGGTCTAAAGGAAATAATATATTATTTATTTATATATATAGATATTAGATATTTGATATATATAGATATTATATATATATATTATATATAGATATTATATTAGATATTTGACACCATGCACACAAATATTGCAGTATCTTTGTACCTACCTATTTTGTTAAACGCGGTAGTAATAAATATAATTTGTCATAAGTATGTAATGCACTTTACTCTCCAAAACCTTACATTTACCTAATAATAAGGTGTAAATCTTTTCTGGCTTCATTATAAGTTATCAATGTATTCACACATTCATTCACATCAGCTCATACACGTCCACTGCTGGACATAGGCTTCCCCCATACGACGCCACAAATAGCGGTCCGAGCCACATCCATCCATCGACTCCCTGCGACCGCTACGATGTCGTCGGTCCATCGAGTGGATGGTCTCCCATGTAGGGGGGGTTTTACCATAATCACCACGCTTGGCAGGCGGATTTGTGATCGCAGTGTTGGTGTTGAAAAATACTCAGAAGGAAGCTGCTGCCCTTCCTCTGGTAGGTTACCTTAGTCGGCTCTTACGACATCCACGGGTTGAGTTGGAGGGGTCGATATTCGTAAGCCGCGGCCGCACGGCACATCAATGTATACCTATTTATTATGTAAAGCTGTGATTTACCAATAAAGAAAATAAAATAAAAGTACTCGTAGAAACGTGCCTACTTTACAGTACAATACAAAAGACACGGAGGTGGAACACCGCCAACTCCCTGAATCCGGGCTTCAGAAAGTTGGCGGTGTTCCACCTCCATGACACGGAAAGCACGATGAGCCGTTGTTACTACGCATGATCTCTCACCGCTCGTAACAGTTTGCCGTCCCATCGGATTAAGATAGTGAGGAAATAGAGTGTGCACCTGTGTTTCCGCACACACTTGTACACTATAATATGTCCTGTGCATTAGTCTCAGTGGAACTGGCTGCCTTGGACGAAATTCGACTACGTGGTCATTATGGTTATAAACTGGCCGAGGTCTAAAAGAGTCTATCAGTCTATCAGACGTTCAGTAAGTTTTCTTTCTAAGGACCTTATTCTATAGTACATATTGTGTTCCTATTCTTAACTAGCCTATACCAACAGCTTCACATAATGTTTTATAAATGAATAAATAATGCTAGATAAACCACACAGCATCATCTAGCCTCTAGCTAAGCAAAGTTGTGTTATGGGTACTAGATAACTGATATACATAACACAATATATTACATAGATAGATATTTTTTATTATACATAGAAAAACGACCTACCCTGAACAAATATTTGCAGATCGTACAAACATTTGTCCCGAGGCGGGAATCGGACCATCGCCCACCGCGCCGCATCGGTCGTCAATTCAAATTCTTAGAAATGTTGATAAAACATCGCCAAAACTTTGCATAAAATACAAACCGTGTATCAAAATAAACGCAAATCACAAATATAAAGTATTTTCTTGTGCAAAGTTTGTCTGTCTCCTGAACCGATTTTGTGAGAACTTCTCGATTAGATAAGGAGTCGTGTTAGATCCGATTGCAAAGTTTGAACTCACTTTGTAAAAAGCCTCGATTTCAAGTTTTGGACGGCAGACGGCGACGGTCGGAAAATAAAATATTATTTTGGTTTTATCCGATTACAATGACTAAGATTGAATGAAGCATTTGTTAAATCATTTTCTTTTACTGTAATTCCGTTATTATTTATTTCATTACTTATCTACAGGATAATTCAATATATATGGATCAAAAGAAGTGGGAAGATAGACTCCAAAATGCATCGATTGGAACCCCATGTCGTCGAACGTCTCCATTTTAGGAGATATATATGTTTTTTCTCAAATTTTACCAATAGCCCGACTGGTCCATGAAACTTAGTATGTCGACATAACCTCTTGTGCTATTTTTTAATGAAAGTAGTTCAATACTATATGCCTTTCGAATGATACTATCATTTTGTGAGTTTAAACTTATGACTCAAAAAAAAACTTTTAAACTATTCAGTCTATTACAGAACTTTGTGAGGTCATTACATAAAAAACACGGTATATTTTTTGTGGTAACAATTTTAAAAAACTGTTTTAAGTAGCCTGACTAGTAACCTTTCCAGCTGTATTTAACTAGGA
Organism: Eupithecia insigniata; assembly: GCA_947859395.1. Taxonomy (NCBI): domain Eukaryota; kingdom Metazoa; phylum Arthropoda; class Insecta; order Lepidoptera; family Geometridae; genus Eupithecia; species Eupithecia insigniata. Next base: position 10,869,788 of record OX402007.1, on the reverse strand, counting down.
TAAGGAATTTACATTGAAACAGCGACTAAGTAATAAAATCTTTATTATCAAAGACAATTACAATTGTATTTCGTTCATTCGTCCTTCTATATTTGAAAACATATGTTGTATACGTGTTAGGTATCGCTAATCTACCACTAAGGTTGAAAGCAGAATATCTGCAATAATTTTTATGTGCGGGTACTCCTCCGTTCGGCTGCTTCCATTGATTGTCATTCGCGTTTTAGTGCGTCGCCGATCGCCACGTTTTTTCGTAAAAACTTCAAAATAAGTGCGTAGCAAAGCTAAAACGTCGTCGCAGTGATGAGAACGATGAGAACAGTGAATATTTTACACCGGAAAATGAAAAAATAGGAGGAAATACTCGAAAAAAGACGTCACAGTATTTGTTCACAAAGTAGCAGCTCACCGGTGATTATTTCACCTCTCTACCATCTGAACATGAAGGTAGGATGACACCTAAGTACACTTCATCAGAACCTCTTTTCTACATTTCACAACAATGTTTAAGAAGCGTGATCATCGCAGAAGCGTCAGCATCTCTTGGAGATGTTTCCTTCATATAACTGAGTACATTTGAAAGGAATGGTACCTTCGTTATTCTTTTATGAGAAAATTAGATCATGGTACGTACATACACCTATCTAATAAAACAATACAATACAAAAATTATTTATGGTACACCAGTATTTGCCTACGGCAAGCAAAATAAATTAAACAAACAAGATCTATTTAAAACCTCGCTTCCAGGACCAGCTCAAATATGGATCGGAGATATCCATAGTTATCCCTTGTTATAAAAATCGCTTAGAAACCTGACGTGAGCAGGCTCTTCAAGCCTAAATTGAAAGGACGATATCATAACTAAATAAATAGTAACAATGAAGCTAGTCTGTTTACCAGTAACAACTTAAGAATTTCATAAATTGGATACAAAAATAACATTATACTCTCAGCTTATTTTATCAGACACGCCGCCACTTTGACCGCGAATAGAGCTGGTCAGCATTGACAGAATAACTTTGTAACACCACCGTGTAAAGCAATTTAAATGGTTTTTCCAGATTTCATCGTAGAGATTTGTCAATTCTAAAAATACTGACGTAGATGAAACATTAACTAAATTTCTTAGTTATGATTACGAGGGTAGTTATGATTAAGAGATCTGTAATCAAATAATAGAAACAACTTAGAACTAGTATTTACGATTGAAACAATTGAGCTAACTGCAGACTGTTGCAAATAATCTACAGGTAGCTCAACTGGTCCATATCAATACCAGTCGGAAGCGTCCCCAAGACGCATGCCTCACTGTATGGCAATGTTAATGCACTGCGCCAGATACTCACCAGCTCTCGGGTCACGCGTCGCTTCGACAAGGCGCTCAGAATTTTTTTTGAAAACCCAGAGAGCCTTGGTACCCCACGTCACCCCGGTCTCGACTCCAAGGGGAGGAAATCCGTTGGCTCTGTCCAGACCTGCATATTTACGCCTCTTGAGTACCTCGGCCAAATCTGCCGCCGAACCAGCATTCACAGACTTCCTCGAAAGATGGCAAGTGTGTCGCGTCCCACATAATGGGCCTCCTCAGCTCCCAAGGGACTAGTCTAATACCGTCGTCGGGCATCTTACCATCGTCGCGCAACAGACCATTCGATTCGAGAATAGCTGGTACGGTAGCGGTGACAAACGCCGGATGATGTCGTTAAGGTTGGCATGATGAGATATCAGACCCTAGTTCACGATAATCCGTGTCTAAGTTGAAATAAGCTAATATTGTTTTAATTGTATTTACTCAAGAATCAACACAAGGTTTTTGAGGATGCTCAGAATGATTGAGTTTCGTCATCATATGTACCTAGCTACACGATAGATAACTTAGTTTTGCCAGTACTGCATTTTTATGCACTGTGGCCCAACTGGTTCAAAACATTTCTAGCGCTGGCAGCCATTGTACTTGTAATCGTCAACTACCGGCATTTTGGAGAAAAATAGTAATAGATATCTTTTGTTGTAAATCTAAGTCTAACTACGCATTAGGGCACAATATTTAGACTAAGTTTAATTTTTAAGTTCTCAGTAAGCGAATTTTGTACATTCTTATGAGAAATGAATATCTTAAACCGTTAAACCGTAATTTTAACTTTATTGATCATTTTAAAAGTATCAATCATAAAATTGGATTTGGGTATTAATAAAAAGAGAAATTGTTGGATGTCATGCCGCGTGTGCTTAATCGAGCAAACAGCTTTACAGACCGGCCCGAGGCGGACACTTTTGTAAAATTATAAAAAAAGTTATTGATTGATTCAATTTGTCTTTTTATCTATACTCCAACAGCTATAGTGCCGTTTTGCGTTTGTAGTTTTTTTTTGTGATAAAAGAGATAGAGTTACTTACTAGAGTAACGAATTTTCCCTAAGAGACTCATACTATTTTCGTCGGTCAAAGGCTCCATTTTTGTTACGATTAAAAAACATATACGTAAACGCCGTTTGTCTACTGCCGCTGCCGTTACCGGGACGTCGCCGAACTTCTCCACATACTGCCGTCACACTGCGCCATTCGCCCAATTTTTATAAATCGCCTTTCGGTGACGCGATGACGTCCCGATGACGGTGGCGTTGGATAAACGATCGCCGTCACGTCATCTTGAACTCGGCCTGAAATAATATCGTTCTTGGTGACGTAGTCGGTGCCGGCGGAGATGGACAAACATTTTGTAGTTAAAAAGTCCTAACGCTAAAGAACTACAACGGATTAAAAAACATATTGCTCGATTAAGTTGGCTCGTTGGTCGCAAGCTTTACAAACTCTACTTCTGTTGCCAAAAATTTCGAACTGACGATGCGCTCTACTTTTCTAGAGTTGCGAAACTCTATTTTAGGCTTAACTGTTTTTGTTTGAGTGGTTTCCAGTTGCAGTGGGTACTCAGCTTTATTTATTGTTTGGCCGCTATTATTACGGTTTTATACATATTCCTCTGACGATAAAGTAACAACGAACACATCTGAGTACTGAGTTCGGTAATAAGATAGTTATAGTTACCGTTTCGACGAAGATATATTTAAAAAAAAAATTGTAGAATTGTCTAGCACAATTCACACAACATCATCTAGCTAGCCCCAAGCTAAACAAAGGTTGTGTAATGAGTATTTTAATACAGTACACAACTAGACAACTGATACAAAACATTGTTAGTTTTTTTGTATCATCATCATATCAGTCCATACACGTCCACTTCTGGACATAGCCTTCCCCCAAACGACGCCACAAATAGCGGTCCTGAGCCGCCTCCATCCATCGACTCCCTGCGACCGCTACGATGTCGTCGGTCCATCGAGTGGATGGTCTCCTATGTAGGGGGGCACATAAATCTTTTGTATACTTATGTTATAATTTGTTTCTATTCATTGATTGTAAATATATTTTTTACTAAAGATATTAATGAACCCGGTACTGTCGAACTAAGCATTAGATTTAGTTATCTCTGTGCACAAAGAGATAAAAGCTTCCGTAACAAAAGAAACTTGTATTTACATGGCTATTGGTTGTTCAAGCTCACTTGCAGACAAGCGAATCTGAATCTTTCCTCGTAAGACATAGAGTATATTCCTGATACGGCACAGGTTTCTACATCGATGCTGGTAAGTATGTAGTAGGAAGTTTCTCAGTATCACGTTTTGGTAATTGTATTTCGGACGGTTCTTGCATGTGAAGGTCCCCTTGAGTATCGGTGCATGCCGGGGCTCGAATCTATGACGACATTTAGTGAAAAAATCATATTCAGAATATATATTTTATGTGCCTATACAAAGGGGTTACAAAACACAAAGAATATTGGTGGAAAATATTTAACGACATTGGTATCATCGAAGCAAAGCACAGAAGCTCGAAACAATTTTTGAATAAAAAAAATTATCATTAAAATATCTATGTAGTTTATTGTATCTAGTTTAACGTAGTCTAAGATATGTTACTAACTTATGGGACTATGTAATCTGAAAAATAAACAAATTTATGTTTTTATATTTATTTATTACGTTTATCATTTATCTAGTACCCCTAACACAAGCTCTGCTTAGCATGGGGCTAGATAATGCTGTGTGAATTGTCCAGTATTATTTATTTGATTGATCTCTCGTTCGTTTTTGAATTCTTTAATATATTTTGCTACGTATGTGAGAGTATGCTTTGTTGAAGTTTGTGTTTTAGGTTTTTAGTTGTACTGAACTTGGTTCTGTCGAACTTTTTGGCAGCGATCCGTAAATTTGAACCTAAATCGAAAAATTTCTTACTAAAATTACAAACCCAGGAAGTTTCAGCGTGAAAGCAGTGTATTGAAAGCAAAATACAAAGCCTCTGACGTCACAATATAATATATGACTATGAATTTCCGAAACAGCGTCGATTACGTTGGAAATACCATCAATTACTCTTTCAGCGACTTTGCAACACGACACAAAACCTTTATCGGAATAAAATGAGATCTCATTCTTTCCCGAAGAAAATATTTTGTAAGAGCTGAGTAGGTTTATTTGGAAAATCGTTGTTCCATTGGTCATTTATCATGTGTTTTTTGTGCTTTTTGCAAGGAGATTGCAATAGTGAAATCGTTTAGAAACCTTACAAAGATTTGCAAAGGGATCCAACACCTGGTCTTTACTTGGTTCTGGAATCCTAGAAATATTTTGTAAACAAAGTGATTATTAATTCATTATTGGTGGAAAATATTTATTGACACAGGTGATACGATTTTGATATTGTTAGTAAATGAGAACGCAACCTTATTTATTCCGCATGTTGGCATCACCTTTGTGATGCTGGACACACTGAGCTGTCCGCCATTGAATGTGTTACTTTGTGAAATAATACACGACTGCATTGTTCAAGTTCTTCAAATTTATTTCCCCAATATCAATTATCAACAGATATGATGATATATCATCAGAGTTAAACGCAGAATTTTCAATTAATTTTTAGTTTTTAAAATGTTCTTTCTTTACACCATTTGTCTTTTGTCTGTTTTCAAACTCGAATTTGTATCATGAGCTGCGTTTTTGCAATAATGCATTGTTGAAGTTTGTGTATTGGTTTTAGTGATTACCTCGCAGGAACCTAAATTAAAGGAACAACATCCGGATGTCCCAAAAAAAAACGATTTTTAATATTTTATTTACTTTCTACTAAGGTATTATAACTATCTATTATTCTAAGATGTCGACTATTTCAATGTGAGAACTGAGGTAGCGATGCGATGCGGCGGGGGGCAGCGCTACGGTGCCGGGTTGCAATGTTGCTCTGCCATCAAACATTTTCAATGTAGTAAATAAAGTAATCGTGAAGGTCGGCAAATTGAACTGATTGGTTACCTTATCGTCTTCTGTTATTGTCCTCAGTTATGAAGTTTTCATTAAAATTGACTTTTAAAATACCTTGGATTCAAGATAAGACTATATATAGGTGCTGCAAAGCTAAAAACGTTTATACTCCGATTTTGAATATTAGATATTTTAAACAAAGACATTTATGAATTAAAACTTAACAAAAAATTATACCAATAACAGAAAACAACAAAATAATGAATAAAAACTAAACACAATCTTTTAGAACGCATAATCTCACACGTGTAGCAATTTTTAAATTTGAATTCGAAAATGAACGCGAGATCAATGTAATGATGAATTCGCTTTCAAAACCTACATTTTTTTCCAGCTTGTGCTTTGCTTCTATGATACCAATGTTGTTAAATATTTTACACCAATTTTCCTTGGCTTTTGTAACCCCTTTGTATACAAAAAATATCCAAGTTTTTAAATCAATAATCAAATAATAATCCAATCATTTATTTCGTTAATTACAAGAACAACACGTCACATTCGTCAATCAGAGTATAAGGTACGTATAATCCTAGAACTTCAAGACGTCTTTGTGTTATTTGATGAAATAATAATGAAAGCCTTCACTAGATCCTCACTGAAGAGCTCTTAATGGTGGGCTTAAGTACTTTTCTCTGTGACTTAGTTTTTTTGTCAGACAAATGAGTCTAGGCTTTGCAGCTGATGAAATTACTTATACTTAAAACCTGAGAATGCTTTCAACAAGTTTTTTGTGAAGCAAATCTCAGATAATGGCGAGCAAGAAGGTTTTTATATTTGATAGGTCTATCTTTTCTATATTTTGGTCTCACTAAAATATTCGTTTAAAGAATTTTTATAACTCGTAATAGATAAACTCAAAACAACTAATATATACTATTTCATTACAATACGTATGAATGGTATTGATTTACACTGAATTAATACTGTTATATAGTAGGCAAAGGTCAGTTCGATCAAAGAATGGGAAGGAGATAGAAAAAAAACTTAATAATGTTTGTATTTTTACTCAAATAAAGTATGAAATAATCTGGTCATTATTTTGATAAGCTTGTTTGAGCAAAGGCGAATATTGCAGCTTGCTTGAAAGGTGCCAGAAATGTTGTTTTTTTGTTGAGTTTTAACCACCTCCAAATTTTTTTTTGTAAAAAGAATGGTAAGAATCTAATTTTAGACATACACAAGGAGGACCAATGCAAGTTCTAGCATAAAAGTATAAAACCTCTTTCGAGCCATAAAGGCTTCGGCCTTTATTTCAGCTTGTCCATCAAGAGCTGCAATGCTGGTAGTGCTGTGATGGCCTGGATTTGCGCTACACTACGCTTTCGGCCATCGTCGCGGCCAGCAACCCACCCATTACCGACCTCGACGGTAATGTCCTTTTAAGCAAATAACAATTTATAAAATTTCGACTTTATAATATGAAAGGGTAAAATAACGTGTGAGCAATTTTCTACAGCACGTTCATATGAACGTGCTGGCGTGGGTCAAAGAAGTTTATTATATAATAAACAACTTCTTCGACCCACGCCAGCCCTAAACATAAACCTTTTGAAGGGCTCACCCTGGACTCACCTTAGTAATTTTATGATGAAAGCGAACGCTTTCATAGCTAATTCAGAGGATCAGTTTAATGACCTAGGTACTTATTTTGATAATTGCGTATAATATGTATGAAATAAAGGAACAGAGGGCCTAGGCAATGTAACATTCGATTAGCGATAACGATAGCTAGTAGAAAATTACAAAAATTTATGGGTTTGACTTATGCCATAGTTAGGTCACGTGATCTATTGGTAGAAAATGTACTTACATTTCGATTCCATCAAGCGAATCGACAACATCAAACTGTTACTTCCATACAAATGCCTAGCCAAGTGGCTCTTTTGACAAGCGATTTTGCCAAGTTGTCGATTCTCTTGATGGAAAAGCTTCGTTTGAGCGATGACGATTCTAGAAATCGAATCGCTTCGTAGCTAATGCTGGTTGGCTGGCCTAGCTAGTAACATTATAGGTATCTAATCTGTGGGTTAGCCAACCCGCATTCTGAAAAATTTATTCGAGAGGAGTAATACAGATTTTGGACAGTATTCTGGAAGTGCGATGAAACAACAATACTTTTTGGGCAAAAATGCAAAAAAATATTATTTTTGTTTATCGTGGGTTGAGTTGACAATATATTTTGGGTAGAAATAAGAATTTTATATTTGTGGTGAGAAACTGTGAGTCGAAATAACAATACACTAATTTTGTAGTACGTTGGAAGATAATCGCATCGTCTTTTGTTTAGAATAAAGTGGGTTTACTTCATATAGTGAGATGAAGGCGATTGTGTCCTTTACTCAGCATCGGATGGATAAATGGACTACCTACTTTTTACCCGACTAACGATGAACGAGGGTTTTGATTTTGACACCCTATGTACATATGTATGTACGTAGCCGATTTTTATGTTCCCGCGTAGCGCAAAAACTTCTGGTCCGATTTCAACAAATGAGGTGTCGTTTGATTCGTCTTAATAGCCCGATGGTTATAGGCTTTGTGACGTCAGATAACAATGGGGGTCTAACGAGAGGGTCTAAGTAGGTAAGGGTCGACAATTTCAATGTTAGTAAATATGCTCGTGTGTAGTATCTTTACAAACTTTGTTTGTACTTTCCGAAACCGTTTTTCAAATTTTTGTGAGGTTAACGATTCTCAAACTATTAGCAAGGTGTAAAAATATAGTTAAAACTAAAACACGACTATATAAAAGTCTTAAACAAACGTTCACCTATTGTCCTAATTATTTTCTTTTGATACTTAGGTAGTCGGAGGCACCCACCCCATATATGTACATAGGGTACAATTAGTAACAAAGGCCTCCGACTACCTAAGTATCAAAAGAAAATGATAAGGACAATAGGTGAACGCTTGTTTAAGACTTTTATGTAGTCGATCTTTAGTTTTTAACTATATTTTTTTACTTCATTATGTTCACCAGTATTTTTTTATCTGTATTCATGTTATTTAGTATATACTCAGTAGTCTTTTATTTCTGTTCCAAAACTTGTGTGTTGTGTCTAATACATAATTTTCTTTCTTTCTCCTTTCTTTCTGCTGCCGTTCTTCTGGTGGCTCTTACAACACGGGCTGTGTTGGTGAAGTTGATACTTTCGCCACGACCCCAACGGCCAAGTCGATAAAACTCATGTTAGCATAAACAAGCACAACTCTGTACGATTTATGACTTGTGGATCGTGATCAATGTTGTTATGTAAATGCTGCGTTTTAGGAGACAGAGGGAATGGAAACGGATATTTGGTATTTTTTAAAGGAAATCTCTTCCCGGGGGGCCGCCGCCGCCGCCCGCGATATATTATTCTTCGAAAACTATCAAAAATGCTTGCGCTACCGCTCTTGATGTTAACCGACAATGCACCCTATGATCCACCTCCGCCCCCGCTTCTGCTTTTGCGTTAATCCTCAAGCGTAGCCACCCCGCGACATTTTCCCGACAATGCCCGACAGTTAGGAAATATTTTATCTTTCTTCATAAAGGGAACTAACAATGGCAGAGTGATGTATTTAGGAAATAAATGTCAGGCCATCATTCAATGTTATGTGCCAACGGATTTTGCTTGAAGGTTGACTATAAAAATATAATCACTATGATGTGAAAGGTATCATAAATTAAATATATGTACCTATAGGGCCGGTTCACACCGGATTGGCAGAGGCCAGCAGCGTCGCGGCGAGCACTTTCAGTGTGAAACTAAGTTAAATTTTATTATCATAAATAAAAGAACCAGTATTGCTTGAAACGCTCGAAAAGGTCGAGCCGCCGCCGCCGCGCGCGGGCCCGCGATCACGCGCGTCTTTCAGCTCTACAGCCCGCGGCCCACATATCCCTTTTTCTTTTATAATTTGTATGTTTTTGCAATTGTAATACATACAGTGTAAGAGGTCTTAAATATTTCACTTAGGGGCTAGGTATTAGGAGCCCTGCTAGGGCGCCATGCAACTTGAGAGGTAGCTAATTACTTTTACTTATTTTAATTCAAAATAATTATAAAATAATTGTTGTGCCCGGACAGGGTTTTTATGCATTGTGTACCCACTAAGACTACCTGCACCTAAGAACAATACCCGTATGCATAAAATCACAATAAATTATAATGTATATGAATTATAAGCATCACTAAGTTCTTCACAAGAGCGTTTCTTCTACTTCTTCAGAAATAAGTGTTATAATAACCAAATTACATCATTTTTACACCAAACACACAAGTTTCCTAGCTGAATGCAGAAACTAAACTGGTCAAGAGGAGACTAGACTAGTGGGCGTGATGTCAGTAAGTATTATTACAGTATATTTAAGTGTTATTATAATTACAAATTGATGCTGAAGCCATTTCTTTATTTCAGAACATTTCGACATGGATTTAATTGCCAAAAAAAACCATCAGCAGATTTGTAAGTAAGTATATATAAGTTGCTATACGTGTTCTCGAGTAGACACTGCGACTCGGCAAGCGTAGTGTCGGACAACCTCCGGCCAGGTGGCATGACGACCTGTGACAGACAGCAGAAAGATGCTGGATGTGGCAAACTGAAGATAGGGCGCTAAGGCGATTATAAGGGAGACCTATGTATGTCTAGCCGTGGACTAATATGGGCAGATTATAAGGTGATGATACCTTACTTGTACAATTGTTGTATCTTGCTGATTAGCTTTCTCAAATCAGGTTAATTGGATATTTCACCTTTAATTTCCATGCAGATTATAGAGAAAAACGAGCTTTTAGTCACCAAACACCTTTACACTGGCGCACTTTTCGGAATGGTTTTTACTTAGGGTAAGCTTGCCGGAGTGTAGGCGAGAAAGTGGAATAATTTAGCAAAAATTTTGTTAAAAAACAGGAATAACCATTATTATTCCTGTTTTTTAGAATGTTATACAAATGTCGCAATAGTTCGAGCGAGACACATTATAAGCCGAAACGCTCTCGAAATGCATACAACTAACAGTACTCAAATTTTTTTCTTTCGCTGTCGCATACGAACGTTTCGCTCGTCGTCGAGGTAACGATGTCGTACTCCCGATTGCAATGAGCCCCCGAGCTGTTTTATCCACCTCAGCGAAGCCCTTCTCAAAAGCTAGTCTGTAATCTTTGCCTAACTCCAAGCTTTTAGTACTTTAATTATTTTCCGTTTTTACGCGAGTGTCCCAGGTGCCTTATTCTGAGTATCTCTGCCTACCAAACTAATTACACGCTCTTTAAAAAAGTCCTATAAAACGGAGGCTGTTTGTCCCCGAAATGAGGACCTCTCCAAATAAATAAGAGGTACGATTCCCTTGGAAGTGCTGTGATATTAATCAAACAAACTGAACGCATCTTAGCTATGTAAATAAAATGTCTTTGAAACCATATATTCAGTGTTACAATGTTTCAGTAAATTTGAAAAAAATCAGAGATAGTCGTTACGAAAAGTCCTTCTGACGCATAATGACCAACACGCTTTTAACGACTAATTTTAAAAACGCATCTTGACATTTACGCCATATGTGCAATACGCATTTTGACATATACCTACGCAAAATGTGCATAATACCATGCCACAAAGACAAATCCGGGGTAGGAAAAATAACAAGAATTGTTTTATTACATTTTATAATTATAGTTATATTATTATTAAATATTCACGATTATTATATATATATTTATTATTAATTTCATGAAAGTTTCAGGATTTCTGTAACGGAATTTGCACTAAATCATAAGAACAGACCATTGTTATTTTATAATATTGGTATCTTGATGCAATCTATGAAACAGTGGTTTTCGCTGGTCTCACGGACTCCGACTCGAACAGAAATGTAGATGATGACATGACTTAAATTTAGTTTATTGCAGTAAAAACACCGGAATTATTTCTTAAATCTATCAGGAACTGTTTGTATTATGTACAGATGCCTAGATTCCTATTTTTTTTTCAATTCCCGAAAAATGCTCTGCTACGCTAATTTCACTTCAATTTTTTTTATTTTATGTTAAAACGCCAGAACTATTCCTGTAAAGTATCAGGAACTATAGATCTCCCCTGCATGCGAACACAACTCTAATTTATTAAGCTCTGCTGGAAGATGCTCTGCTAACTTCACAGACACGACAGAGTGTAAACCTGTTGAAACGTCGGGAAAAATAGGTAAATAAACGCGATAAATACCCGTGAATATTTAATAATAATGTGTTCAGATCGCGTAAGTTTAAAAAACTGTATAGTTATATTGCTGTCACACTCAATATAGAATACTTCAAATAATTTTGGCATAACACAATAAATAAAAAAATTATAATGTTGGACAATCCACACAGCATCATCTAGCTCCAAGCTGAGCTGACAATGACTGTCTACTTCAACTTTAGCAGCGCATCACCATTGTTATGCAACGGGGTAATACAACCAGCCAGCGTTTGGGAACGCTCCCGACTGGTATTGATATAAGTTGAGGGACCTTTAGATTGTTTTCAACAGTTTGCAGTTAGCTCAACTGTTGCACTTGTAAAAACGATTTCTAATTTGTTTCTAATCGTTAATTGTAATATTATTTGTAAATAAATATTTCCTATTTTGTCTAAGTAAAACATCTAGTAGGTACCTACGTAGAAAACATTTAAAAAATGAGTAAAATCTACAGGATTTTTAATAAATAGTCAGCTGTTTCAGAAGCTTCCCAGTACATCCGCAGGAACTTTATCAAACAGAAAAGTTTCAACTGTTTCAAACCTTATTGAATTTTCACAACATCAGCATGCAGCATCCAAAGCCTGTCCCCGAGCGTTTTTGCAAACTCTACCCAATTCCCCCAACAAGATAATTCTGTTTTCTTTGTCTACTCCTTCCATTGTGTATTCCACAGTTTGTATTCCACAGTATTTTGTTTGAGCAGGCATCTTGGTCAGTAGTGCTTTTCAACCAGAAACTGTTTAAATATTTTTATACGCTGCTGCACGCGCCTTCGCCCGCGTTTTGTCGGAAAAAAATTGCCTATAGGTTATTGCAGGTCCCAAAATATACTCATACCAAATTTCAGCCTAATCGGTTCAGTAGTTTTTGCGTGAAAGAGTAACAAATATCTATACATCCATCAATACAAACTTTGACATTTATACTATTAGTAGAATACTAGCTGACACGGCAACCGTTGTTTTGCCATCGACCACTGAGGGTTGAATATAATTACAGCACTAACTTATCACTATTAAAAATGGGGATTGGTGTTAGAAAGGGGAAAATTGAGGGTTATATGTATTTCTCATTGCCATCTCATAACAAAATAATACAGTTGTTCAAAAAAAAAAATAGGCGTGGCCCTTATCACTTAGGGGTATAAAAATAGTTAACAACCTATTCCGAGACCTGCCAATACACAAAAGTTTTCATAATAATCGTTCAAGCCGTTTCGGTGGAGTTAGGTTAAAAACACTGTGACACGAGATTTTTATATATACGTATATAAAGAAATTTTTTATCATAATTAGAAATTTTTGTTAATCATAATTATGTATAGGATCGTTTCGAACCATTTCAAACACAATTGGTATTCTATTTTTCCAAAAGTTGTGTAGTTCATTAGGCCCTGTTATTTATTTCTCCCCTCTTTGTTCGGGACAGACAAACAATTAAATGACAAAAGGTCTGTAATAGCCCAATTTAGATACGAATACCAACCGCGGCTTTTGTTGTTTGTTTTGTCAGATAATCACCAGTGTTTCGAGATAAGATGTTTATCAGTGTCTTATTCGCTGATAAATAAGTTTTATTTTTCGGATTAAAAAACATACAGCGAATTGAGAACTGCTTTCACTTTGTCATTGATTGAAACCAATGAGCTCAGCAAAATATGGCGGTGTATCAAACTGCACAAAAAATTAATTGAATGTTACAACTAGAAATTAAATAAAAATATGGACAGGTCTTCCTCATAATTTCATAAATGTTATGGCTGGCATGCCACTCTGGATGATGAAAGGAATTTGACCAAATCTGATCAGGCAGATAGTTATGACGAAATAAAAAAAATTAGATACCTATGACCATACATTCACAATTCCTGAAAAAATTAACCTTTGTAAACATTGCTAGGTACAGTTCAATTTTGATCTTTCGAAACATTTATAATAAGCCTCTAAAACACACATAAAATAATGTTGATCAATCCACACAGCATCATCTAACACCAAGCTAAGCGGAGCTTGTGTTATGGGTACTGGATGACTGATATACATAATACAACTTAGATAGATATCTTTTTATTATACTTACATAGAAAATACTCAGAACTACCGCAACAAATATTTGTCCTAGGGCAGATAATCGAACCCGCAACTTCCTACGTTACAGGTGTGCCTTCGCCTGCCCGTCGTCATTTATGCCACCACTACTGATCGTTCCTCCACACAAGGACGTATACGCGCTGAGGATGATGACCTCATCAGCTTCAGCCCGTATACGTCCACTGCTGAAGATAGGTCTCCCCCAAACGACACAAGGGGTGCTTAGCCAAACCACCACGCTTGGCAGGCGGATTCGTGGTCGCAGTAGAGATGTTCAATATACAGAAGAAAGCTGCTGTTATTCCTCTGGCATGTTCCCTTAGTCGACTCTTACGTCATCCACCGGCTGAGTTGGAGGGGTCGTTTCTAATTTCACCGGGACTACAACAAATTAAATTGTAAGCACCGTTCACAACAACCCGTTACTTAAAATTCTAAATACACAGAGCATTAAATTATCATGAATAAAATGATTATAATTAATTGTTGTAATCAGACCTTCACACTTACCACACTTTGTACAATATAAAAAAATATGGATGTAAGTCCCGAAAGACCTCTGCCTCAGCTTGGGCTGGTAACGCTGGTATTCCGTCAGAGCCATTTTGTTGGTGATACTGATAGGTAATCTGACCGCATAAAATACAATTTTGATTTATAAAAATAAAACAATAGTCCGGATCAGTAAATACAATTGTTACTGTAACGATGAACGAAAACATCTCAATAATTCACGGGCTGAAAGAAAAATACCTTTAGCTTCTGCTAAAGATTTTCATCCATTGAATTATTGACTTGGCTCTTCAAGTCACAGCATTTTCAAAGATTTATTATGGCGGAGTTTGACAACCATGTTAAAAAGACGGTCCGTTTATATTGTAACGACCCGATCCGATATGGAATTATGAGAATAACAAACAAGGCAAATAAATGTTCACGTGATGCATTTTTTTGCATGTCATGGCTTTTCGGAAATAAAAACTGGGCAAAAAAGTTTCATCAGCCTGAAAACAGAGCCCTAACACTTTGTGCGAGTCTGACTCGCACTTGACGTTTTATTTACTTATTACTAAAATTATGTCAATAAAGGTGTTGAGTAGAGGCTTTCATCTCGTCCCTTAACAATGTAACAGCTCCCCCGTAACAAAAAATAATAAAGTCTTCGCTGAAGGCCAGAAAGACATGACAACCTTAAAATTATGATAATGAGAAAAGTAAGCAACACGGACGTGCCTAAACTTTCCCCATAAATTATTAATATTCGCCGAGTTAAGTCGATTCTACGAAATGTATCGTACCAGTCGACATTTCGGAACTTTAGCTCCACCGAAGTCAATACTTGTGTCAAAGTACTAACTACCACTGTTGTGTATTCTGTGAGGCGAAGATTTGAAGTGATGCCCTTAGGGTACCTTGATAGACGCTTGATTAAACCATTATGTATTGATTGGATTGGATGGTTTTGAGACATTTATCTATAGGCTGCTGTGTGCCATTTCGGTTAAAATATTATTTATTTCTCAACATACCTACAGTTCACTTATATGAAAAACTAAAGTAGTACTTATCTAATTCTATGTTTATTTTAGCAGGAATCTGCTTGCTTACCTATCAATAAACATTTCTACTAGATAATAGAAAAATGCAAACAATCTAGCCGTTTTACAATAAAGTTTGTCAGAAGAAGTCTCTTTTCAGATTGCAAAATAAACAAAACTCAAATCTCTTTTTCCCCTTTTGACTTAACATGAGACTCTTGGACACATCACAAATTTAAATAATTAAGTACATACATAGGTTTGTTCGATCGTCTATATAAAGTCTTCCAGCAGGTGGAATTGGGCGAGTTGTTTTTGGAGTAAGTATTGTATTTCGATAGTGCAGTAGGACTTTACTGTTGTTTTTGGTTGGAGTTCAACTTGCCTCCCATTGTGTGGACACCTCATTTAGGTATTGTTTTATAGAGTTCATCCAATCTTGAGTTTCGGGGATAGTCACTTCTTAGTACTCAGTTTCTTGGGCCGCGGGCACATGACGGGGGCGTGGCTTAGGAGCGGACGTGTTGGGGTCGCGGGTAAAGATGTAAATCGTTAGATAGGCCCTTACCGTAGTGAGACCGCGCCGTTGCCACGCGAAATGAGATAGCTCGCTCATTTGGAATCAGTGTACATCTAAACACGGTGCTAGCTGGACCTGTTTAAGTTTGGCATTTTTTGTTGAAAAGTGCCTAAAAATGCCATCGCGTGCATTTCGCAAATTCAACTATAAATTCTTTCAATACAAATAAATCCAAAGGTGGAACATTCCACTCTTAGGATTGCGATATAATAAATTTGCCGGCGACGGCGCGCCGACCTCCACAGTCAGCGGTCTGGCGGCGCCGCTGCGCCGCCGGCGTGGTTTGATTTTTTTGTCTCTTATGTAGGTATTTAAAATTAACTAGTAGTTAGACCTTTATTTTTTCTCAAAAATGTGTGCAATATGATTGCACAATAAATGGGATTAATAATAATTAGGTTTATTGACAAAAACACTATTTTAAACTTTTCATTTGGTAGTGTGCGATCGTCGGATTTTGACGCACACATTGAGACATTTTCGATTTCAGGGCGTAGATGACATTTATTTTTTCACTAAAGTGTGTGCAATGTGATTGCACACAATATGGTTATAATAACAGTTAGGTCCGTGGTTAGGTTTACTGGCAAAAATATTATTTTTAACTAGTACTCATTAGTGTGCGTGCGTCGGCATTTTGTTAACGCACACATTCAAAGACAATGCCACAGTTTTTGTTGTCAGGGCATATCTAACGATATAAATCTTTGGTCGCGGGCGGCTAGCGCGCCTTCCTGCTGTTCCAGTGTCCAAAGGGACTGCAGTTTCAACAATATTTTTGGTTCTATTCAGATAAATCTGTCATTTTCAATGCAAAGTTCTCACAAAAAATAAGAACTGGAGTCTTTAAGAACGGGTTTGCGATGATGGGCAAAACCTGCAGTTCACGCTGTGTCAGTTTACCAGAATGTATTTCAGGTAGTTTAGAGTAATCGCAAAACTTAATGAGCTCTGTGAACGCACGGAAGCAATACTGCGCAAGTACAATCAAATAGAAAAGTGATATTTACCAACTAGCGACCCACCCGGACTTCGGCTAGACATCCTTTTTATGTTGCTAGCGAATAGACACACCTGTTGCAGCTGCAGTCCACTGAAGTAACATTTTGAGGTTGAATTCATCGGCTTCTTTTCTCATAAAACTTATGACAGCGAACACCATTTTCCATGTTTGACGACGCAGTACGTTATTCCGCCCGCGAGGCATATTTAACTTTTAAGAGAAACAACTAATCAGGGAATACTCCACAAAATCGCAAGAATAAACTATCAAGTCAACGAAACGAACACCGAACAACCGTCAAAGACTTTGCTGCGTCATTGTACTCAAAAGCATTCATTGGACAGTATTGCCAACTAGATTATACATAAATTTGCTACATTAATTACTATGTAGCAAATTTATGTATAATCCATTTTCAAACTTGGGTTAATTGCGTTAGATAAAAAGTTTAATTTCTTCTAACATTGTAGGTTTTAAATAATCTGTCATTGAGTATTAGATATTTTTGCATATTCTATAAATATTGAATTGAAAAATATAGTAATGCATAACAAAATGTGCTAGACACAATAAAAATACGCCAAAGCTCTTGCTGGCAACCCTGGTTTGACAGTGAGGTCCCCTCTCACCCCGCTTTTTCCCCTCAACGCCTTATTTTTGGTTCAGTGCGCAGCCGTTGAAGCCAACTTCACAGAGCTCATAAAGATTTGCGCGTACTCTACCTATGAAAAATAATATGCCGACACCTACCTCCATAAATACTTTACAAGGTTATAATTGTCTATTTTACTGAAAAAAAAAAAATATACACGTCATTTTACCCTTAAAATTTACTATTTACCAATACCCAAATGTATACGTATTCAATTTGGCTGACAACGAACACCTAGCTATTTCGTCAGAGAAGGGCCTAAATAAATAACTTATACGTAACAAAGCAAGTTGAAATAAATATTTACTGCAGAATTTTTGAATTTCACTGTTTGTTGGTTAAAATGACGAGGGATTAATTACCATTTTTCAACGCTGTTCTTTCACAAAAACCATTTAGGGTTCCGGAGTAAAAGGGTTACTCTAATTCTATTTTAGTTACGGAAAAAGGTAGCTCTGGTCCGATTGCGCTTTGATTTTATTTTAAACTTGTTTTCTGCAAGTTGAGTTGGCATTTCTATTATTAGAGCGAAACTGCGGTGGCTGTTCGGGATTTGTTGGAGCTAATATAGAATCAAATCCATCAGTGAATTTCAGTCCGATGACCTCTGAGGCGTAGCGGGCTTAGGTCCGCCTATGACGCTGGAGTTTGGGAGTTAGATTCCCGGGACAGATATTTAGTACGATCTGCAGATTTTTGCTCCGGGTATTTTCGATGTTTATTAAAATACCTGTTTAGGTGGTATGAGATAGATAGGGTAGAGATAAGATTATAATTCATCCAATACTTATAACGCAAGCACTGGTTAGCTTAGGCCTAGATGATATTGTATCCAGCATTATTTATTTACTATTAATTTTATCAGTCGACTAGCATATGTCCGCGGCTACGCACTACTTTTCCGGGATATAAAGAAGTCAATGTCCTTCTCTGGGCTATTCAGTTAATCACAGGAAGTTGATGGATGGAGGCTGCTCAGGACCGCTATTCGTGGCGTCGTTCGTGGGAGGCCTATTTCAGCAGTAGACGTATACGGACTCATGATGATGAATACTCGTCTGGTCTCCATGGTTCTGGTGGACTTCGCGCCAAATGTAATAAAATTACATTTGGCGCGAATTGTTCGACATAGGGTTGCTAACTTAAAGTCAGAGTTGCATTTGTACGTTAACGAGATTTTCTTACCTGTTTTGGAACCTCTTTACCTTGTGCTATTTGGTTAGATTGAATGAGCATGAATGGTTTTACCTTTTTTGCTTGAAATAATTATTGTTGCTACAAAAAGTAAATCCTGTATTGGCTGTAGGTTTTGTATATGAGTTTGTCAGTTTTTAATCTTAAGGGTTGTGGATGATATTGCGATTGCGATTTGTGATTGCGTGTGAATTTTATTATCTCATAGAGTAATGAGAATTTGACTTGAAGTAGATTATTTGCGAGTGACATTTAAGAGATGAGCTAGGAGCGTAAGCAATATCGAAAATATTCCGGAAGCTGATTTTATGAAGTTATGATATTAATATTTATGCGATAGGAACCAAAGCATTTACAAAGGAAATTTTGAGAATAAAGTTAGCCTTTGATCAGTGAACAGATCGAATTAACCTTTTCAAGTAACTTGGTAATAAACTTAGTAAATTTGCAGGAATTTGTATTAATTTTACTTTTATGTTTTGTTTCCAAGATACTTCTACTTCGTCTCGAGATTTTTTACAAGCGACATTTTCGTTTAAAACATGTATATTTATAACGGATGTAAGCGGGCTAACTACGAACCTTATTTGTGTTAGAAGAAAAGCAACGTTTCATCCCATAACGAGGTGCTTCTTTCTAGGGATAGATTAACTGCGCTTCGAGTCACGCGCGTTATGGTTTTTTACTCGCAGAGACGCGTAACGCGCGTGACTCGACTGAAACGTCCCTATCAAAAGATGAAACGGTGGTGCTCTTCCAAAACAAACGTAATCCGTAATGAATTCGTCAAACTACGATAGCTTTTATAGTAAAAAAGATCCTACTGAAATTATAAATGTCAAAGTTTGTAAGGATGGATGGATGTCTGGATGGATGTATGTATGGATATTTGTTACTCTTTCACGCAAAAACTACTGAACCGATTGGGCTGAAATTTGGTATGGGTATAGTTTCGGACCTGAAATAACATAAAGCTTTTTTTCATCCCGATAAAACGCGGGCGAGGGCGCGGGCAGCAGCTTGTACCTAGATAATTGAATATTTTTTTCAAAAGCAGATTAATTGTATTGATAAAAAAATTACAGTCAAATAATACAAACAAATTAGAGCTATGTATTTGTAAAATTAATTAGAATATTAAATTGTTATACAACCAATTTTTTTCCCACAAAAGCTAATCAACGAGAAAATGAATTCCTAAAATCGCGCCAACCCTAAATATTTCCTTAAAGTTTACAATTAAAACCGCTATCAATGTCATTATAAGGTTCAAAATCCTATTCTTATTTTTTTTCAGAAGCGGTATCATTAATCCCTTTAAAACGCGGAAAGCTAAATTGGCAACCTTACAAACTGGCTGAGCATAAACTTGGAAAATCAACTTCAAGGAATTATAAACTCTAGAAACGCTTGCAAGATAGCAGGGAAAATAAACTTTGAAACAAAAACCTATAAAGTGGAAACTTGAATGAACGGATAACCATAGTAGCATCTATTTTGAATTGAAACAGCTTTCGAAAGATTCCGCAAAATTATCAAAGAATAACTTTAACTTTTAGTTTAATAATCAATCTATACCTACTAATATTATAAAGAGGAAAGATTTGTATGTATGTTTGTAACGAATTGGCTCAAAAAGTACTGGACCGATTTTAAAAATTCTTTCACCATTTGAATACTACATTATCAATGATTAATATAGGCTATGTCCTGCATTTACTGTACGTTTAAATCTAAATTTTTTAAAAATAAATGCCAATGCTAGTACTAGATACTTTAAAATAAGTTACTACTATAATGTGTTTTGGAAGAGAGAGAAGTATTTTCTTTACATAGAAGGTATTTTGTGGTAGAAGAAATTAGAAATAATTGTATTTATTATATTTTCATTAGCATATTATATATCTAAGGAAATTATTTCCGGCAATTCAATTAACCCACCAAAAAATACAATTCAAAACCCTAACGCCATTCAGCTCCACTAATTCACATATATTTCAACTATCGAAAGGGAGCTAATAATACCTGTCAATTGCAATAAAGGAGGGGATCCCCCACATAAATCGGGAATGGTTGGATATGTCGCGACCATTGGGTGGATTCTTTGAAGGATACCAAATAAACTTTTAAGGCACTCCTTTTGTGTCCCTCTCCGCTCTAGGTTTTTTTTATTTTGGACAATCCACACAGCATCATCTAGCCCCAAGCTAAGCAGAGCTTGTATTATGGGTACTAGAAAAATTTCTAATACCTACTATAACCCAGGTTGCGGGTTACATTCCCGCCTCAACACAAATGTTTGTAGGATCTGCAAATATTTGCTGCGGATATCAGCATTGCCATACAGCGGTCTACAGGTGTCTGTCTGTTGTGTTCTGGATATTTTCTGTGTTTCAGTATGTATAAAGAATAGTAGGTATTAGATAAGTATATATGTGCGTCGCAGGCGAATTCGCCCGCCGTGCCACATCGGTTGTTTTGAAATGGGTATTAACTATTCTCGGCCAAACTCTTAAGGTATGAAGGTGGGTACTTCTAAACTAGGTTCGTAGTTGACCCGCTCACATTCATAATGAAGTAGTACCATTATTTATCGCTTTACCAAATGACGGCCGATGTGCCGCGGTGGGCGAAGGTCCGCCAACGACACAGACACAGGTTGTGGATTTGATTGCCTTAGGACAATTGTTTGTATGATCTGCAAATATTTTTTCTGGGTTTTACGGGTTTTTATGTATCAATATAGATAGATAGAAAATACTTTATTGCACACTTAAAACTAGAAAACAGTTTACAAATGAGACAAAAACAACATACGTGACAATGGGCGGTCTTATCGCTCAAGAGCGATCTCTGCCAGACTTATATATATATATTAATAAAAATATATGAAATGTATCGTATTAAGTATATCAGCCATCTAGTACACAAAATAGTACCTCTGCTTAGCTTTAGGCTAGATGATGCTGTGTGGATTGACTATTTATTTATGTACCACACCTGCTGTTATATAACGATTTTGTGAAACGAAGCAGGAATACTTTATCATATCAGCCCATACACGTCCACTGCTGGACATGGCCTCCCCATACGACGCCACATATGGCATCGTATGAGGGGAGGAATACTTATTTACTGTGAAAATATTTCCTTTTGAACCGTAAGTGCTTAAGTAAATAACATGATCTAAGACTTGTATAAAATATTGAAGCGACATCTAGTTCTGAAAAAGAAATATAAAAAAATCACCTCCTCCTCCCACGTTCCTCAAGCAAGTTATGCCAAGGCCTCTTCCAGAAATTATTTATATTGCCTGTGATATATTTTTTGAGTCCACAGCGTTTTTTAATTGTACCCCAATTAACTTTATTCCAGCCCTCCGCCGGGGTTGCCAATTACATTAGGTTGGTACTCAGCCCGAGAAAATTGGAGAAAATATAAAAACAATTAAATTTATTTTATTCGAGGTTTTAAGAGTTTAATAGAGGAAATTGATAGAAAGTGCCGGATGCTTTTCTGAAAAATATTTAATTTGATTATTATAGGATTGAAAGGTTAAAAATATAAGGTTTTTGATATGTATTATTTTACCTATCTATGGCAGAATGTTCATATTTTTTGTATCCGCTAGGTACATTTATGAATCGTATTTCGGATGCACGTCTCAAGTCGCGATTTAATGACAGTTTTCTATAAAAATCTGTCAAAATTTTTCATTTGAGAGGATCTTACTTGCCTTTGAGTACTTGGAAGTTAAGCTCTGCGCTCATTACTCCAATACAGCTACCAGACAGCGTAGAACTGTGCATTCAGATATGGGCCTAAGCTTCACTACATAGTATATAACAAAATCGCTTCACGCTGTCTGTCCCTATGTATGCTTAGATCTTTAAAAAATATAGTTACAAACTAAAACCCGACTACATAAAAGTCTTAAACAAGCGTTCACCTATTGTCCTTATCATTTTCTTTTGATACTTAGGTAGTCGGGTTTTAGTTTTTAACTATATTTTTTTTATACCTTTTTGCTAATAGCTTGAGAATCGTTAATCTCACAAAAGTTTGAAAAACGGTTTTGGGTTGTACATACAAAAGACCTTTGCAACGATACCACACACGGGCATATTTACTAACATTGAAATTTTCGACCCTTTCTTCGACCCCTGCTATCTCGTTAGACCCCCATTTTTATCTGACGTCACATAGCCTATAACCATTGAGCTATTAAGACGAATCATATGACACCTCATTTGTTGAAATCGGACCGCTATTTGTGGCGTCGTACGGATGAGGCCTATGTCCAGCAGTGGACGTATATGGGCTGATGATGATGATGATGATACATAGGGTGTCAAAATCATAACCCTCTCGTAGTCGGGTAAAAACTTAAACTACTAGCTAATATCTATTTATTACAGTTATATTTATAACATATTAATTAGTTAAATTAGTTAAGATAGTAGCTTAAGAATATTGTATACCAACATTCTCATTTAAGTGAACTTTGTTCTTTTGAGAAATAAATTCTTTAAACTGAAACTGATCTACGACACGATCTTTAGTCTCAAAAACTTTAGCAGCCAAGTTCTAATACATATGTTTAATAGTAAAAAATCTTACAAGATTTTTTTTTCTTTGCAAGATTTTTTTACTTAGCCGTATCTAATAAGTGCATGTAACATGAATTGCATAATTATAAGTAATCTATTCTCCACACATTCTTTGCATTACTGTGTGTACATGTGTTTTCCTTTCGCCCATATGGGCGAAATGTATCACGTGAACAAAGCCACTGACAGAAGCTAGTTCATAACTAGCTATCTAGTCAACTAGGTTTATTTTCCAATGCTGAGTAAGGGAGTTATTAGAACTGTTAATTGGACGACTGCTTCGAGCAGCCGGCATTGCGCAGACATTTCTATTGCCTGACGTCGTCGTTGCAATAATGCTGCGGCGTGTCTCGTTTGTCGTATGCTTCGCTAGCCTTTACTTACCCCCAAAGATTATAATAGTCTTCGTTAGCTAACTAATAACTGATCATCGTCAAATATGTATTATATTTATGTTTGTCGTGTCTTTGATAATTTATTTATTATAACAAAAGCCACAGCCAATAAGAACTAAAATTATTGACAGACTTATACACAGAACCTACGGCCAATACAGGATTTACTTTTGCATTTACTGATTATGTCTTTACCACCCTTAACTAATCTGTAGATTGTTTGCAACAGTCTGCAGTTAGCTCAATTGTTTCAATTGTATATAGGTACTAGTTATTTTTTTAGTTTGTAATTTTTTTAACTAACAGAATTAGAGCCCTATCCTACTGGCGCAAAGCAAAGCGAGTTAGTAGTTCGCAGCGAGCACACCGCGATGACGACGCCGCGGGCACGCAGCGAGCTCGTGGCGTAAAATATGCGTTTTGAACACTAGCGTCATCGGCGGCGCTAGCTTGCTGCATGCCTACGGCGTCGACGGCGGCGCTTATTGCGGCTAGCTTGCTGCATGCCTACGGCGTCGACGCGGCGTAGTAGACGCGAACTGCTCACTCGCCTTGCTTTAAAATCGCCACTGATAAGGCTCTTTAAGAACCTTGTTAAAAATATTGGAAAACATGAATTAAGCTATGTTATTTTAAGTATCACAAGTAGTAAATATCACAAAACTTTGAAAATTTTTACACGTGTCGTGTGAAATCCTTAACTAGTTAGTAATTTTTAATTCACAAGGTCCACAGAGAACTGACCGTTTTAAATTTAACTTGTAGTTTAATCATAATTTCAAAAGCAATCTGTTATTCCTTCATAAACAGACCCCTACCATGAGTTTCATAGAGCTTGAAGTTGATTTAGTAATTTGGCCAGGGTCTAACCAATTTTAATTTCATAAAGGTGCACACACCTCGTACCTACAAAAATTTGTGTAAACAATTCTTGCATCTCACCTACACATTCAATGTTGTAGTTGTATTTTTAAGAATTAACCTCCTGGACTAACTAATTGTAATTTTTTTACGCAGGTAAATAATTCTCACGTGCTCTCAAACTCGTCACCAATGTGAACGATTTACTACAAAGTTCTGTCAAATTTTATTCACAAATTTGTATGCATCAAAAGATTGATTTCCGCTATTTCAAATAACACTGTCAGCTTTTTTATAGCCGAGATGTTAACAAAAAACGTTTCTATTATCTCTCGATAAAATCACTGAAGATCAATCTTTCAGATGCATGTATTAAGTATCGGTAAAGTATGGAACAAACGTCCTGTCTGCGTCTGTTTTTCCAGTAGAGTACAATCTTGGAGTCTTCTTAATCCGGAATGTATAAATTCCTTTCAGGAAAGCGTGCTCCATCCACATCCACATCTTCTCTTTCTCAAGTGTGATGGTGGTCAACAGTTTTACCGTTACCAATAAAAAAGAAATAATGTCTATGTACATATATCTTATTTATCAACGAATCCGTTATATATACCGCCATTTACTTAATATAAGTACACCATTGCTGGATGTAGGTCTCCCCCGGATAAGCGTCTCTTGTTCTTGGCTTTCACTATATTCCACCTTCTTCCACCCTGAAAAGGGTTGTGCTTAGGGGTTGTGGTAGATGGTACTGGTTGGTCCTCAAACAGCCCTTTGAGATTGGTTATTTGGTGTAGGTGCCAAGGAAACTCCCTGGTATGGTATGGACTATTATATTTACAAGACACTACCTGTAATTACTGGTTAACTTATGGTAAGAATGGGTTATGGTTAAAATGGTGGTTTGAACTCGCGACGAAGGCGGTCGATCGCGAACTGAGTAAATTTAGGTAAACGTGAGCAAATACGCATTCAAATGCAGCTAAGTGCACATCTGCTGCGTTGGTCGGTTTACCCGAAAACCCATAATAATATCCATGCTAATATTATACGTGCGATAGTAACTCTGTTTTCTTATTTGATCCCACTTATAGTAGCCGAACGGATTTACAAAATTGCATTTATCTCGGTAGATAAAGTTTCCCAAATTTTAGTAAAATTTTGATAGTTTGTTAATTTTTGTAATGTCCTTCACCAGAAGGACATTTAAGCTGCTTATATCCGTTTTTTTATATTTTAATTTCAACTTTTGTTAGGATAGCAATTCGCTAGCGAGTGTGTGATATATCGTTTCAACATTGCGACTGAGGCTCTTTTGGTCCAATACACACAGAAACTACCTATTTATTATTTGTGTGTTCAGTACATACCCACCGACCAGGTTGTACCAATAAAATAACTTTATTTATTTTTCTCTAAAATTCGGTACGGCCGCTGAAAAACAGATAACTTTACTAAATTATGAATACAGCGCGCTTTGTGTCACAACAGGATTTGGAATGAGACAGACCATCCTTGGGGGTTACCTTAATTATGGAATTTTAAATTTGCTGGCTTATATTACGTGAAATGATAAGCCGTTTGACGTTACACAATGTTTTCACAAAGCTTAATGCTTATGAGAAATGCTCATTTGGGCTACAAAAAAATTACGGCCTTATTTTTACTGTCTTCTGCCCTTGGCTTCCTTCGCCTGGTATCGGCAAAGAACTTAGCCTGCTATATTACATTAAGATAATTATTATAGCTTAGGTCATCAGTAGCGAAATAGTTTTAGTATCAGAATCGGAACAGTATTTTCGGACATCGCCCATCGCGAAAATACTCAATCTCTTTTCAAATCAATTTTGAAAATAGATCCTCAAATATATTTTTTAAATTTATATATTCTTGACTAGTTTGCCTTTTTAGACTATATTTAAATAAGACAGTTTTAAATCTGTGGTGATTCTCTTGTTGTTAAAGTAAAACCATGACAAAAGTACAGGTA